>VDFB02270651.1:99160849-99651634 GCA_007258455.2 Sequoia sempervirens | reverse complement strand
ATAATTTAATTATTTTACAATTAAAAAGGAATGTTTCCACACTTACATGAAGTGTGCTCTACTTCAATACAACTAAAAATTAGCCATTATTGTGACCATTATTACCATCCTATCATCTCCCACATCTGTACTAACCAACATCCTAGCTTTGATATCCTTCATTTTGCATGACATAACCTTGGTTATATCCTTGATTTCAATTTTGTGAAACATATTATATTTCCTTAAATATTTTATAAGTTGTGTTTCATCATAATAATGTTTCCACAATGCTCCCCTAAGGAATTTACCACTATGCACAAGCTCATGTAATAAGTAGCACAACAATAACCTTCAAAGTTCAAAGTCAACATTTACCCTTTATATTTTTTGTAATAGAGTGAAAGATGATTTAGAATGCTTGTCATGAAAAATATCACATTCAAGAATATGTGGAAGTTTAGGAAATGTTGTATAATTCCCTATTGCTTGTGCTCTCACCACAAGATAACTGTTTGCATATTTATGGCACTTTCTTGTGAATCTTGGGTACCCCAATTCTATTATGATTCTTATTTTCTATCCATTTATTCCATCTAACCACCCTTTGTTATATTTGTGCTTTTAATTTAGGGTTTGTCATATGATAGTTCACCAAGCATTTCCATGAATAATGTAGCATTTAGTGCTTCTTTTGTGTAGGGAATGTGTCTTAGATGAGTTCTCTTTGAATCTATATAGTTAATGCTCCAATGAACTAATGCCTCTTTATGGCATCATCAATTTTTATGGAATTTTTGAACACAACTCCTTCAATCATTGATTGTGCTTGCATGAATCTCTCTTAAGAGTTTCTTATCATCTATAAAAATAACAATATTTTTATGAGACATTTTTGGATACTAAAATTCTACCAAGATATTTTTCTTTAATATTTTCCTATTTTTATTATAAGGACAACTTTATTCAAGTTCGAATACTTGTCTTGTGCTCTTCCTATAAGAGTGACTACAAATAGTTGAATCTTTAAGACATCATTATTGAGATCCTTCACCCTCTAGAAAATCTCATGAGTGTCTAGATGTGTCTTCGTTTCTTGTACAAGGCTTCACCAATAGATTCTTCACTTATAAATGATAATATTTGTCATATGATAGTTCACCAAGCATTTCCATGAATAATGTAGCATTTAGTGCTTCTTTTGTGTATGGAATGTGTCTTAGATGAGTTCTCTTTGAATCTATATAGTTAATGCTCCAATGAACTAATGCCTCTTTATGGCATCATCATTTTTTATGGAATTTTTGAACACAACTCCTTCAATCATTGATTGTGCTTGCACGAATCTCTCTTAATTGTATTATTACGGATGTTGATATTTGTTCTAAGTTCTAATTATGGTTAAGTTGGAAGGAGATGAAGATAAGATTGTCATTAGTATCCTTATGCTCCCCCTTCCCTCGCCCCCCTCCCACAAAAAAAACTGAGGCTCATCAACAACACTCTTCCAAAGTGGTTACCAATCGTTCTTAAGTCGTTCTCACAAGATAATATTTATTCTTTGAATTCAAAAATTGCCATGATAAGACCCTGGCAAGAAACATTTATTGAATCTGCTATAGAGGTAGTTATATATCTGTTCCAAATACATTTTAAGCATTCAACACCGATTATCAAACTGAATCGATGCCACTTGGGTGGCTCCACATACTGTTAGAACTTAGGCGCCTAGCCAAGAAGCTAATACCATTGCGGTTGGAGATATCTATCCTTTTTTCCTAGATCAAAAGACACCTCCCTGATTGCCTTTTCTAAGGCTGGGGAAAGAAAATGATAAAAACCATTGCAAAGGCCGTTCTCCCAATCGTTTCAACCCCTATTCCCCCTATTCTCTTGACCTCGATAAGATTAAGGAAAGAAAATAGTTTAAGAAATCGTTTATCTCTTACCATACATAATTACTCCATGATTAAGCTTGCACTGTATATGATGGAATATGTGCAAAATTTAACGACTTCCAAGGAATTTGAAATATATTAGAATAAACTTCTGTCACCTTCCTAATGTTACACCGCAGCTAGACAAGTTCATGTTGGCATTAGAAACAATTATTTAAATTTTATTGTAAATACAAAATGTGCTCCTCATTAAAGAGCCAAGCTTTACCACTTTAGAATAGGACCATATTAAGACATCATAAATTCAATCTCGTTGTGAGATAATTGTGATAAAAAATAGAGCAATACAAATTTAGGATGTCCAAGGTGTTTCTAAATTCTTCTTTAGAATTTTGTAAAAGCATGTTATCGTTAGAAAAGTATGAATTGATAACCATTTCATTTTGTGGAATAGATATAAATTTTATAAGGTTCAACTAATTAGCTTTTTGAAGAAGATATCCCAAAGTATTAGTTGTAAGCGCATATAAAAACGGGGATAAAGGACATCCCTGTCATATGGATCATTGCAATTCAAATGACTGTCAAGAAATTGTTGATAACAAGGTGAGCACTGGCATCTTGGAACAACATTTGAACCTGATTTTGCAATTTAGGTCCAAAACCCAACCAATGTAGCATTTTGAGAATGAAACCCCAACAAATTCTATTATAGACTTTATCAAAATCTAACTTAACCAACAAAATATTTTGCTCTGAATGTTGGGCCATTCAAGAGTTTCTTAGGCAAACATTATATTGTCAAGAATATATCTACCTTTAATAAACTTAGTTTGCTCAACTCTAACAATGCCTTGAACAACATGTTTAATTATGATAGCCAATGCTTTAGCAATAATTTATAGGAAGTGTTTAATAAGGTAATTGGTCTCCAACTAGCAATGATATTTTAATTTTTCCCTTTAGGAATAAATTTGATTAAGCCTTTGTTAGTGCTTGGCCCTAAAGATCCATTATGAAGAGCCTCTAAATAGAGCATATAAAAATCTTCTTTGATATGATTCCACATTATTTGATAGAATCCGATTGGGAGACCATCAAAACCTAGACTTTTATTGGATTTCATAGAGAAAAGAGCACGTTCAATATCCTCCAAGGAAAGACTATGATGCAATAAAAGACTATAATCTAGATCAATTTTGTTAGGGATTTTATCTTTGAATTTTTTTTCCAAAATTTGGTAAATATCCATCTAATTCTACTCTTCTTTAAATATATTTTCACAAAAATTCTAGAACACCATAGTAATTTAAGTTAGATCTATGTGCAAACCATCATCCAATATAGCACAAATTCTCACTTTTTTATGTTTGTAATTGAGATAATTAAAGAAAAATTTAGATCCTCTATTTCCTTCCTTAATCCAATGTAGTCTATCTCTTATTTTAGCACCTTGTCCTTTATAATTGTTCAATTTTCGTAGTTTATTTTCAATGATAATAATAGAAGTTTTAATCTTCTTGTTATTAGGATCAATATTTAGTTTTTTCCTAGCATGTTCAAGCTTCCCTTGAAGGGATTTTTCTCTACATTTCCATCTCCAAGACATTCTACAACCAAAGGATTGAAGGGAATTAATGCATTGGTTCAAAGAAAGACACCACTACTCAATCCAAGAACCCCCCCTCTTGAGGTTTAGGAATAAAATTCCAAATTCTTGTTAAAGCAACCACATACTTAGGGTTTTTCAAATGGGAAGTATTAAGTTTATAGGAGAGATGAGAAGAAGGGATTGGATTTTGAGGGAGATAGAGAAATGATAGGGAAATGATTATATAGGGTAGTAGAATAATCTACAAGAACACAAGAGCCTGAAGGATAATTCTCCAATTGTACATTATGAGATAAATAAAAATCTACTCAATCCACTCATCTTCCTATCACTTCAAAATCTATATTTAGACCAAGTAAATCAATAAATAAAATGACTTGAAATTTTTCTACAAATAGGATCTACCACTCCAACCAAATTGTTGTAGTAAATCCACCTTTCAAACTCTTCATTGTCAAGTTTGAAATAATTATACCAACTACAATCTTCATGATTTTCAACCATGTTGAAATCCCATCCCAATACATAATAAGCATTATGAATATTTTTAGCCATTCAACCCCAAAGAAAATGCCCCTTTTTAAGGTCATTAGGAACATACATAGAGCAAAAACCAATAGGTTGTCCATTGATAAAAGAAAGTGTCGAAACACATCTATGTGAAGGGTCCCTGCCCTTGTCAATGGCATTTTTAACAACTCCACCACTTCCATCTCTATGTGATGTATGAAAGAAAACCACTTGCTTCCATAAATTGAATAAAGAAAAGTCAAGGTAGTCATTGCTTAATTCAACTTCTTGTAGGAATTAAGCATCATATTTCCATTTCATTTCAATAGTTTGTTTGAATCTAAAATTTCATTGAGGGAGGGAATCCCTCTTAACATTCCATGATAGTATTTTGTAATTCATGATGAATCATTTACGTTAATGTCATTTTTTTGTTGAAAAACTCCAAAGGGATTGGAGAGGAAAACAAAATGCTCATTGCTCAAGTGTTCATCTAAGGTTGATGAAGGAGACCTTTATCTTTGTCGAGAGTTAAGTGGAGGGGAAATGGATAACCTATTAGGGGATTTCAACAAACTTGGAGAATGAGTGGGGATGGGTCATGAGAAGGACAACTTGGGCTAGAAGTAGGATGAGAGGGCTCCTTCCTTTTCTTTACAATTCTCCACTCTTCAAAACATAATAGAATCTTATAAGTTGATGAGCTCAAATTAGGCAACATAAAAGGATAATTAAGATCATAGGTGGTGGGAAAAGGGTTGGTGTGAGAGGGAATGGTAGAAGTGGTTTTAGGAGTAGATGAAGGTGAAGGGGTTATTTTGATCTAACTTTATTAAAACAAAACAAAGAAGATTGGGCAATGGGAGACCTATTCTTCCTAATAGAATAATCATGAATAAGATGCCCTTCTTGTCCAGAAAAGAAGCACACATTAGGCTTGTTCAAAGAGACTATTGGCTATTCTAGTTCAAAACCAGGGCCAAACAATTTAATATTCTTAGGAAAAGTTTTATTCCAAGTCCACTTCTATACTCTCTCTCAAATGGACTCTTAAGCTACACAATTTATTTGAAGAATGTTTTCACCATAAAACTTTACCAAGTTGGAACCATAATATCCTTTTAGGTCAAATATAGGCACTGTAATACCAAAAATGGTCGTGAGGAAAGAAACATGCGCTACAACAGGATTCTGTATCTAATGTTCTAGGTTTCACCTTTCTCTTGTTTGCTTCACCGCACTCTGTAGAAACTTCATTTATCCATAAAGGTTCTTGGAAGTTCACTATTTAATCAAAATTATCTTTTGGTTCTTAAATCCACTCTTTACGTGATGAGAACTTGAATGACTTGCTAAATCCATGGCTATTCCAAAATGCATGAATAATCCAACATTGCATTAAGGATCTGCGGATTGGTATGCTGTTAGAAAATATAGGAAACATATTTGTATCATTAACTCAACATCCCTGCAAAAATTTGCAGAAACAACCATTTAAAGACAATGGTATTATCATTTTTTATCACCATGAACATTGTCTAATGCAATATACAATTTGCTTGGTTGACCTTGGCTTGAAATTTGATCCATTAAGAGTTGTCTCATTTGTGTTTTAATTTACAGAGGTTACATTTTGAAGTTCAAAACTGATTTGGGCTGGTTACAAAATCCTGATTTTTTTCTTTTTTAGTTGTAGGGGAGAGCAGTCAGTAGTTGTGTAGGGTCTAATAGTAGAGTCAATTGTGATTATACATATTAGTATTAGAATGAATTAATATTATATCTTGTATATATTCATTTCAGATAATCAAAATATTATGACATTATGGGATCAATAGTTGTTCACTCCATAACTTATAATCTTCAAGTTAAAAAACATAAATACATACATGAACAAATGAAATAAATATATTTTTTGTCTCAAATAAAATATCATGTAACTATCCACTAGATGTAAGTGTGTCATTTATAAAATTAAAGGCTCATTTAATAAAATAAGACACTTATTTAAACAAGTACCATTTCATAGTGATAAACAACTGTTGGGATAGCAATGTACAAGTATTGGAGTATTTCATATTAATAATTTGTTTTGGAGTATTTCATATTAATAGTTTGTCGTATCACAAATATAAAAAGTGAGCACAATAAATACCATGTATTTTCTCATGAAGGATTTTGAAAATGTTTTAATATTCAATTATTGGTTCATTTTTGTTTGATATAAGTTATATTTTAAATAATTATGTGTTGTTTTTATAACAACAAATAGTTTTTTTGTGTTCAACTATTGATTCATCTGTGTTGAATATAAAAGCTAGCGATAACAAAGATTTATGGTTACCAATAGATGTTTGGTCTATTTAGGTTGCATATAAGTTTTATTTTAAATAAAAATATGATATTCTACAAGCAACAAATGATATTTTTTTTGTTCAACTACTAAATGTACCATGATTAAGTTCCGTCCAATCTTTAAAAAGTTAAATTTTGGACACTTCTGAGTAGATAGATGTGTTGATGTGGCAAGTTACATGATGAGTCACACCTCCAAACCCAAGTTATATAGATAGATAAGAGGTCAATCCACATTTCAAAAATAAATGAAGGTTTTACTCGCTACATGCTCACAAAGTTAGTCTGCACGACTAATGACCTCTCTCCCCTAGGCCTTCATGTAATTACTTAACTTATTTTGACTAGTAGCTATTGTGTAATTTTTTAAAGAATTATTTGTGGAGCTAGTGATCTCATGAATATTTTCAGTAATCTTAAATTTATATTAATAGTAGTAATAACAATTTATGCAGTTAAAATTTGGAAGGAAAAATTAAAAACGAATATTAAAAAAAATAAAAAATTATGATGCTGCAATTTTTTAGACAATATGTAATTGTTACTTATTTCTAATTAATAAAAATTAATAAATAGTAAGTGTCCTATTGAAATAAGAAAAGATCTCAAATTACACTTTTCCATAATAAAAAATTCCAGAAAATACACTGAAACAGCCACATGAAAAAATGGGGAAAGGTGGGAGTAAAAATTTTCAATTTAATGAAGAAAGCTCAGGCATGGCTGGGGATGGAGATGGACACATGGCTCCACTATCTAAGAGTGTCCAACGTATAGACATAAAGCAAAGGGAAGAAAATCTAATCACGAACAAAACTCAGAAGTCTTGAAGCCACCTCTTAGCACTATTCCAATCACAAACAATTGCTTGTAACATTAGGGACCCGCTATCTCCTCTCCTGCAGGTAATTGTCGAAACAGGATTATATCTTTTCCACTTGGCCTTCTCCCTAATCCGCCATGTTTACACATTTAATGGCGTATTCAAGGCATCAGCTCAAAAGCACAACGTCCTCTAGAGCCACACAGGCACCCTGACCAAGATCAGGCGTCATTATGTGAAAATCAAACTCAATTGCTACAAACACAATGACAAGCGGTGAATCAAGACTTCCAGTAAACCCTAAGCGCAGGGCAGTCCAACAAAACCCTCAAATTATCCCCTGGAAGTCTTCTCAAAGGGGGAAAAATAAATAGAGGAAGAGCAGCGGAAGCTTTGTTCTTCTTAGTAGAATTTTGTAGCTCTTTCCATAGTATTTCAGTTCACGTGTATCTTTTCATTATTGACGAATATTAAACATTTCGAGAGCTTCGCGTTGGTTCTTAGCGTACAGAAAACCCTAGATATGCAGACGGGATAATTCAGAAAGAATCCGCTCGTCAGATTTGAGTCTTCGAGTTTTGGAATAATATGGAACAGTACTATATTGATTCTGATTCTTCTAGTAAATTTTTATAGAATTTATTTGAATCGATGTAAATCTTATCCCAAATTTTCAATTCAAGAAATTTTACAGAAAATTTTCAAAAAAATATCATAATTCTATGACTAACTTGTACCCTATCCAAAACTCAATCCACGATGGAAATATCTACTGCCTTCTGAAAAAATCTGGGTCAATAAAAGTCAAGAAATTTACAAGACTGACTTATAGCCACATATGAATATATGTACAACTAGCACTTGCACCCATGGGGGTTCAAGGAAAACGCCGATAGGAAATTGAAGGTGTGGAAGTAAAATGTGGAGAATGTGTACTTTATGCCACTTTTTAAGATATATAAGATAAAGTTAAGCAACACATGCATACATGTTCTACGAAGAGCATAGTGCCCACATATAAGGTTGGAACATTGGTAAGATAAACAGAAATCCAACACCATACAAAATGGGCTACCTAATTGTAAATTTGAACCAAGAAATGATTACTTGGAGGGCATCTTGACTTGAATATACAGGATAAATTTGAACCAAGAAATGATTACTTGGAGGGCATCTTGACTTGAATATACAGGCTGGACTGGGTTCTTCTGAACAAAGAACTGTGTTTTGAAAGAGTTGTTCCTGGCAACTTCCTTTCCCTTTGTTTTCTCATTTCTTTACTTTCTTCTGCATATTTCACTATAAATCTTACAGATTAACGTCATATTTTACAGCTTGAGCATGTAGGTTCTGTCACTTTTGCATTATCATCCCATATATAGGTTCTGTCACTTTTGCATTATCATCCCATATATTAACCTCTGTAAACCTTTTGAAACACACTAATGATATTTGATGTAAGTCTGCCCATCAATAGATAGCCAACTTACAATATATGGGTATTATATCCCGTGCACAACATTGAAATAGGGCGCCTGCATAACTTGGCTCATATATAATGTGGTGTGCTAATAAAATTAAATTTTATATGCTACTGGCGATGGAATTTAACAGATGCTACTGCTATATGCCTATATCTAAAAGATGCTTAAAATCATTCAGAATTAAAACTTATTTAGCAATTAAGGAGATTAAGTTTTTAAGAGTAGTTATGAAATAACATAGCTTACAACCTCACGCAAACTGCATATCTATTTACCATGCTTGAGAATTTTTGGTGATAGTGTGCATCATTTTTTGTGGGGGAGTTTAGAGCATTAGTTTAAATTGCGAGGTAGGTGCCCCTAAGATGACATTAGACTCTGATTAGTGTGTAGACATATGGATTTCAATCAAGAGGTGATCTATGAGGCTCTCCGTGCACAAAAAACGTTTCTAATCTAAAAGTAGCCTTTGGGTGCGTGCCTTCAGGTTGATATGTCAGCACCCTCCCTCTGCATTGCTGGGGATTTCCATGTTATGCTGCGTGGGCCCTTTCTAGATTGTGGTTGTTAAATGTTGGCTATGCGATGTTTGTTGATTTACAAGCTATTTAATAGATGGGATGAAAATAAACTAGAAATTTTTGATATGAAGGTCTGTGTAAAAATTTGTGGGTTTTTCTTTAATATGGGTTTGAATAGGAACAAGTTGGATTTATTGTGAATATTGTAGGAGGAATGACAATATGATGCAGCAATGGAGCTCTATGTGTCATATGGTATTATTACAAAGGTCAGTTCATAAAATTGATCTCATTATTTTTTAGACAATCAAAAAGCATTGGAATCTTCCATTCCCTCTTATATTTTTGGTGTTTTTCTATTTTGGAGTAAATGGTCATATAACAACACAATTAGCAAACTACCAAGGAAAAACAATGCTTTAATAGCAATATGAGCTGTAATACCCTAATACCCTAGGCTGTGTTTATGGTGAGTTTATTAAGTAGACCTTTGAAGTTTTGAACATTGTTCTACTTCAAAATAAGAACAGAGTTGTATTTCAAGCCATAATTCAAAGATAGAATGAATTATTGAACTGAAATCCCACAAATGATATTGTGCAGAATAACCTGCTTGGAGTGGACCATCCTTTGATTCTGGTTGAAGTCAGAAATAGGCTAAAAGATATGGCTCCCATTTTGTGTAAAAGATCATAGTGGCCACAAATTTGCCCATTGACAGTTTTCTACACTTTGTTGCTGTGAAATACTGGTTACAATGTTATCCTACATTGCTGCATGCATTGGTGCTCATATAGATCCTGAAATTCATCTATTTATGCTCGAGTCCAGTGTCCCTTCATGTATCAAGGGCACCTAAAGGTGATGGAGACAAAGAGCACCATTTATTTGTCTCTAAATGTGTAAGAGTATTATTTTTTGATTGTCAGCCTTCAAGTTGTTATGTTTTGATTGCTTTTTTAACATATATGTTGTTATTTATAAATTCATGTGGATCATATCTCTTCAATTAGGAGGACTTTGGTCCTCTACAACTTGATTTTCCAGAAGGCTATGGGAGAGATTCATCGCTTTCTCCTTCAAATATCATTTCGCTTTTGTTGGTGTTTGTCTTTTGAGCTAAACTTGTCAATTTTCTGTCTCCTCTTCTTGGGCTTCTCATATGATTGATCTCACTAGCTTGAAATGTTTTTTTTGAGATCTCTTGCATCAGGTGATGCTCATATTTTTTAAGCAGTGGGATTCAAACAAGAAACTTTTTATATCTATAACATGCATCACTAAACAATGTGACGACGTCTGATAGAGATAGTTATTTGACCTGAGTATGACTCAGCTCTTTTTGATTATTTGATTGCAATTTGATAACTCCATATATTATTCCAGATCAATTGTACTTTCAATGCAGATATGGAGGAAATTAGAATGGGCACTTCTATGCCAAAAAGGGTTTAATCTCAACATTGAATTTGAGAGATATGTACTCTCTTCGTAACCTTCCTCGGATGCATCCATTTTAATTGAGCTGCTATCATTGGACTTAGGTTCATTTATAAATGTGCAAATTGTCTCTAGAATGTCTTTGGGTCACATTTTGATTTTCTAGTTTTATTGATGATTTTGGATAATCACAAGGCAAATGCCATTTTGATTGATCAATTGGACATTGATCTCTTTCAAAGTTCAGACGCTCATGTTCCTCATCAATAATCTCTTGACCCCCAATTCCTCCTCCAGAATGAAGATCTCCATTACAGCATAAAAAGACACTTTCCTAAACACTTGATCCATGCTCATCTAATCCTCTATTCTCTACTACAGAGTCACTATCACAAATGACAACTTTTCTCTCTCTATCAATCCTACTTTTTGTGCCATTCCTACTGCTACCAAATACAAGATATTTCACTTGCTTTAACTGCCTATTGTCCCAAATTTTTCCAGGTTGAGACAAGAGCATGGCCATTGTATAATGTCCTTCTGGTGGATCAGCCAAGAACTGTTCTACGATCTTTGATGGACTACAGCCAGGGAATGTGGCCATGCTCTTGTCATCACGTTTTATTTTGTCTGGCGAAAGTGAATCAAGATTTGTAACCTGACCTGCAACAGGATTAAGGAAATTTGGCACATCACAATCAGACACGGGCACAACAAAGTCTTTAGCTTTCACACAAGATGTGTTAAAAGTTTTGTTTTCTTCTCCTGTGTCTTTGGGGGTAGCCCTGTAGTTGAACAACAAACATAGAATACAAAATAATGACTAATATATGAGTAAGGATTGAAACGTTTATCATAGTAATATTTATAATTTTATAGATGGAATTTCAGAAATGACCTTCCTCGCAACTATCCATATTTGACCCATCATGCTAATGTGCTAGCTGCAAAATTGACCTACACGCATTACCTTCTCAAGAAATTTAACTCCTTCTGGGAAGAAACGCGTGAAGAGGTGAAGACAGCTGGTGGAGGGGGGAAATGAAGTTCAGAGAATGTCTGTGCCACATGTGCTGATTTAATTGGCTTAATAGGTGAAAGATTAGACAAGTGAAGAATGATGAGCCCTGCAAAATAGAAGCAAATTTGTTTAGTATCTCTAGCAAACGCTAGTAAAAAAAAGAGCCAAAAACAAATTTAAGTGCTAGAAACAGGAAATATCTGTTACGCGCTGGTTCTCTTCAATAACAATCAATACAAATGGCAACAACTGCCTGCCAAATAATCTTTGCTAAGAAGATTGCAAAAATTATGAAATTAAAGAGAAAAAAAGCAGAGCTTCACAGAAACCATGCTTCTGTTCTTTAAAATTCCACAACATACCTTCCAAATGATGGCATCTAATGACACCAAATTAGAAAAGCACCATGTGGAATACGAGGATTAAGGATCACTCAACTTCCATAGAGTAGGAAATCAAAAGAAAAAGGAGTCAGCATAAGTTTATTTGCCAAAGACTGATTATTTGTTCATTTTGGATAAAGCCATGCCACTTTTACTGACCCCAAGAACAAAAAGACAAAACGACATACTATTCTTTGCCAAACAAAAACCATTAACCATTCGTTCAGTTTCCACAAATTATACAACTTTAATAATCCTGAGACTTTTAACTAATGTGGATACTCGGGATCATGATCTTTACTCGATGAAGAAAAGCCGTACTATATAGCATCACTAGACCCCAAGGACATGAGCTCCATTTATTTTTTGGTCATGAATTCCATCTCTGTAGTGAAAAAAATAGAATAATTCAATAAACTCAAATGACATTGGATTATAACCACAAACGTTGGAGTCTCAAACACACCAAAATCTTGAAGAAACAAAGACTTCAGAGACCAGAGCCGATCAAAACCAAAAGGGAGACAAAGCATGAATTTTTCTATATCAAAATGAAATAGTAAACATAAACAATATACAAAGGTCATGCGAAAAAAAAGATAAGGCACGTGAAACGTTTGACAGAAAGTGCCGCTCAAGTGAATGCTATTGGCGGATGTAAAATCCAGGAAGCCCTGCCCGCGATGGAATGAAGGCGTATACAAAACGTTAACTCAAACAAAATTCCTTAACAAAGAAATGTGGTCTATGGAATGTGGTCTCATCAATGCATGCCGTGATTGAAAATCAGGGGAATAGCAAGAAACTCAGAAAAGATCAAACAAGGTCCCTGTTCCTTGACCTAGATTTCTTGAATGCTGAAAAAAGGTAAACAACGCATAGCTAAATCAACAAGAGGTATGAATGTTTACCTGTTCAAACACGAACGAATGCTGGTGTAGAGCTTTTGAACCTTGAAGGCTTTTGTTTGAACAAATGCTGGTGTAGAGCTTTTGAACCTTGAAGGCTTTGAATGGCAGAGATCGACGGTGCCTGGTGCAAGAAAAAGATACCCATGCAACATCTGTGCCCTTCGTTTGACAGCTGCCCAATTCTCCAAGGCGGAAAATATTTGACCAGACAGCAGCAGGTTTGCTGAGTCACTGGGAGGTTTGCAGTGAACCGCACACTGCTTGACGGCGGCCATTCCTGTTCTCAGGCGTGAGACAGGTTTTCAGACGAATTATGCACTGGCAATCCCAGAAGTAGAGCCTATCGGCTAAATATGGGCCTACACACATTTGAATATTCAACACTGAACAATTGTATAAATATCATACTATCTATTACGGTAAGGAATTTTTTTCACAAAAGTGATGTACTTTGGAATGGTTTTTGGTTTTGATTGTGTGAGAATTTTTGCATCAAAACTAGAAACCATTGCAAAGAACATTATGGATTGTGGAAACTTGATATCATTAAAAGTGATGTAGTCAATAGGGCATTGTTATAATAAATTTAAGTTAATTTTATATAATTTAATTTTTAAAGTTTTTTATTTAAATGAAATTAAACATTGAATTAATTTTTGTAAATATATAGTTATTTGTTGGTGAATTGGTGGTTGAAACTGTATTTTAAAGTGAAGATAACAATAATTGAATTGTATTAATTGTGTATAATTATATTTAGTGATTTTGTTTTGTAAAAGACTTGTTAATTAGTTGGAATTATTGATATAAGTAAAAAATATATACATTTAGAATACATTCCAAGTTCTCTCATTGAATCTTCACCTTTCACATTTGAAAATTTATATCCCTTATAATTTAAATCTTCTAACTTTACATTATTGAAAAAGTGGTTTTCCCCTATAATTTAAATCTTCTATTTAAAGTAACATTTTGTTCCTCCTCATTTTAAAGAATCTTGTCATATTTTTTACTTCCTTTGCTTATTTAAGGAATTCTAGAGATATGTTTAAGAGAATTAGGCAAATAAAGTTGAAGTGTAGATTAATGAAGGTTACATGACATGATTCCTTTGTTAATGGTTGTCCATTCGAAATGGTGACTTGTCACTTAAAAAAACCTCTTTCTTCCATTTAATTGTTTCTTTTATTCCATCTATTTTACAAAATCTATGTATATTATTTTGTCCCACATTTCAATTTATTTTTCTTCAAAATCATAAATATTTAAATAAATAACACAAAATCATACAAAACATTTATTTATTTATTTATTTTTAAATGAAAGAAGAAAGTAGAAAAAATAAGTTTAGAAAATTTGAAATTTACAAAGGAGAAATTATAACGGAAAAGCATAAAAGATAAATATGAAATTTTTTCATGCTTATAAATGTTAATATTGTTACGTTGAGAGGTGTTTACAGTCATAGCTCGTGGGGGTTAGCGAGCCGTGTACATAAAATCAAAAAGTATGGATAAAACATAGAGGATACAAACATTGTTTTTTAACTCAATTCATTGAATGTAGACCGATTTTTCATTTAGTTTTGTTAACATGGGCAACCCTTTCCCCTCATAATTTGTAAGCCATTTCCATGGCTTTCGTTCAAGTCACAATTTTATCAAACAAGAATGCAAAATCCATGTGGTGTATTGTGACCTATGAAAGAATGGGGGAGTGTACTTAAAATCTCTAGACAAACATCGTCTCATAGTGGAGAGTGAGACTGTTGAAAAATGGAGGGCTACGCTTAGAAGGGTTTCATATAGTTACAAATTTTAATTTTAGGGGTAAAATTGATTTTGTACCCGCAACTTTTATTATTATTTCATAAATGTGATATTATTTTTTTATCTTCTACAAGTTTATATCTCACAAGTTGAAGTGTTCAAATTTAACAAGGGCATGTTTTAGGGATCATGAAGTGTTATTGGAAGAGATTGCAAAGTGTGTAATGCAACATATCGAGGCCAATCGCCTACTTGAGGTCAAGAGAGTGGTATCTTGCTTGTTCTCATTTCTCTCTAGATCTTAATAGTCTCTCCTTAATGGGAAAAGATAATTTAAGAACAAACCTTGCATGATTATGTCATTAGCCCTAACAAAATGTTGTTACTCGTAAGGCCACGGTATTTGACCTAATGAGGTGATAACAATCATGCATGTTGGGTGATTTTGACATTGTAGATTTCACTTTGAACAAGATATCATTTTAACAATAAATTTTCACTTCACCTATATGACAACATGTGTTGCCTTTTGTCCTCAAGATAATATATTAGTGTGTAGTGCAACATATTGAAACCAATCACCTACTTGAAGTTAGAAGAGTGGTATATGGCATGTTTTTCAATGCTCTTTGGATCTTATTAGTCTCTCTAATAGAAAAAATAATTTAAGAACAAACCTTGCATGACTACGTTATTGGCCATAACAAAATAATGTTACTCATAAGGCTAGGGTTTTTTCCCTAATGAGGATAACAGTCATGCATATTGGGCAATTTTGATATTGTAGATTGCACTTTAAGCAAGGTAATTTTTAAATAGCATAAATTATTCTTCAAAAATGGAAACATGCATTGCCTTTTCTTCTCAAGACAACGTATGAGTGTGTAGTGGAACATATAGAGGCCAATTGCCTACTTGAGGTCAAGAGAGTGGATTTTGCATGTTTTATAATGCTCTTTGGGTCTTAATATTATCTCTCTAATACAAAAACATAATTTAATAACAAACCTTACATGACTACATTACTAGCCATAACAAAATGATGTTACTCATAAGGCCAAGGTTTTTGACCTAATGAGGATATCAATCATCCATACCAGGCGATTTTGACATTGTAGATCTTGCACTTTAAACAAGATATTGTTTTAACATGTCACACTTCACCTATGATAGTATATGTTGCATTTTCCCCTTGGGATAGTGTACAACAAGTGTGTGGTGCAACATATTGAGGCCAATCACCTACTTGCGGTTAGAAGAGAGGTATCTTGCATGTTCTGCAATGCTCTTTGTATCTTAATAATCTCTCTGATAGGAAAAAATAATTTAAGAATAGACCTTGCATGACTATGTTACTAGACATAAAAAAATGATATTACTCATAAGGGTAGGGTTTCTTACCTAATAAGGATAGCTCATTCATGCATACTAGGCGATTTTGACATCGTAGATTGCACTTTAAACAAGATAACATTTTAACAACATAAATCATGCTTCACCTATGTCAACACACATTGCCTTTTATCCTCAAGACAATGTCCATTGCCTCCCTTTATCACAATAACTTTCTATTCTCATAATTTGTCATCTCTTCATAACAGGCAATGAATAAATGGAGATTTAAGCTTGATTGACACAATTGTTACCTCTTGTAGGAGAAAATATGCAAGGGAGGATAACCCAAGAATTTTCTCCTTGGCTAAAAGATAAATTAGGAATATGACATGTTTGTTGCATTGAACTAAACAAAATGTATAATCCCTTGTATATTATCATAATGGTATGGATGCACATGAAAGAATATTATCCTAGAGGTGTAAGTGGATTTGGCTCAATGCAATTTAATCCAAACTTGGTCATGATATGGAAATCTAGGGTATTAAAATTGAGCAATTTGTAAGGTAAGAACATATAAATTCCCTTGTGAACTTTCATAAGGGGTACATCTCATGCACCTAATTGGTGTCTTTAAATTTTACTATATAGAGTATAGAAATAACAAACATTAACTCTACATTTTTTTCTTCTATATATGGAATGTTGAAGCTACAAGTTTTAAGCTTTATAAAGTTATTTATAGAGAATTTAATGATAATTCCTCAAACAAACTCCTAAAAAAACAACCACGTCATATTTGTAATCATTTTTTTGTGTTGTGCAAACTATATGAAACCAACTGTTAATGTCTCTTATTATTATAGTCAGCGAGCAAAAAATATAATATTTTTCTTTTGTAGTTAATATTTTGTAGAAAATACTTGGTATATTTATGTAAAGAAAATTTAAAGCAGTTGATTTCACTATTATATTCATAATAAAATAAATTGTTGGAAACAACTTGGTATATTTATGTAGAACACATTTCTAAAGACTAGCTAATTTTCCCTTTTATAATAGCAATAAATTTGATACAAAGTAATTTGAAGGAAGCTCACCTAGTATTGGATAGTGAATATGAAAAGTTTGGCCAAATAATGTATTTTTGATATGTAAATCTACATTCTTTGGTATATTATATGACCACATTTTGTTATAGTTACTAATATTACATAATGTGTTTTTTTTCTCTTTAAGTAGCACTTAAATGCTAATCACAATGATACACTATTTGCTTAAATTGAAAGTACTTTTGGCTTTGTTAAAACTAGATTGTGAAATTGGAGTCTTTTGTAAAATTATCTTATTAGAATATGTAAATTACTATTATCTATATTGGATTAGGGTTCTAGGAAAATCCTTTAGGTTAGGGTTAGGGTTAGGGCTACGATCATGATTCAATTAACGTTCAATTAGGGCTACAAGAAGGCTAGGGTTATGGTTAAGTTTCAATTAGGGTTAAGATTCATTTAGGGTTAAGATTAGGGTTAATATTCATTTACAATTAGAATTCAATCAGAATTCAATTAGGGTTAGGATTAGGGTTCAATTAGGCTTTATTTAGGGTTAGAGTTTTATAATAAAGCTTGGGATTAGGATTAGGGTTAAGATTCAAATATGGTTAAGATTATAATTAAAGCTTGGGATTAGGGTTAGGTTTAAGATTCAAATATGGTTAGGATTATAATTAATGTTAGCTTAGAGTTAGGATTTAATTAGGATTAGCAACTAAGGTTAAAATTCAATTAGGTTACGTTTATGGTTATGGTTAAGATTAGGGCTCAATTAGGTTAAGGATTATATTAGGGCTCAATTGGGGTTATGATTATGATTCAATTAGGGTTAAGATTAGGGTTCTATGAGAAAGCTTTGGGTTAGGGTTACAATTAGGGTAGGGATTATGGTTAGGGTTAGAGTTACAAGTAAATTACAGTTATAGTTTATTTTAAAAAAAAAGGGGGTAAACACTTTTGACTTGAAGCTATGAACCAATGAGATCACAAATGAGGGCCTCATCCCCAATATAAACACTCAACAATAACACCCTAGCAAGGTTTGAACTTTGATGGGAAGAACAACAACACCACAACTTAACCATCACACTATGCCAATACCAATACACAATTAGAGTTTAGTTAATGTTCATCTAGGATTACAGTTAGGTTTGGGTTAGGCTTAGGATTCAATTAAGGCTCAATGTGGGTTAAGTTTCAATTAAGGTTTGGTTAGGGTTAGGGTTCAATGAGGGTTAGGTTACTAATTAAATTCGCTTAGAGTAAGGGTTCAGTTAGGTTTAGTGTTGGGGTTCAATTACAATTCAATCAAGGTTAGGATTAAGAGTTGGTTTATGATTGACATTCAATTACAATAAGGGTTGGGGTTAGGCTTCAATTAGATAATAAATTCCTTAAAATAGACACCTTTCGACATATTTCATATAGAATATTAAAGATATATATGTTAGTAGATATTTTTTTATAAAGAATATAATTGAATAAAGAACAATAAAATAAAAAATAGATCCACTAGAAGGGTTTAAACTCACCGCTGGAATGGCCGACTCCCGTGTTGCTCATTTGTCTCACATTGCAACTGCTTTCTCAGGAATTGCTCCATCTGATGGCTATTCTGATGGCTCACAAAGCGGAAGGAAGGCGTGTGCAGACACAAAGACCCGAGATTTTGCCCACATTTTGATGGGTACGAAAAAAGCATCTGAAATAAAACAGTGGTGCTCTGACGAGGGTTTAGGGCACGATTCTCTTCAACGTGCCTTTGTTGCTGCAAATGACGCTAATGGTAAACGACGTTCGCTCTTCTCAGGCTGCTCACATTTGCAGAATGAGCGTGCAAGCAATGACCCGCGAAGGCTAGGGCATCATTCGCGTGTTGCGTTTGGCGAAAGGGGTCCCTATTCGGATCCATCAATTGCTGCCACCACTACAAATGGCGCCCCTGCCAACATTAATCCGCACTTCCCTGTTCGTCTCTCATCAATAACACCAAAAGTATGTTTGGACAGTTTGGCTCTGGACAGAGAGGGTTTTTTGTCCAATCATGCTTTGATATGCCGATTCACGAAGACTTGGTTGAAATTATGTGATCTGCACGCATGGGTTTCAGAAAAATGGAAGGCATTCATGGAAGATGAAATCAGTATTTTTCCTTGTGCGAAGGGGTTTTTCATTTTAGAATTCGAATCAAAGGAAGACAAGGAGTTGTTGGTAGAAAACAGTCCATGGTTCTTTGAAGGTGATTGTATGTGCATGAAACCATGGTTTCCCGAATTTGATCCACGTACATAAATTTTCACTACTGCTTTTCTGTGGGTAAGACTTCCATATCTCCCTATTCAGTTCTGGGAATTAGATTGCTTGAGGGCTATTGGAAATAGCCTGGGAAGGTACCACTGCTCTTATGAGGAAACCATCAACTATCAAAATCCTACTTGTGCTCATGTTTGCATCAAAATGGATTTTGCTAATGGTCTTCCTGCCGAGATTTTGCTGAAGGTGGGAAATAGATGCATGAGGCAACCGATTGATTATGAAAAAATAGCTTTCAGATGCAGGAAATGCTTCTCAACAGAACACTTCTCATCCCAATGTCAGAAGGATCGTGTTGTGGGGAACTCCAAACCATCTTGGTGGATTGGGGCTGAATCTCAACACTATATCATTCCCCCCAATCCACCCAAGGACTTCGTACCTCCTTCAATCTCTCCAAAGAAAAACTCTCCTTCCTCCCCTCCCCCTCACGGGGAGAGCATTTTGGATTCACCCGCAAAGACTACAAGCTCTACAATTCTCTCTAAAGGTAGTGAAGGATCTGTTATAGTGGCTGCAATTGTTTGTGGTGACACTCTATTTGGTCAAAATAACATTGTTCCCCCTGAAACTGAACAAGTATGGACAGAGGTGAAAAAGAAGAAAACTTCTTCAACAAAACTTAAGCATCCAATGACGCTAAGATCCTCTAAGAAAGAGGAGTTATTGTAATCTGGGGTCAAAATAAACATGTAATTTGGGGCTTCAAATTAATAGAAAGAGTGCTATCCTCTCTAATAGCGATTTGCCCCTAAAAATAAAATAAAAAAATAAAAAAATAAAAAAATAGATCCACTAATTTTTTTTTAAAAACTAACAAACTATAATTGAATAAAGAAATAAAATAAAAAATGAATCCACTTAAAATAAAAAAAAAAATAACAAACTCACTAAAAATTAAATAAAACAATTTTAAAATATCAAAAATAAATATAACAATTTAAAAATTATAATTTAATTACCTAATTATATATAATTAATAAAAATTAATATATAGTTTTATTATAAAATCCATCACAATTCAAATCAACTTCAGAATTGAATGTAGCTACACTTCCAGAATCATTGATCGACCTAGGTACTACACTTATTTTCTGACACAATTTCTTTGCAAGAGGATGGCCATTCAAACGTGTGTCACGTAATTGTGCACGTTATTTTCGTACGATTATTTCATTGCACACTTATTAATGCGACTGGCACCAATTTCTAAGAACTATTTTGCTGGATTCTTGCAGCAAGCTCTCCTCATGGCTTCGTACGTTGAGTTGATTATACTGTGCACAACTTTTATGTGTTGTTTCTTTTTCAACACTGAAGATGCTGAAGCTGCACTTTTCCGGGACGAATGTACAAAGTTTCCATGCTGTTACATATAATTCTTTAAAATTTCTCGACTCATTTTATCTCTCTAATTCTTTCTTTGTTTTTCTGGGGTGTCCAATTTTCAGTTGGAGCATTACAGACAGTTGCAATCAAACTGGGTAAAGTAGATTGGGATTTTAGTGGTGATCCATGCACTGGCATTGGCTTTAAAGGACTGACTTGTGATTCTCCCAATGGATCTCATGTTATCAACATGTATGTTTGTTATTCCTGCACAGCCCATGGTCTCCTCCTTTTTATTTTAATAGAATAAATATAGGGGATTATTACGTTGATATTTTGGTTGCAGAACACTTCCAAAACTCAATCTTGGGGGAGAGCTTTCACCTGAGTTAGCCAAATTGTCATACCTTCAAGGACTGTGAGTACAAAATGGGTTCAAATGAGCTAATTTCTGACTTTGTTTCACTTGTTTCATTCCTTTGACTCGATCATCTAAAGGCTAAAGTGATGAGTGCTAAGGTGCACATAGAAGAAATGACTATCCACCAGAAATGGGTCTCTGAAGCAATGACTCCAGTACCCTGTTAATCCATAAAAATGATATTCAAATTAAATGTTTCTTCTAATATCTGTTAAAATCCTTAATTTGATTTATAGTTGTGTGACAACAATTCTAGTTATAACTTAAATGTTGAAACAGAGATTATTCCGCTTATCTTCGGTCTTCATGGTTATGCTTTTCCTCTGTACTTATTTACTGTGATTTTCTTGGCAGAGATCTGTCAGACAATTATCTAACCGGCCCAATACCTCGACAATTGGGATCCATGTCTTCCTTGAGAAATTTGTATGTTCTCTTTCTCAGAGCTTCTTTGTTAAAGTGTTTCATTGCTTTTCTTTTTCATGGAATCAGGTTGCACAAGGTGAGGGTTTGAATTCAGAAGTATTGAGAAAATCATATGACATTATAGCAGGGCCTTGAGAACCATGCCCTTTTAGGGATGCTTGTTTATCATGCTTGTGATTGAAATTCTTGACTGCCTCAGGTCTCTATAACAGAATCTTTTGTCTGGTCCTATTCCTAAGGAGATGGGCAATCTCACAAGTTTGGTTCAATTGTAATTCTCTCTCTCTCTCTCTCACACACACACACGCGCGCGCACACACGCATGCTCGCACACACGCATATGGTCACAGACACACACTCATTTGGTTGCATTTGAATCTTTTTCAAATAAGCAGATAATAGTTATGTTTGGTCCATCTCCATTGAAGCGTGAATTTTTTATGATGACATTGTGTATGCTATTCAGGAGCATTCACTCCAACCATCTTTCTGGTACACTCCCTCCGGAGATTGGAGACTTGAAAAAACTGGAGAGGCTGTATGTCTTTATCAACTTTTGGAAGGAGCCTAGCAATTCCCACAAATAGTCTATCCACTCATGTTTTTGTGCAGATCACTGTTAAAATTTTGTTTGTTCTCTGTCAAGTTTGGAATTATTGGCTTAACGGGATGCCATGAATTCATTTCGGACAATTATTGTTATCGTTTCTTACACAGGTATATATCTTCTAATCAGTTCATTGGAGAAATACCTCAAACATTTGTCAAATTAGTGAGTCTGAAAGAATTGTAAGTAGCTGTTCTCTTTGATATGCATTTCTACATTACAAGGATATTATATAATTAAAATATTATCAAACACAGAAATAGCTTAATTATATCTTTATGCTTTTCATGGTGGATACAGTTTGGCATCTAGCAACAATTTTACTGGTAAAATACCAGACTTTCTCGGAAACTTGACCTTGCTTAAAACATTGTGAGATAACATGCCTCCTCTATTAATTTCAAGCTAGTTTTGGATATTAGATCCTATTCTCCTCCTTAGTGGGAAGATAAATATAATCAAACAACATAGTAATATGAGTGTAATGTTTCTCTCATTTTTGCATAATTTAACATATTGGATGAGTTTGAGAAGGTTGGGGTGAAATGGTTTTGTTACAGGATGCTTCAAGGAACTTCTATGAATGGACTAATTCCTTAAACTCTTTCAAAATTAAAACAAATAAAATACTTGTAAGAATATGTTTTCTTCTCATGGTTTTATTTAAAGAAGAGAGGAGTACAAACACTGCTAACATGGTACCTATCTCTGTTGAAATCTTCTCAATTTTGAACTCATTAAATCCCTGTATGCACTTATGGATTTACTCTTTTATTTTCTTGTCCTTGAATGTCTCTGGATATATGTTGATTAGTGATGTGATTTCGATAATATTTACACTTAAGAGATTCACAGGAAGATAAGCGACATAACTCATGGTGGTTCTTCTTTGGACTTCATATTGTCTCTGAAGATTGTGAAAGAATTGTAAGGGGAAGAATGTTCTTTGACTCCATATTTGTTTTGGAGCATAGATGCCATTTATATGTCTGATGTTTATAAAGTTGGTAGTTATGATAATTGGGCTTGTTGCAGGGTTCTAAGAAACAACAACATCACTGCAGAAATTCCAGAAGGCATTGATGCGTTAGACAAGTTGGAATCTTTGTAAGTAAATCCTACAGGTTTGAGTTGACTAGTATTAAAATTCTACACCATGTTAAAATGTTTCATTAGATCCAATGATTCTTATATTGATTAATATGTGAAAGATCATCTTATTGCAGAAGAATTTTTGGCTTTATTATTGTTAGCATTTTAATTTGTTTCTTTTGATACAATTGAAACCTGAACAGTATGTGACATAAAGCCTCTCTTCAAATCACAATGGGAAGCCCCGTGAGATCTAAAACTACCCTAGACACTAGGATATAGATAAAATATATAGTTATAAAATCATAGGCCAAGAGTGAAAGTAGTGTAGAGGACGAAGAATAATACAAAAGGAAAGGAAGGAAATATCATTATAACAAGAAAAAGAATGCATGAGGGAAGCAAGAAAATAAGAACTTTCGAAAGCATAAAAAGAGTCTCTACATTCAAGAAACAAGTAGCTCATCTGAAGAAAGCAGTGGAAGCTTCTCTGACAACAATAGAGAGGAGATACTCTTTATGGTGATGGAGGTAAAGGATAACGAAGACAAAAGGAAAGAAGAAAGAGATTTGAAAGAACATACTAAAGATGATGAAGAAGAGGATCTTTAGAAGGAACTCCGATTTGCCTATCATAAGATCAAGAAGCTCAAGAAAAGGAATTCAAGACTAAAATCACAGCTTCAAGAAGATGAAAAGACTAAAGCAAAATCATCTCAAAATCTTAAAGAATTGAAAAGGGTGATCATGGATCCGAAGTTTCAAATTGAGGAAGCAAAAAGAATTGAAGAAGTTGTAAGAGATCAACTAAAGGCAAAGGAATTGGAGTGTGAGAAATTGGAGCTTGAAGTTGTTTCCATAAGGAAGGAGTTGTAAAAATTGAATGATCAATTAAGTCGAAGCATGAAGTTCAAAAAGAGCTTTGAAATTTTGGAAGATATTATCAACTCCCAAAAATGGCCTTTTATCAAGACAAGTCTTGGTTTTGAAGAAAAACAAAAGACAATCAAAGAAGGTTCAAGATCTAAGGCTATAGAGTTACCGAAGAAAACGAATGAAGAAAAGTCCAAAAGTTATGCAAATGTGCTCAAAGACTCCATCAATGGTGATAGTTCAAAGAAGAGAGAGTAATATTACTCAGAAAATCAGCATTCCTTGCAAAGGCAACAATGAAGGTTTCAAACTATGTTACTGATTCGCCTGGGGGGGTAGCGATCTGGTCCAACTCGGGTTCAAGATTCGGGTTCGGTTCCCTGTGGGTTCAAATAGCGTTCAACCCACAGACTATGGGTCTGGCCCTACTGAACCTGAGTAGACCCAATGCGTCTTTGGGCATTTATGAACATTTTTTAGACCTTTTTTAATTTTTGACTTTTTTTTAACTTTAAAAAGTCCAATTTGCCCCCAACCTTAAAATGATGTCTGCCATGAAGGTTTGTGTGGCTTTGAAGGTCTTAATTTGGGTCTTATTATGAATGCAAAATGATGTACACCGTGAAGGTTTGTGTGGTTTTGGAGGTCTTAATTTGGGCTTGGTGGTGGGGGCTTTGCCCCTCAACCCCGCCCTATATCGTAACACGTCGGGTATGTTGCCCTTGAACCCCGCGAGGGGTGTTGCCCCTTGACCCTGCTGGGGGTGTTGCCCCCAGACCCCCATGAGGGGCATTGTGCCCAAACCCTTGTGAGGGGCATTGCCCCTCGACCCCATTGGGGGCGTTGCCCCTAAACCCCCACGAGGGGCGTTGTCCCTTGATTCTGCTGGGGCGCTGCCCCCTTGCAAGAGGTGCTGCCCCTTGACCCCATTGGGGGCATTGCCCCCAAAATCCCAATGAATTCATTTGATTTTCTATGTACTCTCCAAGTCCAAGTTTCCAAGTTTTCCTACAAGTCTTCATCTATAATATCGTCATCCAATTGGACAATCTTCCTTGATACCTGCAAGGAGAAATGTAGCATTGTAGTTAATTTTAATATATAATAATATCATGACATTCGAGTTTGACTAATTGACATCCTAATGTTTCTTATTTTTATGGTGGTTTTGTTTATTATATAATATATGATGCTATGTGTGATATTTTGAACTCAATTACTGTTGTAAATATGTATATATTTTTTATTTTAATATGTTTTTGTATGGACGAACCCAATACGAACCCAACCCCAAAATTTTTTGGACCAAATCCTCAACCCGAACCCTAACCTGAACTGAAACTGGTAACTTAGGTTTTAGAAGACCATTTCCTCAAAGGAAACCACAAATGAACAAGTTTCAACATTCATTTTATGGTTATTGTTTCTTTTGCAATATATTTGGTCATAAGGCAGCAGATTGTAGAGCTCGTGCAAGAAAGGTTTTGGGTTTCCTAAAGAGGAACTTTAATTCATTTGCTCCTCTAATGGATTACAATATCATGTGCTACAAGTGCAACAACTGTGGTCATACCACACGTTCTTGTGGAAGTGATTTTCTGAACCTCCAAAACAAAACAAGAAGGGGGGATGTTCTTGACAAGCCAAAAGAGGAATCTACAAAAGTTTGGAAGAAGAAGAAGAAGAAGAAGCTTGAAATGAAGGAGAAATCCATGCTAGTACAAGCAGCCCTCCATATGCAAAATGAAGAAAATTAGTGGTACATTGACAGTGGTTGCTTAAGGCACATGATAGGGAATAAAAACAAGTTGCTCCCTTTGAAGGAAATAAATGGAGGCATTGCAAAGTTTGGAGACAATGCTACAACAAGGAAAAGACACTCTTAATTTCGACAATGGAAAGACAAAGACCACAAATGTATTATATGTCGAAGGGTTGAAGCACATTCTTCTGAGTGAGTCACATTTCATCCAATTTGTTGTGAAATTAGAAAAACAAGAACAAGGAAACTTGTTGCAAATAATAGAACTGCAAACAGTCTCTATACTCTTAGTGAAGTCAAAGGAGAAAAGTGTTGCATGGCACAAGAAGATGAGAGCTGGTTGTGGCACAAAAGGACGAGACATTTGAACTTCGATAGCATTGTGAAGATTAGCCATAAGCAAGGCATAAGGGACATGCCGAAGATAGAAAATCCATCTAATACAATATGCAAACAATGCCAAGTTGGAAAATGTTGTGACCTTTTTCACACATCGCCCCATTGCAAATGGGGACCCCCTAATTTTTGCTTTGTTTCGAACTTTTGGCTTGATTTTAGTTTGTTTTGTCATTGTCTCTCTTTTCTACTATCTGTCTTTCCGGGATTGTGCCCATCATTGAGTTTAACATGAATTTGGCCAAGTTTGAAAATTAGGGTTTCCATCCTCCTTGCCAATTTGAGGTCAAATGAGGTGAATAAATTGAAAATAAAGACTAACACTGTAGTCAGTGTGCTTCCAGTAGGCTTCCACTGAAATTTCATCAGATTTTGGTAACTTACTATTTTTAGTAAGTGTGTAATTCCAGGTATTCTCTCAGCAACCTTGAAATTCCGACAGTCACACTGCATTCAGAACACATCAAGCTGCTCGTGTGCAAAATTTGAGCTGAAATAGACAACTTACTATTTTTAGCAGTTCAGCTTCCGGAGCAGATTTCAGGGCTTAGATGCAGAGTTTTTCAACGCATGTTTGGAGATTCCTTCTGGGTTTTCGAAGACGTTCGCAATGGTGTAACATGCAAAATGAGATGACAACTTTCAGAATTCAGCCTTCAGAGGCTATTTTTAGGGTTTGCATGTCAGGGTTTTCTTTGCATGTCTGCATATTCCTTATGGGTTTTTCGAGAGCTTCGCAGTGATGTGACATGCAAACAGAGATGGTCACTCATTTGGGAACTTACTATTTTTAGCAGATGCATCCTGACAGCCGCCTCCCAGCACTTCAGAATCACGAGCTGATCGCAATGCAGCAGAAACAAGAACAAACGGAGATCATTTGATATGCATGCAAGATGAATTAGGGTTTCTAGTTTCGGGACCCAAAAAGAGGGGTAAAAAATCAGAATTTTCGAAAACCGGTGTAAACCACCACGATCAGCATCCTTCAAGCAATCTGCTGGTAAAATTTGAAGACAAACGGAGCACTTACTATTTATAGTAAGTCATTTCAGAAACAGGCTAAAAATAGAAAGTCAGCAACAGGGGCCGATGTCGACAGGCAGGTCACGTGGTGAAGACCACGTCATTCGAATTTCAAATCAAACAGAGTTGTGGAAGTATCAGAAGCAGGCAGTTACTATAAATAGCAAACCACCTTTAGAAATGGGCTAAAAATAGCGGGCCAACCCGAAATAGCAATGTCAACAAGTTGATGAAGTCGTGAGGGCCCAGTGTTTAAAATTTCAAGGAAATCTGAGCTTCCGAAGTGTGAGAATTAAAAGGCTTACTATTTATAGTAAGGCATGGAGGAACGGGCAAAGACGAAGAAAAACGGCTAAGTCTGAGACTTCATCCTGTATCAACATAAAAATGCGTCCCCAAGGATGAAGAGACATAAAAATTTTCTAAGTCTGAAAGATATCCTCTAGCATAGGTGAAATGCGCCCACTCTAGCATGAAACAAGAGAAAAAATTTCTAAGGAAAAAGTTCATCCTCCTGCCTAGGCAAAATGCGCCCAACTTGCCTTCAAGGTGTTTGAAAAGTTTCTAACATGTTTCATCCTCCTGCCTAGGTGAAATGCGCCCTCAAGTTTAAGAGGAGTCAAGCATGCAAAAATTTCTAAGGCGTGAAGTTTCATCCTACTCCCTAGGCCAAATGCGCCCATGCAAGGTGGTGAAAGTTTTAAAAAAAAATTCTAAGTCACAAAATTTTAAATCCACCAACACATGTGAAATGCGCCCACTTCAAGAGTTGTTGAAAAGTCTCTAAGGCAAACGAATATCCACCTCCACATGCCAAATGCGCCATGCTAAACAAGAAGTCAAAAGGGTCAAAGTGTTTCGTCCTTCTACCCATGGGAAATGCGCCCATCCTCCCCCTATGCTCAAATGCGCCCAAGGGGGAGTTGAGTGTGTTGGGCGTGGAAGTGAAATATCTTCCTCAAGGTGCTAAATGCGCCCAAAATGCATGAAGTTTGAAGTAAGGTTGATGAATAATGCTAGGCGTTGAAGTTAGAAATATCCTCTTCAAGTGTGAAGTGCGCCTAGGGTGGTGTGAATAAAATATGTTGGGCATTGAAAGTAAAATATTCTCCATGGCATGATATGTGCTCTCAAGGCATTTAAAAGAAAATTTCTCTAAGTAGATAAAATTTCTTCACAGGAAGAATGAATTGAAGAATGAATAAAAAATTTCTAAGGCAAAATTCAAAATGTTCCTGTGCTAAGTGATTCAAATTTTTTTTCTAAGGTACAAATGTTTTTCCTTAGGAAAAACGCCTAAGTCTGGTGAAGTGAAGAAATCTCCTAAGACATGAGCAAAATTGCCAAAGATGAAGTCAGATGATGCCAGCTGCACAGGTTGATAAAAATTTCCAAGTCAGGGCAACAGGACAACTCACAGGAATGAAGAGCAGGAACAAATTTGATGTGGAATTATTTTTCCAAGGTTCAAAATTCAAGAAAATTAAATGAACCCGTTCGTTGTATACCCATGAGTTCATCGCGTTTTGGAGGAAATTTTCTTCTGGGTATTGAAGATTGTCAACGAGGAATGGATTTTATTGTCTCCTGCAGTTTGCTAGGGCTTTCAGGATGGAGATTTTTTATGGGCACTCAAATAATGAATTTCCTAAGGGAAATTTAAAAAAAATTCTAAGGCATAGAATAAAATGTGTTGTTGACATAAAAGTGCCTTGGCAGATGAATTTGAAAATGATCACCTAGATAATTTTTGATCAAATTCCTAATGAAAGCATTTTTCTCGAGCCTGAGTTGGATGAAGTATCAGAGTGAAGTGCGCCAAGCAAAATACAAGATGGGTTGAAAATTTGACTAAGGCATGAAGAATTTGAACGCAAAGTTGGCTGGTGAAGACAATGAACCCTTGGAAGTTAGAGCGTGAAAATCCTGGTAAGTAAGGTGAATTTATATTATGAAGTGTTCTAATACTCTTCCCCTTGCTTTTTTTGCAGGAGGAACGTTGAGACCAAACGGCGATGACTTAGGAAGATGAAGCAAGTACTCCACGATTACATTTCAACCTTGAAGGAAGAAAAGTTGCGAAAAATGGCTAAGTGTTGAGACTTAGTATAACTCAAGTGACAAAGAAGAAGTTGAAGAACAACGTTAAGAAGAAGATCGAGAACAGTGTGAACGCGTCTACAAACGGGAATCTTCTAGAAGATGGTGGCCATTAATTGCTCATTTATTGCCCCACTCTCCATTATGGCGGTTTTTAGGGCGAATCTTGTTTAGGGCTGAGGTGGCACAATTTGGGCCATCCAGCCGATTGTAATTTGAACCGTCCGTTGGACTTGGCCATCTATAAAAGGGGGAGTCCCCCTCATTTGTATCTCATTAGAAGTAGAAGTTAGACAGTAGAGATTAGAATAGAGAGACAGCTAGGTGACAACTTAGAAGTAGCTTAGTATAGATTGATAGTGTAGTTGGAGGAGAAGGAAAGTTTTCCTTTGAAAACTTTTCTAAGAGATTGTCGTGTAAAACTTTCATAATAAAAGATCTTTTCATTGATGGTGAAATTCGTCTTTGTTATGGATAGCTAGCGAGGTTTCTTCATCCCTTCCACTTCAAGTAGGGTAATTTCATTTTTTATGCAAGTAGATGTTAGCTGTGAAATGTGGTATTTGATCTAAGCAACTTCGTCTATCCATACCACTAGTGTATTTGCTGATGGTGAATGCGCCTTGTGTGGTCAACTGGAATATCATGTACTTAACTTCGATCATGATTTGTATGTCTATATGCGTCGTTGTGATGGTATTTTCATGCTAAGTTGTGATCTGAACACCTTGAACTACTCCCCTGAAGATTGCACCGACTCCGTGGAAGCTGTCCGAGGCGAGGCAAAGCGAAGGTTGGTTGAAGTTTGCCGAAGTTGAGCTCCATATCTCACACTTAGAATAGATTTAGACTCTCTAAACCTTACACCATTTCAATTCAGTACTTTCTGGTTAGAATTGGTAACTCGCGCTTCATAGACAAATCTTTCGAGCATTTGAACCCCTTCCTCTGCTGTTGAACACTTCCGTAAGTCCCCTTGGAATACCAACAAATCACATTGAGCCAACTGAGACTATTCGCATTGAAGGAACCTTGGAGTTGAACGCACGAACTATCTCGCAATCTTAGCGTGCTAGATACTTTGATCAAGAGAGAATAGGGTAGCCGTTGGCGACTTTATTCTGCGTTGGTGCGGTCACAAAAATCACATCAACAGAAAACAAACAAGGATGAGTTTCAAATCAAAGGAGTATCCTACATCAAAGCCTTTGGAGCTAATACATATCGACTTATGCGGGCCAACAAGGACAACAAGCTTGCAAGGTGAGAGATATTTCATGTTATTAATTGATGATTATTCAAGGATGACTTGGGTTACATTTCTAAAAGAAAAATTTGAAGCATTTGAGAGATTTAAGGCATTTAAGGCTTCAATAGAGAATGAAATAGGGTTAAGAATAAAATGTCTAAGATCAGATAGAGGAGGAGAGTTCACATCAAATGAATTTGAAATTTTGTGTGAACATGGAATTAGAAGACAATATTTAGCCACAAGAACTCCACAACAAAATGGAGTTGTTGAGAGGAAAAATAGAATAGTTCAAGGAATGGCAAGAGCCATTTTAAATGAGTCTAAGATTTCTGATATCTTTTAAAGAGAAGGGATGTATTCAACAATCTATGTCTTGAACCGAGCACAAATTAGGGTGAACAATAGTAAAACACCATATGAATTTTTGAAGGGAAGGCTTGCATTAGTAAAGTACTTCAAAGTGTTCGGAAGCAAATGTTATATTCAGCGAGATGACGAAGACTTGGGAAAGTTTGATTCCAGGTGTGATGAGGGTATCTTTCTTGGATATTCTATGAGAAGCAAGGCCTATAGGTGCTATAATAAAATATTGCACAAAATTGTTGAAAGTACAAATGTGAGAGTTGATGAAGAAAGGCATCAAAAGGAAATAACACAAGAAGTTGATCATCAAGGAGATAGTGTCAAAGAAGAAGTAGAGGAAGAAGTTGAAAATGAAGAAATTGAACAAAGAAATCCAAAACCTCCATCAAGAGCACCACCCAAGATGTAATATCCCCATTTTGGCCATACACTCTTCTTTTGAATTTAGCCTATTTCCGGAAATCCGTAGGCTAGGCTGAAGTAGAAAAACTAGGGTTTCCTCTTTCAGATTCTGTTCAGTTGGCGTTCAGACTTACTATTTATAGCAGTTTGCTATTTTTAGCAAGTCTATCTTTTGGCAGTATCTATCTAGCAGCAATTCAATCCTTTGCAGTTCAGTGTTCAGTTTGGCTTTCTGATGGTTTTGAAGTTAACTTACTATTTTTGGCATTTGCTATTTTTAGTAAGTTCATTTTTGGCAGAAGCATCATCATCAACTTGGTTCAGTTTGGCATTTGTCAGTTTGCTATTTTTAGCAATTCTTCAGTTGCAGCTTGGGCATTGTTTTTGGTTATCTCCTTGGATTGAGTTTCAGACTTAGTCAATTTTCATGTCTTGAAGTTGTACCCCACGCCTAGGCTTGATGACTTCAAGTTGTTTTAAAGAAGGGGACATAAAGGGGTCAAGTGAGCATTTAATTATTTAATAAATGCTTTATTGTTGCAATATGAAATGGATGCCTAAAGGGGAAGTTGAATGATATTTTATTATTTCAAAAAGTAAGAGGCAAAAAGGTGGCGTCCCTTTTGGAAGTTGAAGTGATTCAACTTCTTGGAATTTGAAGAGTTCTTGTTGCTTCATTTGCCAACAAAAGCTTATATATTGCTGCTGTTTGAAGAGCTGATTATCCAATATTTTTATGCTAATGTTATGCTGTCGAAATGACAACTTGTTTAATACTTCGAGGGATGCTTACCTCCTAGTTCCAATCCAATTCGTGTTTGAAATACAACACCTAGTTGGTCATTTGCTGCTTCTCAAATCAGACTAGCAGATTGAGCTCAATAGTTGAAGATTTTGATGAAATTTCCAGTTTTGAAGTTGCTGATACAGTCACAGCTGAAAGTGGTTTTTGCATACAGCTTTTGGAGTGAATTTAATTTGCTTGTGGGTACTTTTCCAATCCATTCCTACACCCAAGGCGACCATCTTTGAAGAGTTTCAGATTTTAGTTTTGAGTTTATGATTTTTACTTGTCAAAATCGCCCTTGCTCAAGGCCGTACCATTTTGGAACATTGGGAATTGTGCTAAGAAAATAATACTTATCATTTGCTGCTGTTTCTTCATCATGGAATGGGCATCTATCTTCCAGGAGATCATTGCAACTAATTTCACGTCAATTGGAGGTAATTTGACCAAGTTATGAGCATTTAATGAATTCATAGTTTGCTGGTTTGAATTTCCAGAATTCTGGTTTTTATATCAGACTGTTATAGTTCTCAGTTTTTGGTCTTATACTTCAGTTTTGGAGTGTTATATGATTGTAAAAGTTCATACTTATTGTTTTAAGGTTCATTCCTATCATTGTAATTTGTAATCTGCAGAGTTTAATTTGTAAAGGTTGAGATTAAGCATTACTAATCCAACCATTTCCAGTTCTGCAATTACTTACTGTTTTGTCATTAAATTACCCCTGGATGGTTTACCGCCAGTGTGGATAATCTGATTTGTAACTCTCTTGTACCCACTTTCATAGTGGAGAATTCCCACAGCTCTGTGGATGCCCGCCGCAGCGGATGAATTGTTTTAATTGTAATCTTTTCCCCCCACTGTTTGGTGGTAGTGTGGAAATGCTCTTCATGGCTGGTTATCCGCCTATCAGTTTCTAGTTTTCAATTCAACACTCCGTCATATGTTAGCACCTCGCCCTCAGTGGGATCTTGAGTGCACATTCTTGACGTTGAGTAGTTTTCTTCTCGTATTTTCATTTAGCTCCTCCGCCATATGACAACACCTATCCCTCATTGGGGTTGAGTGTGCATTCTTGGTGTGAGTTCATTTCAAGTTTAGTTTTCTTTTGGAGCTAACGCTAACCGAGTTGCTTAAGTGCTGGTTATGTGTGTTATTTCATCGAAAAAATTGGTTAGCATATTTCACAAGACTCCATCCCAATTTGTTCAAAAGAATCATCCAGAAAATCTAATTATTGGTGATAGAGATACAAAATTTCAAACAAGGAGAGTAACTAGTGCATTTGAACATGCAAACTTGTGCTTGCTCTCTAAAGTGGAACCTAAGAATTTTGAAGAAGCTTGAGAAGACAAGAATTGGCTAAAAGCTATGGAAGAAGAATTAGATCAAATAGAGAAAAATGAGACTTGGGTACTTGTTCCAAGACCTAAGGACAAGAATGTTGTTGGCACTAAATGGGTTTTTAGAAACAAGTTAATTGAGGATGGCTAGGTCATCAATAACAAAGCAAGGCTTGTATGCAATGGTTATTCTCAAGTCGAGGGGATTGGTTTCGAAGAGACATTTTCCACCGTTGCTTGTCTTGAGGCCATAAGAATATTTTTAGCCCTTGCTAGTTTTAAGAGTTTCAAAGTCTACCGGATGGATGTGAAGTCAACTTTTCTAAATGGAAACTTGGAGGAAGAGGTGTATATTGAACAACCTGATGGATTTATTCTTTTAGAAAATCAGGACCATGTTTGCAAGCTAAAGAAGGCCCTTTATGGTTTGAAACAAGCCCCTAGAGCTTGGTACTCAAGGCTAGACAAGTACCTACATCAACAAGGTTTCATAAGAGGTATTGTGGAAGTAATCTCTATATCAAGAGTGAAGGGGATGACATGTTAATTGTTGTGGTCTACACAGATGATATCATTTTTGGAGGTAGTAGTGACAAAATGTGCCAAGAATTTTCCATGGACATGCAGAAGGAGTTCAAAATGTCTATGCTTAGTGAGTTGTCTTTCTTTCTGGGGTTGCAGATTTCCCAATCAGATAAGGGGATATTCATTTCACAAACCAAGTATATTAAAGAAATGTTGAGGAAATTTAGGATGGAAGACTACAATCCAGTGAGTACTCCCAAGGTTACAGGATACAAATTGAGTAAGGATGATGAATTCCTAAGGTGAACCAAACTCTATATAGGACCATGATTGGAAGTTTATTATATGTGATAGCGAAAAGACCTGATATCATGCAAGTAGTTGGTTTGGTGGTATGGTTTCAAGTAGTACCAAAGGAAATGCATGTGCAAGTAGTGAAGAGAATATTCAAGTATCTAAAGGGCACTGGATTTTGGGTTGTGGTACCCAAGAGGTGAAAATTTTACCCTCACAACATACACGGATGTGGATTGGGCTAGCAGTATTGATGATAGAAAAAGCACAAGTGGAGGTGCATTCTTTCTTGGAAACAATCTTTTTTCATGGTTAAGTCAGAAACAAGAGTTAGTTTCCTTGTCCATAGTAGAAGCGGAATAGATTGCAACAACTTGTTGCACTCAAGTCCTTTGGATGAAGCAAACTTTGAAGGACATCAAGGTTGAATTTGATCATCACATTTCCATATTTTGTGACAATACACTTGCAATTAACATGTCGAAGAACCCAGTTATGCACTCCATGACAAAGCATATTCCAATTAAATTTCATTTCTTGAGAGAGCAAGTGGTTGATCAGCAAGTGAAGTTGGAGTATGCTGCTACAAAAGAACAGATTGCAGACATCTTCACGAAGCCACTTCCAAAAGAGACTTTTGAGTTTCTGAGGGAGAAATTGGGAGCTATTCATTGTCTTATCTTTCAGCCTCGGGATACCTTTGCCATTGATGTCAAAGGGGGAAAAACAGAGTAAGGGGGAGCATTTTAGTCAGAGGGAGAAGTATGGTCGTGTTGCATTTCAAGATTATTTCTTTGCAGGGTTGCCATCAATGACAAAGGGGGAGATTGTTGGAAAAATGTTGTCACTGATGTCACAGAGCTTGTAGATGATGAGGAGAAAATTAAGTTGCAAGAATAATGGTTTATATTCTACATGTGCTGACCCATGTCTACCACCCTTGAAGGTGTTTTAAATGTAAAATAAAATTATATAATTTGGGACATCCCCCCTCTTGGAGCCGCCCCATTTGGGGATTTTTAAATTCAAAAATAAATTAATTTTATGTTTTTATTAGGACTCAAAATTATATAATTTGGGACATCCCCCCTCTTGGAGCCGCCCCATTTGGGGATTTTTAAATTCAAAAATAAATTAATTTTATGTTTTTATGGGGCTCTCAAAAAGGGACGGCCCCCTAGAGTGGAGCACCCGCCTTGGGAAAATTAATTAAAAATAAATAAATGTTATGTTTGCTAAGTGGGCTGACCCTCCTTGGAGAGTCACCTCCCTTGGGTGAAGAGTCATGAAGTGAGTATAAATATAAATATACTTATTGAAGGAGGGGGAAAAAATAAAAAGCTATTTGACTAGATTTATGAGACATATGCGAGTAGATTTATATCAGCAATTTTGTGAGAAGAAAAGAAAAATAAAAGTAAGATCATGGTGTTTTTATGAGCAAAATTATTGAAGACTATATTGCAGATTTATGAGTAGATGTATGGAAAATTTGTGAGTAGTTGAGAAGGTGGATCTAAGAAGTTGCAAATAAAACTATTATATTGTTCTTGTGGAGGTTGGAGCCTCCTATTTGAAGAGATCGAGAGGTTGGAGCCTCTTATTGGAAGAGATTGGTGTCTCTTGTTGGGTTGGTGCTCAATGGTGGGGATTGGAGTCTCTAGTGGGTTCGTGCCTGTTATCCTAAATTTTTAACTCGTTTCAAAATTTAGGTAACCAATCAAAATTTTCTTAAAACTTGAGATTTTTCTTCTCTAAGGCACGTATTATGAGGTGCAAAGAGTGGCAAATCTCTGTTTTAGGTTGATTAACCTTTGGGCTACTCTTTTTCCCCCTTACGTTTCCGTTTTCGTCGATTTCTGAGTTGTTTTTGGTGTCTTTTTCATCAATTTCGGGTTTTCAGAGCAACTCAGCAAATAGGGAAATTTAGACTCCAAAAGCAAAATTGCTAAAGTCTCTCAAAAACCCGAAATTGCTTAAGTTATCAAAAAACCCGAATTTGTTAAAGTTTTTATATTTTGACAAAAGGCAAAATTGTTATTTGATCTTGAAAACCCGATTTTGCTTTAATGACTTGAAAAGTTCGAATTTTTCATAAGTATTCATTTTTGTCAAAATGAAAATTGTCAAGTCATCTAAAAAGTCCGATTTCCTTTAAATGAAATTGTTATTTGGCTTGAAAAACCCGATTTTGTAAAAAAAGCATGTAAAGACTTCTTGAAAGCCCGATTCATGTTTTTAATGACATTTTGCATTGCAAAAGCTTCTGAAAAGTCCGACATCTCTCAGATTCGAGCTAGTAGAATTCTTCCTTGCTTTTATTGCCCCATTTCATGGAGATTTAGTCAACTATAATGCTCGAAATTCGGATATTTGCCAGTAAATAGCCATCGTCCTCTTTACTTCTGCACGCGCCTAGGGTTTATTTCTTCATTGTTTGCAGTTCGAACTCTTCTTCAGGTATGATTCACGTTTTTTCTCTTTTCTTTCGGTATTTTACTGTCATTTATATGCATTTTGTTTTATTTTCAATGTCATTGTCTTCTACATACCATCGTTTTACATTTTTATGACTTTTACAAAACGCGTTTTTTTTATTTTTATGCGTTTTTCCTTCTGTTTTTCGCTTTTATCATGGTCGTTTATGTGTATTTATAAGTATCTATTATAGTTTTACAAAACGCGTTTCAGTTCTCATTATTTATCTTTATAAAATGCGTTTTTCTTTGTCTCCACCCGCCTTCATACAAAACGTGTTTTTATCCTGCGTCATTCTTCTCGTACGTCCTTCATTTTCCCTCGTCCTTAGTCTGCCTCACATATACTTCATATTTCCGTCTTAAACCTCATGCATTCCTTCTAAATTCGCCTTACATTATCAAAACGTGTATTTCATTACTTTGCTGTTTCAGCAATAATGTTTCAAATTCATTCCATTGCCATATGTCCTTCATCTCACACGCCTTCTCCTCCATCTCACTAAAATTTTGCCTTCCATTTCATTTCATATACCTCCATACTCCATACATAACGCATTTTTCCCCTTTGAAATGCTTTATAATAAAACGTGTTTTTCTCATTTACTATTCCAGCAATAAACTTCCATGTCGCCTTCATTCTATCTTCTATGCTCATTTCCTTCACTTCATTCATTCACTTCAAAATATTCATCATCATTTTCCACAAGAATAAATATTCACTGTGTGTCTCGTTTCAGATTTTTCTGCTCAAAAATACAATTTCGGGATTTGCAATTGAAATAACAATTTTCAAAATTGTAAAAAGCAAAAATTGTTAAACTTCTGAAAAATCCTGATTGCCTTTGTGAAAATTGTCAAAGCTCTTCAAAATCCCGAAATTGCAAAAAGCAGAAATCGCTAAAGTGTCAAAAAGTCCCGAAATTGTTGAAGTCATTCAAAAACCCGAATTGCCTTAAAAAGCACAAAAGTTGACCTTTTTGGACGAAATTCCAAATCCAAGCTAAAAGATTTCTTTGTCTTGCTGTTTCAAGAAGACAAAATGCTGTTTTTCATTCCACCATTCCATTCATTTCGAATTCATCTTCTTTCGCCTTCCATCTTTCTTCCAAAGTCCATTTCATTGTTCTAGGGTTTGTGTTCCGCCATGTCCACTCACGTTGATGCTGATGATGTTCTGACCTTATGGGGTTTTCACCGCAGTCTTGCAGATTCCTGTTCAATGACAGACGAGCCAACTTCTCCAGCAGGCAAAAAGATGAAGTATAAATTCGACAAATATCAGAATGAGATTTCTCCATCTCACGTCGTTTCAAATATCGACGAGATCAAAGACACAGAAATCGGGCATGTTGATATGTCTGAATTTCTTGGCAGAGCTGAGAAATCTACTTCTTCTGATATGCAAAAATTGCTGAAGAGTCATATTCATTTGGTGTCTTCTTTTCCTGTTGCTGCCCTAGAACCAGAATTCGTCCTTGCATGTGCAGCACGCTTTGATAGACAATCCAGAACAATCAAGGATGATGATGGTAACGTAGTTATCAGACTTGATGCTGAAACAATCAACAGAGTTTTCAGAGTTCCTGATGCAACTACATATTCAGAGATCTCATTGAAGAGTGCTCACAGACATTTTGAGCAGAAAAAGAGTGATTGTATTAGACATATCAATTCTAAGTGGCTTCTCAAATCACGACCTTGTGTCACCCGTATACCCAAGTTGTATCGGTCTGATTTCATAGAGGAAATTAATGATATGATCACTCTTCCTGAGCAGAATAGCAGGGTTGAAGGTTTCTAATGTGTTTGAAAACTGGATGTATAAGTTCATGGTTGTTATTAGAAAAGCACATCATCCAATTTTCTGGGGAGAAATAATCAGTGACTGTTTGTGTGAACAACTTGCACAGGTTCCTACCACCCTTACCTTCTATATGAATTCATACTTGGTTTATATAGCAGCTTCCTTGAGACATTTTCCAGGCTTATCTCCTGAAGGTGACAGATCCTTGGTGCCTGTATGGAAATATTATGATCAGCTGACTTTTATTCCAAGTCGAGCGCATTATAGAAGGGTTCAAGATGCCTTCTTTGGTTATTTTATGTGTTTGTTTGACAAAGAACTAGCAAACAACAGGGTGTCTGATGCAGCTTGGAATAAGGTAAATCAATATGGCTGCTTGTTTCTTCAATTTCCTACATTCACTTATATGAGAGTTGGATGCTTTGAAGACCAACCTTATATGCTCCCAAGATATCCAACTGATAAGATCATTCTGATGGAGCTGGGAAGGCAGTTAATGGCAGTTCATTCACGTCAAGCTATACAACACAAGTCTGGAATTGGTATTTCTTCACATAATCCATTGGTAATCGGTAGGTATTCTTTGACAACTTCTTCAAGAGCCAAAGCAATGGAAACTGAACTTCAGGAGATAACATTGAAGAGATTCCAAGCTAGAGTGGATTTTGATTACAGGAGGATGAAGGATAAAATAAAAAGAGCCTCCTTCACTCATGTTCACCGCATTGAAGACATTTGGGCAGACTTCCAGACAGAAAAGGATATATACAAAATGGATTATTGCAGGCTAACTTTGGAGCAAATTATTGATCTAAATCTGACTTTAATTCCAGAGGGAGTAATTGATGATAGGCAGATTTTGGATCCTGAGTACGAAGAACAAGGAGTTGCTAATGCTCCCATTCCTGCAATTCAATGGTCTCAAAAGGAATCCGTCTCTATCTTTGATAGATTTCAATCAGTCTTGGCGAACACCAACTCTTGGCTCAAAAGCATAGGTGTCAAGACTATCAAAATCAAAGTTAGAGCTGAAGATGACCCAGCTGGTCCTAGAGGATTGAAATCAGAAATCAGAGAACAATCAAAAGAAGGAGCTTCCTCTTCAAGTACCAGAATCAAGCTGAAAGTAAGCAGAGCTCCAGAACAACCATTGGATAGGGAAACATTAAAGGGTGAGGAAGTCAATGAAATGCAGATTCAGATATTAGATCAGCAAGAAGAAGACGAGGTTCATGAGACCTCTACCATTCTAAGTGAGATAATTCCTCACGTTGAAGCTCTGATACCAGAATCAGTCATATCTCCTATGTCCCCTATCGACAGTGATGTTGATTCCTTTTCCACCGTTTTTGTTCCTTCTATTCCACCACAAGAGACTAGTCATCAATCTTCATCAGTGATGGATACTCCCATGATGAACTTACCTAGTAACTTCAAGAGTATTTTTGACATAAATCCAATCTTTCCAGTCATGTCAGAAATGACTCTTCCAGAAATTGATACCTCTGTAACAAGCTTTGATTGTTTCATGGCCAATCCTAGTTGTAATTTGTCTTCTGCACAAAATATTGTTGCTGTACAAACCGAGGCACCATCTAGGATTTCTGTTGTATCACAAACTAAGCCCATTTCTACAGAGACTGCAGTTGCTATTTCAGATGTGACAACCTTGGATCTTCCTCCATGGTTGAATTCAGTTGCTCCCAAAAGAAAGAAACAAGCAGTGTCTCCTGATATTTTTGATTTCCAAAAATTGAAGAAATCAAGACCGATGGTTGCAAAGAAAGCTAAAACAGTCTCACAGGTTTTTGTTGACAGCAATAGAATGAAATACGCTGAAATTGCAGAGCCTCTAGTTGATAAACCACACGAAGAAATGCAAGTGTCTGATTACAGGTTCACAAGAGTCGAATTGGGCAAGCAGACTCATGCCAATATGATGCAGGATGCTCAGAGTTCAGTAACAATTCTGACACAAAGCTATAACGAACTCTTAGCTAAAAAGGAAAAGCTCAAAGAAGACAATGCTCAGCTAGTTTCAGTCATTCAAAGGATTACAGGATCATCAGAGGCAGTTGATTCTCTATCTACAGCTCCTCCAAATGAATCAGTTAGACAATTAGAAAGAATTGCGCAAAAGGCTAAAGCAATTGATTCATGGATAACTCAGCTAATTGAGCAAAGCATTCCAATGATTGAGAAGACGTTGCAAGCTTTCAAGAATGTCAGAATAGCAAAGATAAAGCTGAATCAGACTTTGGAAGCCTTCAAACAAACTTTGGAATCACTTGAGAAGGATTTAAAAATCTGGCATGAGATAGATCAAGTTAAGTTACAAATTCTATGCAGCAATTCGATCTTGCCAAACAGAGAGAAGTACATAGAATTTGAAGAACTTATGACAAATAGATCATTGGTCATTCAAGATCTTATCGAAGATATCTAGGCCACTTTAGAAATGAATGATGAAGTTCAGCAGGATATTCTTTCAAGTTTTGAGAAGATCTCATGTACGGTTTTGAATCAAGAAAATGAATTACTTGAAGTTGATTCAGTTACTTTAGAAATGGCAGCCAATCTTCGTCAACAAATGGAATCAGAGCAGTTTTCTATGGATTCGATTCAAAAGCTTGTCAATCATCAGACAATCCTTGAGAAAATGCAAACTACTTACGAAGAGCATAGATTGGCGACTATCAGATACTTTGATGTAATTCTGAAGACAGTTGCAGTGGCCAAGAACACGTTGGGTCCAGATCCGAATGAGTTGAAGACCATCATCAGCAAATTCTTATCTTTCAAGGATAGGAATGAAGTAGATTAAAATTTTAGATTGTTTTATGTAATTTTACTTTCGACAATATATATGTAAAAACAAATTTTGCAATTGCAAGTGTTCTTTCCTTGCAATTTTCGAAAATGTAATTACATGTAAAATCTTACAAGACAAATCACAATTTGGATTGTAATTTTGAATAAGTCAATCGCAATTAGTTATCGGTTGAGAGATTTTCTCAAGTTTGTTGAGATCCTCCCACCTTTTTCTCCAGACCTTCCTCCTATAAATACTTGAGGGGTCTATTGTAATCTTTATCTTTTTAGCAAGCAAGAAAACTCTGCAGAATTTTGTACTCATAAAGTCTTTGAGCTTTATAGTAGAATATTGTGAATTTTCAAGTAATATCAAGAAGCTGGAATTTTAGACTTTGAGCTGAATCCTTGTTTTATTATTTTGTGATTACTTGAGAATTGTTGAAGATTGCTGAAAAGAGATTCGATTTAAATATCTGCAGACTTTGTGCTGTAAATGTGAGAATTGAATTCATAATTAGTGTTAGAAATAGAGAAGAATTATAAGTCTTTGTGCTCATAGTATTTCTCATTTAGAGTAGTTAAAAGATACATTGTAATTACAGTCTTTGAGCTGTTTTATGTTGTACTTTTTCATCAAGTAATCGTTCTTAAAAAGGTTGATAGGATTTCATTCTTCGAGACTTTGTGCTTATTGAATTGTTTTCCCGTCCCGGAGGAAGTAACGGAAGTCTTTGTGCTTTCAGGAAACTTTATTTCCTCTCTCTTAATTTCACTGCACAGCTGTTGTAATAAGTTTTAGTAACATTTACTGTTTCTTTTCTATGAAGAGAGAAGAACATAATCTTTCCTGAAACAAGAGGAATGATTGCTGTCCTACCCATATCAATTTTATTTTGTTAAAAGGGGGAGCCTTCCCTTAATTAGGAGAGTTCAAACTCACGTGCTGTGGTTGAAATCTCAATTTTGTACGCTTTCACAAGAATACAAAATTTCCAACCAACAGTGCCTACGAAATTTGTAAGAAGATTAATACAAGCAATATTTTTCCGTGGTTTTCTCCTGTAAGGGTTTCCATGTAAAATCGTGTCTCTTATGTGTGTTTTAATTGCTAGATCTTGCATGTATGGTATTGCTATGAATGATTAAGTTTTGAAGTAATATTGCTGTGATTATTTCAGTTATGAAAAGTAAAGTTTTTGATCTATATTGATTCACCCCCCTTCTTAGTATATATGTGTGTTCAAGATGTATTTATGTAAATGGGTTGGCTTTCAATGTTGTTTTCTCTCCATATTGGAAAGAGATGTTGAAAAAGGTTAATAAAGCTCCAAAAGGGTACAAGGGCTGGGATTATGAAAAGGTGTGTGGCACCTTATTGGAAAATGAGGTCAAGATTGTTGAAGATACATTGCAGCCTATAAAGGATTCATGGGTTGAGACAGGGGTGTCCATTGTTTCAAATGGGTGGAAAGATGCAAAAAATTGGCCCTTGATCAATGCCATAGTGGTGTTCCCTAAAGGGGCAATGTTTTTGAGAGCTGTGGATTGTGAGGGAGAGGTGAAAGATGGCCAATTTATTGCTGATATTCTCATCGCAGCCATTGAGTCAGCCATTGATGAAGTGGGACTTTGTAACATGGTTCAAGTCATAATGGACAACTCAAAGAATTGTAGAGCTGCTAGGTTGTTGGTTGAGGAACAATATTCACATATCTTTTGGACACCTTGTGTGGTGTACTTTCTTAATCTTATGCTACAAAAGATTGGGAGTAAAATTGATTGGATTAAAGAGTTGTATGCAAAGGTTGAGGACATCCAAATGTTCATCACCAACCACCACATGTCTCAAGGAATTTTTAGATCATTTCAAAATTGGAGCTATTGAAGGTAAGTGAAGTAGTATAAAATTTTACATTTTCATAGTTTGATTGTGTATTCTAATTTTTCTTTAAAGTTTGTTTTTAAATTTTAATTATTTTCTTTTTTCTTTTTAATAGGTTGCAGAGATTTGTTTTGCCTCTAACACAATCGTCTTGAGACAACTTTTGAAAGTTAGAGAGACACGTTCTAGCATAGTGATTAGCCAAAATTGGATATATGATGGCATCGACTCAATGATTGAGAAGATGAAAAGCATCATAAATGTGAAAGAGTAAGACCTTGAAGAGACTTTCTTCAAACAAGTGTACACAATTATTGAAGAAAAATGACCACCCCATAACATCTTCTTGCCTTTTCATTGACTCCAAAATACTACAATACTAAGATTCTTTGGGTGCCAGGAAGGCTTCCCCCATACAGAGATTTTGAAGTGGTTGAAGGGTACAAGGCAACATTCTGTAGACTCTTCTCTTAAACTAAATTGTGAGATATAGTCACAAGTGAGTTCATTGATTTTGTGCACTCAAATGGTCAAAGTATTGAGGCTCTTTGTGATAGGTTCTCAAAGGATGCTCATAGTTGGTGGTACTTCAATGGCCAATTCCTCCAACACCTGCAACCCCTCGCAATCAAAGTTTTATTACAAGTAAGTTTAATAATTTTTTATTTTTTCGTCCTCAAAGTTTCAACTTTCAACTTTCAATTTCATTTATAGTTTTATATATATATATATTTTATAATGTAAATTTTAACTGTTTACTTTGTCTTCATAGGTTGTTAGTTCATTTGCATCTGAGAGGAATTGGAGCACATATACTTTCATCCACTTAATAAAGTGCAATAGATTGCACTAAAAAAGAGCGGAGAACTTAGTATATGTGCATTGCAACTTCTATCTCTCTTAGCACAAACAACATGACTATGTTGGCGTTTAAATTCGCACCTCTGGAATGCGGATTTGAAATAGACAGCTATGCATAGATAAACTGCTCTTCAAATTAGGAGGGGAAGCTCCCTCTTGCTGATGGTATTGAAAGAAAGTAAACTAAAAACTAAGTTGTTTATCTTTTTGATCAGCTAGTGCCTATCTTTTTGATCAGCTAGAGCACAAGGTTTATAAAACACAAACGCCGCAGCTGAGATTTTTTGATTAAGAACTTCAACTACGACTAACTTAAACTAAAGACGTTTCTAACTTCTCAAGTAATAAGCAAAGCAAGAGAAACTAGAAATGAACAAGGTTGATTTCTGACAAAATACTTCAATAAACTCTCTCTCAACAAACATCTACACACTTCAATGTAAGTTGAAATCAAGATCATAAAAGTAGAACATAACGGAAATCTGAGATGTTATATCAAGGCAAAGGAGGCTCATGATTTTATTACTCAAACTTCTGGAGCAAAACTCACTTCTAACATGCCTGGAACAAGAAATTGTAGCTAAAGAGGCTTGCAATTTTGTTCTTACACAATAGAAACAACAATCACAATAACTCTTTGTTGGCTAAAAGAGACTCAACAATTCGCTATCATAAACACAAGTGAACTGACACTAAATAACAGCTTGCTGGCTAAAAGAGACTTAGCAATTTGCTATCACAATAACCGTTAAAAAAACTAATGAGCAAAGGCTCTTATTTATAGACAAGCAGAGGAGTAGGGAACCCTAAAATCTCCTTGCTTTCACAATCTAGGGCTTGCTCAGCAAGCAAGCTTTATTTCTAAATCTAGAAAGAAGATAACATCTAACACCTAAGAAAGTAGGAAAAGCGAGAAACGCCAACTATTACATTTTATCTTCTTTCTCTTCTTCAAAGAATGGATAAGAATTGCTCTAAGAATAGAAAGAAAGCGGAAAGAAAGCTTCTAGATGAAAGCCGCTTTAAATCTCAATCATATCCACTAAAAAGCAGGAAACTGGATCCTGGTCAAGTGCATTGATACTATCTAAGGCAATATTCCGATGCTCCAAGATCTCTTCGCCTTCTGTGATCAAACTTAGGGAATCATTCACTTCTTCAGCTGCTTTATGAGTTCTATTCTTGAAAAACATCGCTGCTCGAAAAGATGACTCACTAATTGATAACTTGGCGGATCTGCAACTTTATGCTTCTAACACTTCGCTTGATTTCCAACAGAAGAGTATTTCTCAACTCTTTTCTGATACCTTTCCTTTTTCCTCATATCACACCTCTTCACGCTCTTCAGCTGAGATGATGAAGTTTTGATATAGTGCTGATTTGGTCTTAAACTCGAGGGGAGTGAACTCCATATTGAAAACCTTGAAGAATGACTGTAAACTCGCCTAAGTTCAGACAAGTTTTGGGCAACTTTCTATTTTTAGAATGCTGGTTTTTCGGCCTCAAACGGACAAATTTTTGGAATTTTTTCCGAGATATGGGTTTTGCTCATAATTTCGTTGCAAGACAACCTAGATCGTCCGTTTTTGAAAATTTTGAACTTAGACTGAAAAAGCAGCAAACCCTAATTTCTTCAATTTTTCACCGAAAAAGCTGGCACCTGGGTTTTGTTCAGAATACGAGTAGAAATGAACCCAGTTGATCAGATTTGAAAAACACTGATGGCTGATCGAAAAAGCAGCACACCCTAAAATTTGAAATATTCTTGAAAAAGCTGTGATATGAGTTTTCTTCAAAAGATTGTTTAGAGAGGACCTAGATGAACAAAAATTGAAAACCCTGAAGATTTCACTGACACGCAAGGAAAAAGCAGCTGCTGCAACTTGATGAATTTCTCCAAAAATTCTTTAGAAGAATGAGTTGAGTAGACCCAAAAGGCTGAAAATTGAAATCCTTGATCTTCTCCTTGAAAAAAATGATCTTCTGGATGGAAAAAGCATGAAAAAGCAAGGGTTTATACTGCTAGTCTGAAAATTATTCTTTAAAATCAGCAACCTTGAGCTCATGAATCTTCAAAAGAAAAAATTTGTTTGCTGCTCCTTTTTGCCACCTGCAAGAAATTGTGAAGAATGAAGGACAAGAAAGCCTTAAATAAGTTTGAGGATGAGAAAATCTTCTTTCTTTTGCTTTCAATCTTTCAAAACCCTAAAATCAGCTTGTTCAATGAACTTGGACATCCTCATTCTCTTGCAATTTTGAAATTCTGAAAATTTGGCTAAGGCATGGCTTCTTGGGAGCCAATCTCTTCTTGGGGAGCTTTTCTTCTCCATACTTAGCCATTTTCTTCACTATTTTCAATTTTTTTTTGCTTGAGTTTCATCCTCTGTTCAATCTCGATTTTCGGGAGCTTGGTGAATGCTATGATCCGACAGAATGACCCATCACGGAGCCTGATTATTTCTGAAGAGATCATCTGGAGACAACCTTGGCTAAAGACTTCATTTTGACCTCCAAAAGCTTGGGCGCCCTTCTTCACCAGGGGCGCCCAAGTTCACCAGACTTCACCATTTTTCTTCAGTTTTTCAACTTTTCTTCCATTTTGACCCCTGGTTTAATCCTGATCTTCGGCTTCCAGACTAATCCGATGAACGAGCTGGATGATTCATCGCGTAGCTTGACTGATTCTTAGAAGATTGTTCTGGAGGCACCTCTGGCGAAAAACTTCGTTTTGACATTCAAATTCATGGGAGTCTATTTCCTCCAGGGGCTCCGAACTTTCACAGTGTTAGCCATTTTTGCATGATTTTCAAGTTTTTCATTTCCCTTTGATCTTTTGATGAAATCTTGATTCCGGGAGCTACGCTGATCAGATCGACTGGCTGACAGGTTCATTGGATAGCTTGGTTGAAACTGACGAAGTGATCTTGGAGGCTGCATAGGTAAATTCCATCATTTGAAGCTTCAAAACTTTGGGCGCCCTTTCTCTCCAGGGGTGCCCAACTTGACCATACTTAGAATATTTTCCACTTTCTTCATCAACTCTCTTCTACAGATGATCTCGTCGGATTTGGAGTTCTAGGTGCCGGATTGACTGACGGCTGGGCTTGTCGTGAAGTTGAGAAGATTTTGGAGCGGGTTCTCTGGGAGTGCTGACTACAGAAAAGTCCATTAGAAGCCTCAAAAGCTTGGGCACCCTTCTTGGCTGGGGGCGCCCAACTATACTATACTTCGTCATTTTTCATAAATTTTCACCTTGCTTTTGACTTCAGCATTTAAGTTCTTGTTTCACCCCCTGTTTCGCCTCCTGCATCTGACGACCGCCAACTCGGATTGACGAGTTGACAGTCCCATTGGAAAGCCTGTTCAAATCTCATGAAATCATGCTAGAGGTTCTATTGGAAAATTTATCTGTTTAAGCCCTCAAAATCAAGGGCGCCTATTTCCTTTTGGGGGGCCCAAACCATCCAGACTTAGCCATTTTTCACTTTCCATCTTTCAAAGTTTGAAACCTTTATTCTATACCCTCACCTTTGATCTGAATTTGCCAGAGGATAACCAGTCGGATGCCTGGACAAAGATATTCATTGCGAAGCAGATTGAATTCCAGAGAGATTGAGCACTTTAGCAAACCCTAACTGCTGGATTTGCCCCTTCAAAAAGTTGGGCGCCCTTCTTCACCAAGGGCGCCCAAAGTTCCCAGACTTATCAAATTTTCATGATTTTCATATTTTTCATTCTGATTTCTGTTTGGATCTTCCCTATTCAGCTTTGAATCTCGGGCGACTGGATGATCCGTTGATTGTGCTATTGGACTCATTGCGGAGCTGAGAGGATTTTGAATAACTTTGACTAAGAGCTCAAACCCTAATTCCATCATCTGGTGCCCTAAAAAGATGGGCGCCTATTCTCTCTTGGGGCGCCCATGACAAGCAGACTTAGTCAAAATCTGGTAGATTTCACCTTCCTTCTTCATTCAACATGCATGCTCATCATTTCGTCTTCTGTTTGATGCTTGATCATTGAATCTGACACCTGGCGGCCGACTGACCTCCATTGATGACTTCGGAGCTCCAACCAACACACTTTTAGTGCAAGTGGCACTAGCACTAACACTGCTTGTGGTTCATCTAATGTTCCTACATCATCTAATGTTAATGATAATGATGATATAGATGATTTAGAAAATCCATTTGATGATTAAAAGTGTTGAACTTGATATTATTATTTTAATATTGAACTTGAAGTTTGAATGATGAATATTTATCAGGCATGTTTTAAATGACATTCAAGTTTATGGTGGTTTTGTTGTATATATACTACTATGTGATATTATAATCTTAATTCATGCTTCTAGGCTATATATATATATACATGTTTTTTATATGGACTGAATTGTCCCTTACCTCGTTTTCCCTACAATTTGCTTGTAGATTAGGTTTAGGGGTTTTTCTTTTCAAAGGAATGTGTTTCTCTAATGAATAATCCTGGATTGAAATTTGCATTCACCAATTTACATAACATTCCCACATACACATATAACTGATAGCAATAATATCTAGATATAGGTGATCCCATAATAGTGGTTTACAATTTTTGGCCAAACTGGACACTGAAATTATTATTTTTAACTAAATCTTCACATTCGGGCACCTATAACGGCTAAACTGTGAGGAATTTGAAGATGGTGCAAACTAGAGTCTCATCAAATTTTGTCTGTAGATTCTAAAAATACTTTTTGCAAAATTTTTGGAATCAAATTGCACTTCTTTTTCCATCTCCCACGAAAATTGATTTTTTTCAGAAAACAACATTTTTAAAAAGTGACGCACACTGTATAACGCATAACTTTTTTCCATGAAGGATAAAATTCTAATTCTTTCAAATTTAGATTTTTAACTCTAATATCTAGTGCTTCCACTTGGTTAGATAGTTTTTATTGAATATTTTTTCCTTAATCAAGTTTCAAAGTCAAACGAATTACAATTCAGACATAGGCGACTGTATAACGTAAATTTTTTTGTATGTGTCAAAATTTTATTTTATTTTTTTTGTTGGATCAAGGACTTCAATATCTGGTGCACTCATATTTTTCAATTTTTTTTTTTGATAATCTTCTATTTTTCCACATGTGAAGAACAAAGAAATTCATTTTCGATGAAAAACCTATGTTTAATAAAACTTAAAAAACAAATACATAACAAAACCAAAACATATTAAAATTATATTCATTGGATAGCTTGTTCTGAGGAATACCATAATCATTTGAAATGAATTTTAAATGAATTCATTTGATCCCCCAAAAGTTAAATCAAAAGTGATTTTTTATCAGCATTTTGATTGGTGTAAAGGAGACGCATTTATAGGTATGGTTTAAAACTAACGAGGTTCTATCCAAGGGGGTTTGATCTAAGGTGATTTGATCAAACCCTCTTCAATTGGAATCCTGAAAATAGAACTTTTTAATGCTTAAATCATTATATTTTCTAAAAATATGTGATTGCAGCTAAAATTCGTTCCTCTCAGGAATTGTAAACCACTATTATGACAGCACCGATATCCAAAATATAAACATAATCATAAAAGCAATCACGAAGACATATGAGGAGTGTCATGGGTGGATCTGCCTTGAAGCCTTCATGCTAGGCACGGGAGGTTGTTCACCACAATCCTCCTTTCCCAACGGCTTAGCACCTGCATTCTCCACTCATGGTAGTACCTTGGAAGAGACTTGCCCTATTAGGAGAAGGGAAACCCTAAGGGCCAAGGGCCTAAGGCCTACCACCCCTCTATGCAGCAAAATCTAAGGTGGGACCCCCATCTTTCTATAATCCAATCCCTAGTCAAGGGCCTAAGGGGCTGCAAGGCCCAATCCCTTGCCTAGGGCCTAAGGGGCTGAAGGTGGGGTTTTTAGGCAATCCACTTGGCAAAGTTTCGCCCATTCTAATAGGGCAAAAAACACGGAGCAAACAATCTTTGGACAGTCACTTATGTATTTATTAATGATTAGTCTATATTCATTATGCTTTATGAGTATGAGCATGAGCATATAACCAAATGAGATGTATTGAAGGAAATGTATCAATGATGCACAAGTAGATGTAGCCATTTAATATATGTTCATTCTTATGATCTTATTTTCTAACCATGATAATGCAGCTTAACTATAAGATTCAGCACCCAACAAATCTAAATGCAGTTATATGAGTGAATTCCTTAAATTATTATTATGTGTAGTCCCACAATAGTTTATGCAACGAGGCCAATAACAAATGAGTCTGGCAACACCAATAATCAGATTAGCAATATCAGTTTCTTATATTCAAAATATGCTAAATATTATTGCTAAGTGAGTACATCACCTGAGTTGCTGTATCTCTTCACGTTTTCTGATTCCTTACTCGCCTCCTTCAACCTTATACAAGATTGATCATAGGATGAGGACAATTCTACTTTTATATTAAATAGTCATCATTACTTATAAGGCTTAATAATTGCTGCAAGTATCATTATTGTATAATCATAAATTATGTGTATATGTTTCTCAAATATCTATCTATATATATATATATATATTATTAATTATCTTTATATATATATATACACACATATATACATATATATTTACATATATATTTATATATATATACATATATATTATTAATTATCTTTAGAATACCCATCTTGACCTGAATATGCATATCATTTATATATATATATTGGCAATCATATTATTCAATATAATCTGGTACTATAGGGTAATTATATTATTTATTACAATCTGAAACTATGAAGTAACTATATTATTTAATATACTCAGAACTATAGAGAAACTATATTATCTAATATAATCTGAAATGATAGAGTAACTAGATTATTTAATACACTCTAAAACGTAACACATTACTTACCCTTTCCTTTTATCTTCCCAGTTTCCTAATCGATCTGCTTGTATGTTCTTTATTTTATTTATTTTCTTTGTCTTGTTTCCTTTTCTTTACTCCCATCGATGATCTCAGATAATTATTACAGACTGAGTTTTAATGTTTTGCTGATTGTAATATTCTTATAATATTCTCCTCCTTTCCCCCTATCTTACCTCATCTTATATCTTCCGCTTTGGAGAGGAGATACCTTTTCAAGGTGGAGGGTCGTGCCTTCTTCTTTTTGATCGCTGCCTTATGTTTGCAGCTGTTGGCATCCACTCTACATTTTAAATGTTTCTTGTTTATTATATTTTGATTTTATTGTAACATATTCATATATATATATATATATATAATAATTAGGATTAGAATAATAGTAAATTTATACTTTTATTTTTAACGGTTATTTATTTTACGACATTTACAATATGATTAATATTCTTAATGATAATTATAATTATAGTGATATCTCTGTTGTTTAGTTTGTGAAAGATCAGTTTCTTGATAATATTTGGGATTCTAATAATTATAATTATAAAGTTATTTTGATAATTATAATTATAATAGTGATGTTTGAATGGGCAAGTACTTGTATTTGTATTTTGATATTTATCCGGTTTGGTTATTTGTTTTTTTCAATATCTCAAATTTAGCTTTACAATTTAGGGGACATGACATGGACAAACCCAAAACGAACCCAACCCCCAAAAATTTAGCCCGATCCACGAACCTGAATTAGGACCAGTACCAGAACCGGCAACATAGATATGAAACACTAGTGGATACATAAATTGATGGGAACTTTGCTATTCTGATTGCGTACACAGCTAAGTTATGCTTGAAATCAGGGATATGCAAACTGCCATCAAGCATAGATATATGAGTTCTGTCATTCATGACTCAAACATTATCTTTTGCTGCTGTAGGAGGCTGAAAACTCTCCTGATGAAGGAGACCTTCTACTTTTGTTGCATATTTTCATCACATCCCTGGTAAAGGGCTCAAATGAAGGTGTTTGCTAGCTAAACAAATTGAATGCTTCCATCAAACAACTATCCCTTCACTTGCAAGTGCGCCCAGCACTTAAGTCAGCCACTTAAAAGACTCTTAACTCCAGCCAGTCATGACAAAATACATGTGCCACTTAAAGTTTGTGTTTAAGTCTTAGCTGGGTGCATATATTGGTTATTACTAGCACTTAGAAGACATCACCTTCTAGGTGTGCCTGGTACACATACCTGCCACCTATCAACTCTCTAGGTGCACTTTATCACTGGTTCTGCCACTGAAGTCTCTGCTCTAAGCACCTAATTCATCTTCATCTGCTACCAAAAGACTGGCTTTGCTTTCTAGGCACTTATTTTGTGCATGCATGACACTTGAACTCATACCTCTTCTCCCAGGTATGCCAATCAGGTCATACTGCCACTTGAGATAGTCAATAGTCATTAAGATGCCTTTTTTTGTAACAATGAACAGTGCACTTCTATGTTAAAAAAATATAATACACAATTAAGCTGCCTTTGTCATTCACTCATGCCATCAAAAGCAAGTCATCAACATCCAGACACACCTTAGCATTACCTTTGCCACGTTAGTGTTTGTTTAGGTGCCTCTTTCTGCTGTTTATGACACTTAAATGGTCTTTTAACCTCTCCCAGTGCTCAAATCACATCAACCTCTATCACTCAAAACTGTCTCCCTGCCCATAGGCGTGCCTTATACCTACTGCTGCACTCAAAATGACTTTGGCATGCCCATTTCTTGATGCCCAGTCACTCAAACTCTTGCAAAAGTAGTCTGGGTGTGTGCCTGCTTGGTCTGTGTCACTTAAGGCACTTAAATTGAGAATTAGGTGCTCATAAAGGCTCTTCTTGTCACTTAAAATCTCCTCATGAAAATCAGGCACACTTTTCTACTACATTTGACACTTTGGCAATCCTTTTATCACTGATTGAATGTGACAATCCTTTTATCACTGATTGAGTGCTTGTCTTGACTGTTTCTGACACTTAGGCTCTTATACACACCATTTTGTCACTTATCATTGATCTATTGCTGCTGAAGTGCCCTTTTGAGGTGCATCTGTCACTTTAACACATCACTCAACCAGCTGCGGTGTGCCCTATGCATACTTGTGACAGTTGAGGTTAGTCATAAACATATCCTAAGTGCTTATTTCATGTTATTTCTGTCATTCAACTGTTCACAAAATGCTCCTTGACTGCTTAGGCTCCCTGGAATTCTTCTCAGCAGATGTAATAAGAAAAAAATGACAAGTTTGAGTCATTTAAATGCATGCATATCACTTCTACAAAATACAGGTTGGCCCTAATTTAGGCTTACAAAAGCAGATTGTCCCAAAGCAGGTCTGCCCCCTTTGTCTTTTGCTATTGCTGTCATTTGACTTTTCCAAACTGGTCTCCATGATTCCTGTTCTTATGCATGATGTGATCAATAGACAACAACCACCTAGGGACAGATAACCTTGCTCAGAATGAAGCAAACAACAAAGTAGATCATGGCTGAGAATATTGATAATAGGCCTGCATAGGCAACACTTCGATTAACAGAAACAATGAAACATGTGAAACAGACCTTGATAATGAACATTTGTAGGGGTGTAACAAGTAGCAGAATAATTATTTTGGTCGCTAGAAAGTAATTTCTAGTTATTTCCTATTTTATTAAAGACTTAGTACTTCCAATGATCTTATAATTATTCAAATAATTTTTAGGCAACAACTGTGTAGAAAGATTTCCAATTCTCCTTGGCTGATCTATATGGTATCATTAGGCATAATATGTAAACAATAACAATAGACAACAACTACACAAGACACACATGGAATACAATAGCAGGGAGATACACTATTTAATATTAATGCATCAGATATGTGCATAAATTGTTGCAGGTCTACCTAAGTATATTACATAGAGCACTGACAATAGAAGTGATGCAAACCAGCAGACTGCAGTTAAGAATGTACTACACACTATCTCCAAAATTATATCAACAAATAATTTGTTCAAATTATAGAACAGATCACAACCATCAACAAATGCACTCTTGGTGGAGTCTACATGAGGATTAAAGTAGTGCAACATAAGCATGATGGAGCTACTTGTTGGGTGAGTATCTATGCCAAGGATTATCAACATGGGTTATTGGAAACTAATGATGATGGGAGAAGTACACAATGGGAGGTTATGGACCAAAAATGCAAAAATAATGCTGCTGTTACTTATTCATACAGTCTCTTATGAGACCATTTGTGTTCTTACAAGTGGATTGGAGGGAGATTTTAAGCAAGTTTTGAGTATTGCAGCTGTTCCTTTTTTAGGATGCTGATTTTTCATAAATCAGATTGTAAGTTGCTGTTTTCAGATTTGAACAGCTGTAAGTTCATGCATTTTCTGACCATTCAGGCACTTGGAAAGGTACCAAAAAGTTGTTGCTTCTCGTTTCCATCTTGCAATTGTGGTTGGGACAGCAGATCACCATACAGTTACAACCATTATGTTAAAGCATGGGAGGTTAAAAAAGAGAAAGTTAACTTTAACTTTCTTGAATTTACCCCAATGGTGCCATTGGATCATGATAATGAAGGGAAAATTTCCAAGCAGCTGACTGAAATTTTGCAAGGTTTGGTTGCTCATTTTGTAGGAAGAGAAAAGGAGGTTTTATTTGCAGGTGCATGGCAGTACAATGCTTCGAGCAGAAGGAGTCAAAAACCTTCTAGGTTGGTTTGGGATCTAGGAATTTTATTGATGATTCAGGATTGTTTGGTTGATTGAGATTGACAATTGCTTGAGGGCAAACAATTCTGGGGAGGGAGGACTGTAATGTCCCCATTTCTGGCCGTATGGTTTCATGAGTTTTTGGCGAGTTTTCGAGTTTTCCCATAAGCTTCTAGGTGAGCTGGGGAGAATTCCAAAGTTCTTGAAGAGCATAGATTCAACCTTTCTTGGTTTCTGTTGTTGGCATTGGGCTCAGTGGGTGTTCTACATTGTAACAATGCTTTCAAAAGTGTTTTTCACCTCCTAGGGTGCTCTCCAAACTTCTTGGAAAACACGTCTATTTTAAGTCTTGAGTTGGCACCTGTCATCATCCCATAGCTTCAGTTACATCTTGACATGATTAGAATTGGCTTTTGAAGCCTTGGTAGTGCTTTCCACTACTCAGGTGGAGTATTTAAAATATACACTTATAATGTTCAACGTTAAAATATTTCTCAAGTGTTATATTTTATTAAAGAGACTTTTGCATATAATGAATTATTTAATTCGAAAACGCAAAAAAGCATTTTTCAGGGAAAAAATGTTAGTCGTATATCTTTACTTTGTTGTCGGCCGTAGTCGGCCAATTGTTAATAAAACTATAGATTAGTAAAGAATAATAATGTCATGTACTTTCGGGAAAGCATGTTCCGATTATGTTAATGTTAATGTTGTTATGAAGCGTCGTGTCGGTTGGTTATCTAACCACCGCCGAATGTTATATGTAGTCGGCTGGGATAGTCGGGAAATGATTATGAATGAGTTTTGGTGCCGATGGTTATATTGTAACGCAATGCTGATACTCCTTTGTACATGATATTTCTGATGATGAATAAAGTTTTTGGTGTTCAAATATGATATCTTTCAGTTTACTGTTTTATCCTATGTTCTGCACATTACTAGTTTGCCAGTAGTACGTAAGAGTAGAATTACATTCCGTAGGCAAACAAAAAAGAAAGTGCAGTTTCCAGAAAAAAATCAAAAAATTAGAAAAAACACTTTTTCAAAAAAGCAACAAAAAAGAAAAAAACCACTTTTTCGAAAAAGCAACAAAAAACAAAAAGAGCTTGTTCGAAAAAATGATGAAAAATCTATAAAAGGAGGTTTGGGGCTCTCATTTCTCATATGTTGAAGATTACACATGTTCTTATGCTGTTGGATTGAACCTGTGAGTTCTTTTAAAGACCGATTGAGGATGAAAACCTTGATTTGATTACTATTTTTGGATTTGGAAGACAATTACTAGCTGGTTTGGAATGGTTCTACTTAGGAATCACCATTGTTGTTCACAGAGTTTTGCAGACTGGGGTTTCAAAAAATGTTTTTTTTGCAATTTTTTGAGTTGCAGGTATTTGGGTTGGTTTGTTTTTTAATTGCAAAGATTATTGAGGATTTTCAAGGCAATTTGAAGCTTCTTTGCCGGCTGTCCAGATCGGGGGTTGACATAGAGTAGTTAACAAACACCAGAGCATCACCAACCATGGTGTTTGTTAACTACTCTATGCCTTGAAAATCCTCAATAATCTTTGCAATTAAAAAAGATGGTGTTTGTTAACTACTCTATGCCTTTTTTTCGTAGAAAAAAGAGAGTTTTGAGGTGCTGGTGATTTAATCTTTGCTGGACGCCCCTGTTTCCTACACCATTTCATGTTGGGTATGTCTGAAAATGTGTAACAGACCGGTAACTTGCTATTTTCTGTCAATGTGAGGCTGCACAACAGTGCTGGGTTGGTGTTATGTTGATATTGTGACCCTTGGGGGTGTCTTAGGTGAAGTTGGAGGGTGTTTTGAAGCTGTCTTTTGCTGTTATGACCTGCAATAGGGGTATTTACAGACCTGCAGCCCTGTGCATCAGACTTTCGGACTCATTTCATCTCAAACAGCAATATATGTAATGATTTCCAGACCTGATACGAACTACCAGATCATTGTTTTAAAGTACAGCTTGTTGTGGTTGATGGAGTGTTGGCTTAGAAGTGTATTGTACCACTGTTGTTGCCCAGATTTCATATCAGCACTATAAAAACTTATATCAGCATTTTATGACAGCTATATTTCATTGATTGGCATGATTTATGTTATCATACTGGCAAAATTAAGAAAAAAGTTCTAGGGTGGTTATTACAAAATCAAGTGGAAAAGAGAGCTTATTTCAATTTAAGCTTGAGATTGAATCAAGAGAATGGTTAAGAAAGGTGAGGACAAGAAATATTGTAGGAGAAGAAGATGGAGAAGCAATATTCTAGAGGTCAGAAGCAAATGTGGCCTAGATATCCATAGTTGAGGGAAGCTAGATAGGAGGGAAAGTATGATGCTTGGCTTAATAGCACAAATGGAAGATAACAGGGTGGACCAAGACAAAAGTGAATTTGAGAAAGCGGGTGTTTTGCAATAAGACACTAAAAAATCTGATAAGTTCTTCAAATTAGAAGCCAAAATAGATATTCAACCATATGATGGAGAAATAAATGTAGAGAACCGATACAGAATAGCAATATTGCAGGCAAGGTGACACAACAATTTGTTAGCACAAGCAGAAGTTAAAATACAATAAGCAGGGTGCTCTTATTTATAGAATCTCAAAAGATTAGGGAACCCTAAAATCTCCTTGAGTTCACATTCATTCTTGCCAACATGCAAGAGTTATTACTATTTCTAAACAAAGATAACCTAACAGTTAATTGGAAAAATTACTTCAGTTAATTGATCTAAAACTAAAACTAATTGGACTTTGCAACATGCAAGTCTTATTGATATGAGAGTCAACTAATAACCAACATCAGTTAACTGAATCCTAATTGAAAATTCCACCTCCGCCAAAAGATATCCCCGAGGAAGAGATAAACATGCATGAAATCAGCAATCTAAACTCAAAAGTGATGTTGAGTTAACTGCTGCCTTTGACTCTATCCTTGGGAAAATCATAGGATCTAACTGGTTGTCTACTCCAAGCCATCATGAGGCAATCATATCCTCTAGGAAATCGTTGACTGCATCTTCTTCAGGCACTTTGATACTATCCAAAATTTACTCAATGTCTTCTCTCCATCTGTGATCAACCTCAGACATTCTTTGACCTCCTCAGCCGCCTTGCCAAAACTTGTTGACATTATGGAAAAATGATTCAACTTGGACGCCACAGGATCACCATCAAAGCCATCACGGACCAAACTCTGGAATTCTGCTTGTATGACACCAAGATCGATGTAGGTATCATCATCATGAATATAATGGCACGAGATCTGTGTGATGAATCCGCTTACGAGCTTGAGAGCATCGGCAACAGTTTGTTTAATTTCAGCCATCTTTACTGGTTGTTCTCATTGACTTGCATTTCCTTTCAAATTCTTCGACTTTCCGCTAACCCTGACACCTTCGGGCGGATTGCTTATGATCTAGACTCTGGACTTTCCCTTGGAAGAGGAAGGTAGTGAAGGATGTACAATTGGCAGCTCTGAAACTGAGACTACCTTCCGCATCCTCTTGCTGTCCAAGAAAAGCATACTAATATTGACAACTTGGCTTGAGGCTACAAACAACTCGCCCATCTGCTGATTGAATTTGTCGTGTAGAAGGGTTGTAATGCTTGATGCATGCAATGACAAACTCGAGATCTGACACTATGATGGGAATAGAAGCTGCTGCCAACAACCCGCAGTGATCAAGATGCTTGATTGTAGTACTGTCTACGCCTTCCAAAGTGCTCAATTTAATCAATGGATGAACATGGCACAAGTCAGTGTCAAAAGTTTTCAAGAAGTCATGAATCAAGACCGATGTGGTCTTGTATTCAATTGGATTGAATTGCATTATGAAAAACTAGACTTTTGATTGTAAACTTGGATATGTTCAGACAAACTTCTGAAAAGGCTAAAAATGGCTTATGATGAGAATAAAAATAGCCTGTCAAAGGGCAATTTTCACAAAATTATATGAGACATGGGTTTTGTAGAGAATGTATTTCTAAGCCAACCTAGATCATCAAAAATTCGAAAAAACGTCTTCTCCTTAGGCATGTAGTGACTTTTTCAGAAACATAAGCTATAGGAGCTGTAGGGCCGCCAGTGTTATTTTTCTCGAAAAAATCTGGCATATGGGTTTTGGAGCTCCAATATGTTAATCAAACCCAGTTTCTCCGTTTTTTGAAATGTTGACTTTTTTTAGAAACCCTAAAAATAGGGGGCAGCGGGGCAATTTTCTTGGAATATTCTAGAACATGGGTTTTGTCACCAATGTTGTGCTCAACAAACCCAGATGACCAGAACTGTGGAAAACTGTCGTTTACTTGGACATGCAAGAGAAAACCTAAGACAAGGATAGAAGAAATGTGAGGGGGAGAAGATAGAAATTATATTTTGCCTCTGTAAAATGACACCTATGCCTTGAATCCAGTTTGATGAAGTTTGATAAGCATGTGCTGAAAAGATGAAATCTGGAAAATTTATCCCTTTGAGCAATCTAGACTTGGAACTTTGAAGAACACTGAAAAATCCCTCTTGTAGTACCTCCAAATCTTGTTTGCATGAGAAAATATGAGCTCGCCTTCAACCTGTGATGGAGAAAATGGACACCCACGTGCTTTAATAAATAATTTTTTATGAATGGAGGCATCATATGCAAGTTAAATTCTAAATTTAGGATGAAACGATCTCATTGGACCTCCAATTAGTCAACTGAATGAAGACTAAACCATAAATAGGCACCACCCATCATGCAAAGAGGAAGGATGCAACATGCAAGAAGAATGGAGCAATTTGCAATTCACTTTGGAGGTGGAATTGAAGTCTTATCATCAGTTTGAGTTTAGTTGAAAAATCCCTAAATTTTAGGGTGGCCAAGGCATGCACTTTACTTCAAAAATTTCTCCAAGTCAAAGTTTGACTTTAGGCACCAACTTTCCTAGATTTAGAAACTTTTTTTGAAATTTTCCATTTTTAGCCTTTGCAAATGTCACCGAAGCCTATGTTTGATCACTATTTCTGAATGACTGACAAATCCAATAAACTGGCTGACAGTCTCGTTGAAGAGTAGGATCAAAACTAAAAAGGAACTTCTTGAGGTTGCAAACCCTAATTTTGACTTCTAGGTCATCAAAACTCTGGGCACCCCCGGCCAACAAGGGCGCTTTTGTTCATCAAACAATTTTCAAGGATTCACCTTTTCAAACTTGATTTTGACCTTCATTCAGCTTGCATTTCCCAGCACTTGACAAATCTCCTAAGTTGGTTGACAGGTTCACTGTGGAGCTGGATTAATACTAAACATGATCTTCTAGAGGGAACAAACCCTAAAAACTGCATTTGCCATGTTAAAATCTTGGGCGCTCCTGGCTAGCAGGGGCACTTTTATTGCCAAACAACCATTTTTACAACTTTCTAATTTTGTCCTTCGTGCTCCATTCTTCGTTGAATCTGCAACTGTTGGATATTGACAAGTCTTTTGATCAGGCTGAAATATGCAATGGAAAACTTGAAGAATTCCGAGCAGGATGAATATCTAAGAAAACCCTAACAACTGCATTTGAGGGCTCAAAACCCTAGGTGCCCTTGGTTAGCAAGGGCGCTTTTGTGCTCTAAACTCACATTTTGACTATGACTAACTCCTATTTGACTCCTGATTCCGGTAGTTTGGCAACTCCAATTAATCCGCTGACGGACTCATTGTGAAGCCTGATCAAGTCTGAGACAAACATCTTAGACATCATTTGCTCAAAAAGTTACATTTGGTGCCTCAAAAGTTTGGGCGCCCCTGGCTAGCAGGGGCGCTTTTCTCCACCAGTGTTAGTCAAATTTTGACTAACTTTATTTCCCTGTCTTCCTTCGTTCTTCATTTGACCTTCAAATTCGGGTGTTAGACAGATCTCCTGGTCTGGCTAGCAGGCTCATCGTGAAGCTAGAAGAATTTCAGAGAAGACTTCTTGGAAGTGACAATCCCCAAAAAGTTGATCAGAGCCTTTGAAACCTTGGGTGCCCTTGGCTAGTAGGGGCTCCTTTATGCTCCAAAGTTAGAAAATTTTCAAGTATTTTCACCTTTCGAAAATTCCCTCCGTCGTGAAGCATCGTTTTGGGCATCTTTCGCCATAGAATCCATTGTGATGCATTTGAGGCTTATATTTTGATACTTGGTATCTGGCCATCTGCCATTGTTGACCTTGGAGGTCCTAACTTTTCTCCTGAAAAAGTGAAATAGACCCATCAAAGCTAAACTGACTTTTTCTTGATTCTAACTTGACCAATGTGATCGTGAAGTGAAATAAGCCAATCAAAATTATTTTTAGTCAATTATGGAAAGATCCTATTTTTTAGGGTTTTCCCTAAAAATAGGGGCCTGAAAACCCTAAGTTTCAAAATTTTCAAAATTTTCCAGTATCTTCGATACAATAAACCCACAAAAAGCCCATGCTTCCTTTGACCTAAAACTGACTTTTGACGACAATTTTACAAGATTTAGACCATTTTAACCAAAATGCCTTAATGAAGCAAAAATTTTGTTTTAGGTACAACACCTATGTATAAAAGAATCTGCCTCAAATAAAGAGAGATATAATCCCCTCATAATGGAGAGAGGATATGAGATAGAGAAGGGACTAGGCCTGCCAAGGAAAGGCCTCCAAAACTCCTTGCCAAACTCGGAGATGAATGCCCCCTAAAGAAGAGCGAATGTTGAGGCACAGTCTCATAATTAGTGCTATAGTCCCCTACATTGAGCAATGCATCTCTCTTTATGAAGAAATAGCAATCATGTCGTGTATTTGTTGAATTCACACTCCAAAGGTGGAATGAACAGAGAAAGCAAGATGAAAATCAATGGAAAATATTAAAAAATTTCCATTTATGTTAAACTGTGACTAGATCTGATTAGTAGACTCAAGTACAATTGTGTAATGTGATAGCATGAAAGCAAGTAGAGGTGGAGAGAGAACAAGAGGGCTTATATATACACTCATTACATTCAAAGAAGGTGATGAAACTACAAGCAATTTGTTATTACAAAGGAGAACAAGGTCCTCAATAGTGTCGTCAAGATTCCAAAGGTGAGATTCTATAAACAATTGTGAGATGTTTGATAAGTATGTATCCTAATGTGGTGGATCTTCTAGACATAAATGAGCCTACTAAGGAGAGGATTCAGGCATTTGGATAATCTATGTTCTTTGTAGAAATACAAGGAGGAAACTTTGTGGTTGTCTTAGTAACATCCATGTGTGCAAAGTTATCTATGGAAAGTTGGAAACATGATGAAGGAATGGAGGTTGAAGTGAATCTCCAAACAACTGCTTGATTATGGTCTAAGCAGTATAAGGGTACACAAAGTGCTTTAGGTGGTATGATAAAACTTCAAAAATAGTAAGACAAATTAATTCGTAGACTCTATCATTGTTGTTTGACCATACAATCTTTTGTAGAGAATCACTTGGCTTAGGAATGATTCCAAGGAGATAGGATTGTAGATCCTTCTCTATGTAGTGCTTTGATCACATCTAGCCAACACACTGAAAGTAACAAAGAAGGGTGGAAGCAAATACTAAAAAACATAATGAAATTCTCTGAGATGTAGAACTTTATATTTGTTAGTTTAATACATGATACCTATGAAATGTTTTGGCACTTTATAGAGTATTGCTTCCCAAATCAACACATGATGTTTTGGTCTTGGATTTTATAGTTTACAAATAAAACCAATAAGCTGTATGTGCAATTTTAAATTAGGATGAGAACAAAATATGAGCACCAATACAAGATCTGCGAAAAAACATGGACTTAAAATAATTACACTAAAAGAGGAGTTTGTATATGCACTAACAAAGCTTTGGAAGTTCCCTAAATGAGTACTTAGCAAAAGTCTGATAAAATAGCAAATACTAGCAATATGAGGTATGAACACAAAAAATAAAGATTACCACAAGATAGCTTTAGAAAAAGCCCGAGGTAAAAGAAATTTGACCTTGATTGAAGTTAAAATGATGTAGAATGGGCCTTTTGAAATTGAGGAGTCAAAATGAAAATGCAAAACCTGTCAACAAGTATCCCAAGGGATGATGCCAATAGATGATTGGGCATTGGCGTGGACCATATGGTTGCATTCCTTGTTTGTGTTAGGTGGGGAGGAGGTGATGCTACAATTTGTGTTTGTTGAATAAATAAGGTATTGTTAAGGTGGCATAGTACAGGTATGTTGCTGGTTAAATTTTATTGTTAACTAGAGCTTGTAGTACAAAGGTAGAAGTAGAATGTATGTTAGAGCTCTGAATAGTTGTGTAGCTAGAAAAAACAACATAGCACTTTGTGCTTTTATACAAAACACTTCATAATATATAGTGCTTCGAATACATAAAGCAATTCACAATATAAAGTGCTTTGCCTTTAATTTTTGTTTGAATTAAAAAATAATTTTCACTTTGAAATTTGTGCAACCTGTACCCGCAACTTGATTTTAATGTGCCATTTGTTTTGTCAATCATGAATGAAGAAATTTTTGGGGCTCTAGGCAAAGTGCTTGGATTTCAATGGTTGGATAGTCGATTTGAATGTTCTTGGTTGTGGGGATGCAATGGTAGGCTCAAGGTTTAGTCAACCTACATTTGTATGTACCAAAATGGGCATACAAGCTTCTTGGGTTAGGGGTAGAACAAGTCATTGAGGCTTGTTTGAAAACTCAACAAAGTGATCCAAAATCAAACATTACAAGGACCCACAAAAGAGATTCCAGAAATGGAAACTCCCAATGAGACATTGTGGTCGCCAAGGATTTCAGTTGGCAAGACATCAACCCGATTTGACAAGGTGTGTTCATTATCAGACAATGATTTGACAGTTTTACATAATAGCAATGTTGTTTTAGAATGTTGTAGAATTTGTAGAGATAGAAACTTACAAATGTTGATTTGTTGAACAGTAAGAGCTTGTTTGACTGCAATATGTCAAATTTGAATTTGGACAGATCTTTTAACTCATGGAAGTGTTTGACAAGAAATGTGAAAGGGTAGGAACATGAAATGACCTTCACTTCTCATACTATCACTTCGAGAGCCTCTTGGAATCAGATTTGTTGTGTGTTTATCCAAATGTCTCAGTTTATATTGTTTTGTTTTGTTTTAAGTGCTAGATTTGTTGATTTGTTTGTGTTGATTTGCTGATCTAATCCCTTGCTTATATAAGTGTTGAATGGAGAGATGTAAAGGAAAGATCATGTGGGGATTTTCGGTTTCTCATACAAACAAGTTGATAAGTTTCAGGATCACATTTATGTTTAACTGGTTGTGTGCAAATGTTCGAGTTTGCAAGAGTGTTGTATGATTCGTTTTGATTGCAAAGAAAGAATGATATAAAAGGAATTACTAATCTATGCTACACTAATTTATACTAACAACTAACTAATCTACAAACAAATCGATAAGCTTTAGGATCACGTTTATGTTTAATTGGTTATGTGCAGATGTCTGAGTTTGCAAGAGTGTTGTATAATTTGTTTTAATTTCTTTGATTGCAAAGAAAGAACAATATATAGGAATTACTAATCTAAGCTATGCTAATTTATACTAACTAATCAACATTAATTATTCTAACAAATCTGAAAAAAAACCTATTCTACTGAAATTAAAACTAACTACCAAAAATAAAATCATGATCTGTCAAGTGTTGAAGTGTTGGAGATCAAAAGAAAAATTGAAATAGGATTATAGATGCCTTGTGCCATGGAGATATTGTCCTTAGGAGAAAACATGATCTTTGTAATTTGATTGTGAACAATTGATCATATAGAGATTCCCAAAACGTGATAGGTGAAATGAATAAGAGTTTGAATGATATGTGAAAATCAAGATAAGATGAACAATTGGAATGTAGAAAGCAGGTTGTGGAAATAATTATTGATAATGAATGAAGAAGTGTAGGGGACTTGCTGCAATGAAGTAGAGAGCTGGTTATTGTAGAGGATATGAATCGAAAGATTGCAATGTATGGGCTACAATAGAAAAAGTTAAAAAAATATGGTTGGAAAATTCCCTGAAATGAAGAAAGAAAGGTATTTATAAAAGCCAGGGGTTGACCCAAAAGGCATTTTTAGGGTTTCAGTTAGAGAAGACGATGCTAAAACTTTCTATTTTGGCAAGCTGGGTGAAACTACTAGTTTTAGTAGACAGACAGTTGCGAAATTGTCAAAACACAGTCAAGATAGTTGTGGAGGTTGCAAAATTGTCACAATGGTTGTGAAAATTATTTCCTACTGAAAATGGTTGTTTCAATCCAAGTGGAAAAATAGGGTTGAAACTATAGGGAAAGGAAAATAGTAAGCATTTTTTGGGGGTTGCTGCTCTGAATCATGTCCAACTAGGGTTCACAATATGATAACCCTTGGCCACAAATGATATGTGCAGAGAAGATGATAAGGCTAGGGAAGACCTAGGGGACTATTAACAAAATATGTTTTGATAATTGAAATCAACTACCACTTTTTATGCTATAATAACTTAGGATGGGTGTTTAATTATCATGAGACACACAATGGTTGACCCATATGGTGAGGTACAAAAATAGGTACGTATAGCATTGGAATATAGTTACTTGTGATATAGAAAAACACAAACAACAAATCACCTAAAACCCTTATTAGTTGGACTTTGGGTGTTTGATTCGGATAAAACAAAAACCTTTTCTAACTATGCCAAACACTTTCGACCAATAGTGAGTTTGAAATTGCTCTACAATTCACCCAAAACAATATACAAAAAGTCACTATAATCCCAATGATCCCCAAACTGAATGAAATGAACTTGCCTAAAAGCATCAAGGCTTTGATCTCATGTAAGATTTGCTTAAGCAATCTACCCAAAACCAAAATGCCTATAACTAAGTGAAGGTTCAATAAAATATTACACCAACACTTTCTTGGGCTATGGTCACACAAGATGGTGACGCATGTCACCATCATGTTTAGTGGAATGAAAACATCTAATAAAAGGAAGTCCAATGTACTCATGTGGAGTTATGTTTAAAATAGAGAAACACAATTAAAGATTTCAAAACACCAAAATTTTCTCTGATAAGTAGCATCTCAAGTATGGAATATGCCATTAAATGGACTCAATAGAAAATATACCAAAAAATCATACTCCTTGTGAAGGCCATATTGTATGCTAAGCTTTTTCTTCTCAATTTCCCATGCCGAACATTAAATCTAGTACTCAACAATTTGTTCTTCTTAGACAACATTCCTCCTTTCAATTGTTAATAAAGATTTCTTTAGTAAAGAACATTGATTGTTCTAATGAGTGAGAAGGCATCTATTTTGGAAAGCCAAGACCTTGATTCTCAAGAAGGTTATCAAGCACTCCATTTTCACCCATGGGCTCAATCGTAGGGTAACCTATGTTTTCGTGGGTTCTCAAGACCAAGCCGAAGAACACTTCATCAGATCACTTTTAACTTGCTTGCTTCAGTGCATGTGGGAAAATGATGTTTCAATTCAAAGACGCGGATTAAATGTGGCTCCTAAGAGGGTTGAGCCCGGGCCGCGTGTCTTCAGTTTAAGGGTGGGTTTTTTTTTTCGTTTCGCCTTGCCTTTCCCTCTTTTCTGTTTTGTTTTCTTTTGTCTCTTTCCGTGTTCTGTAGGGGGCGGAACTGTGTCGAGAACCGAACTTGGAGCTTTTCCAAAACTTCCTGCCTCGCTTTCTCGGGATCCTAAGCCGACTCTCGCATCCGGGCTTTTCGCTTTTGTCAGCCCCTTTTTCCTTTTGTTTCATTGAAGAACCGACCGAACTTTGAACCTTCCTCGAAAAGTTCCGCTCGCTTTTAGTCTCAGTCCGTTCCGCTTCGTGCTCGCTTTATGCCTTTGTTCTTCTTTTGGCCTTGCGCTTTACCGTAGGGTAGTTTTTTCCTTTCTTTTCTTCCTTGTCCTTTTTCTCCCTTCCTTTCCTTCGTCGGAGGCGGGTTCGGGTCGGATTCCGAACTTGAAACTTGATGAAAGTTTCTGTTTCCGGTTTATTTCCGCCCCCGCCCTCGCTTTGTTCTACCCGGGATCGGATTCCGTTCCGATCTCGCCCTTCTTTCTTTCTTTCTTTATTTTGCCTTGCACGTTTTCTTTCCTTCTCTGGCGGGCCCGGAGCCGGGTCGGAACCTGGACTTGGAACTTTTCCAAGGTTCCGGTTCCGGCCCCGGTCCCGCTCTTTCTTCTTTCCTTTTCTTCCTGGCTTTTGATCGAGGGATGTCTCCCACTTGGTTCCCCTTTTTTTTTCCTCTTTCCTTTTCTCCTTGTATGTTGCCGGAGGCGGGATCAGAATGGATTCCAAACTTGAAACTTGAAGAAAGTTTTAAGTCCGGATTTGGTTCCGGTTCCGGTTCCGCTTCTTTCTTGGTATTCCCCCGTTTTGGTCCCGATCCCGGTTCTGTTGGGATTTTTTCTATCTTTGCTTCCCCCTTTCTCCCCCCGGTCCTGGTTCTGGTTTCATCTTGACCCTGCCCCCGCCAGTTTTTTGAAAAAACTCAGTGCAAAGGAGTGCCTTCGCCAGAAGATGAGAAGTTCGCCGTAAGGTCTCCCCGACCCGATGGGGTCTTGCCGATGGCTTTTTGTGAGATCGATATAGCTCTGGCTGCTCGCCATGAGGTCTCCCTGACCGTCGTATGTCTTGCCGAATGGATTGGCATGCCGGTATAACTTCATCCGCTCGTTATGACTTCTCGCCGATAGGCTAATGTCTCGCCGACAGAAAGGAGGGGCCTCGCCAAGAGTTGTAGCCATCGCCATAAGGTCCCAGCGACTTACCAGAGTCTTGCCGAAAGGAAAGAAGAGCTCGATAGAATAAAGTGTGTTCGGGGTGAGATTGAAGATGTATCACCGACAGAAGACACAGGGTCTCGAAATGACGTTTTTTCTTTGATAAAGAGTCTCACCGACACCTCGGTGTCTTGCCGAATGAAGGGAAGCTTGGGGTGAGAGATTCAACATCACTAGGAGGTCTCGCCGAGTGTAGTGGGTCTCTCCAAAACTGATGCCTTCGCTAAGCGTGGAGTTTTGGCCATGATATCCTAGCGATAGAATTGTGTTTTGCCGACGGCCTCAGTGGTATCAATATGACTGATCAAGCTCGCTATGAGGTCTTGCCGATAGCAGTCACCTTGCCCACAGAAATGAACATCGGTCTAACTTCCGCAATTCGGTGAGAAGTCCCGCCGACAGTCCTAAGTTACGCCAATAGCTGCAGGGGTGATCAATCAGTAGTGGCGCTGAATCTAATGGATAGATCTGATGCTGCTTCTCGAAGGGAGGTGTTGTGACCTTTTCACACATCGCCCCATCGCTGATGGGGACCCCCAGTTGCCTGCTAGTTTTTAGGGTTCTGTCTCCTTGCAACGGTTACATGAGATCACTTCGCCAAGAGTTTCAGGTCAGTTTGCCGAGAGTCACCCGAGCCGAGTCAGTAATTCATGCTTGAATCAATGTGTAGATGTCATGGAAGCGCTCAGAAGGCCCAAGAGACAAAGATCGACTGTAAATTCGGCCAATTCTGACACTTCCTATTTTTTAGGAAAAGTTGCTTTTTTCGATTTTTCATTTTTGGCATTTTTGGACCAAACGAGGTTCCCTATTTTTTAGGGTTGCTTTTTCTATTTTTAGAAAGTTTCTATTTTTGGAAAGTTTCTATTTTTAGAAGGGTCCCGAGTTCTGAAAACGCACTCAGAAGTTCGAAAAACTCAATTGAACTCTCAGAAAATTGAATTGAAAATTTTGAAAATTTTTCGAAAAATCTGGAAAAAACAAGTAAAAAGCATGAAAATCAGACTGAAAACGTTCAAAAATCTGGAAAAACCAGTCAAAAACCAGTCAAGATCAATCAGATTCGAAGGTGAAATCGTAAAAATCAGTTCAAAAATGGTGAAATTCATGAAGAAAATCTGCTCAAGGCTGAAATTCGCCATGGAGGATGAGAAGAATGGATGAAGAAAGTGCCAAAAGGCCTTTGAAGTCCGCCATGCAGCAAAAATGCACATCCTAAAAGGTCTTAAAGTCCGCCCTGCTCATCCATGCATGCTATGAAGTCCGCCCTTGATGTCCTTGCACTTCATGAAGTCCGCCTTGCATCTTGGGATTCATCCAAAAGACTTCTAAAGTCCGCCATGCATGTGCCAATCAGCTCCAAAGTCCGCCATCTCAAGAAGGATGTCCTCAAGACCTTTGAAGTCCGCCATCTTCATCCTAGACCCCTTGGAAGTCCGCCATCCACTAAGAGGTTCGTCCAAAGAGGTCTCAAAGTCCGCCATCTGCCAAGGAAGATATCCTAATTGCATCTAAAGTCCGCCTTAAGCTTGAAAACTCGTCCAAAATGCTTGAGAAGTCCGCCCTTGAAAGGTGGGACTTGGCTGAAGGTCATGGAAAGTCCGCCTAAGCATGCAAAGTAGAGGAAAATTAAAATTTCATTAAGTGTTGATACCTACCAAGAGGGAAATTTCGAAATATGCTAAGTATGAAAGTATAAAGAGGTGGAAAATTCTTTCCAAAGGATGAACAAATGCTAAAATGTTAAGGGAATTCGCCCTAAAAAAGAGGGACGTCCAAGATGCTCATCCCAAAGACTTAAGAGATGTCCACCATGCACTTGGAAGAAGTTGGTAAAATAGCAAAGACATCCATGACGTTCGTCCAAGATGTCAAGGAAGTCTGCCCAAGATGATAAGATGGTAAGATTTTTGGCTAAGTGTCAAGGCCAAATCCAAAGAAAATTTCGAGAATTCGCCTAAGTAAAGAGGCTAGGAAGTGAAAAATGAAGACGTTGGCTAGACATCCGGACACTTTCGAGAGGACAAATGCCAAGTTTGAAAGGACATGTGCTAAAGAATATCAGGATATGGCAAAGAATAAAACGGAATGTGCCCAACACGATGAGGGAAAAAGAGGAAAAATTTGCCTAAGTATGGAAAATGCGAAGAAATTGTCAACTTTGACCCAAGAAAAATGCACGAGGTAAAGGGAAAGGAAGGATCGTCCTTGACCAAAGGGATGAAGAATATGTCAGACGTCAGGAAAATTCAACCGGCAAAGACATTCGGACAAGGATATTGCCTAGGAAAATTCAACCGAGCAAGGAAATATTAGGCTTTGACAGAGAAAAATGAGCTTAAAATCTCGCCTCGGCAAAGAAAAATGAGGATCTGGCAATGAAATTCTCGACGGAATGGCTTGAGATTTGGTTTGGCTAGACGAAATTAAGGACGAAATCGGAAAATACACTCTCAGCCAAGAAAAACGGAAGAACAATCGAGATAGCCATGGGTCCAAGACGAACGGGTTGGAATTAATTAAAATATTTTAATATTTTAATAATTAATTCTCAACTATTTGGAATTTAAAATACCTTGGACGGAATCAAATTTGCCAGACACGAATCAGAAGAAAATGAAGTATGCCAGGCAAAGATGAAATCCAGCGAGAAAAATTAAATTCATCACGAATTTAATTAAAAAAAATTTAACGTTTATTTAAAAATTCGAAAAATCAAAGATAAGCATTAAATGAAAAATCGAATTTTTGAAGATCAAGGAGATTTGTCCGGATAAGTTCGAGACTGAGCCTTGTCGGAAAATAAAAGGAAAGTTGCCTGTTTGGAAAATGAAAACAAATCGAGGATCAAGAAGAAAGATGGCAGTTACTAAATCGAATTCAATCCTTCAGCATTATAATGAGTTTCAGCAACTCATTTTTTTCACACACAGCTGAAGAGAAATTTAATCTTTCTCGAAATCGTCAGGCAATTAATTCGTCCATTAGCAAAGTCGAATTTTCTCAGAGAGAAAAGCAGTGTTATGCTGAGGAATTTTTCGCGGGAAAAGAAAAGGATATTTATTCAAAGCTGAATTCTTCTTGAAGAGGGGCGCACTTTTCAAAAAAATCAGATTTTTTAAATCTGATTTGCATTTGACGATCCTTCTCTGAGGTTTGGTGATTGGTCAATTAAATTTGCTATCTTTTTATGCCCTTTCATCTTGACGAAGTTCTGGCAAGATTTTCAAATTCATTCAAGTCACTTTCAGCTTGCTTTTTCGCAGCAAATTAATTGTTTGAACAGCTGAAAGTCAATTTTTCGAATCCAAGGCACGAGGTTTAAATTATTTTAAAGGTCTTTATATTAATGTTAATTTTATGACTGCAGGTTGACGGACACGGAAGGCGGATTATCCAGGAAGCTGAAAATGAAGTTCGCCAGCAAGGGTGCCCAGAAAGAGACCAAAGTCATCTCAAAGTGGAAGAATGTCATGGATACTGACCTCGGACATGTGGATTTTGACGAATTCAAGAAGAGAGTATACGGTCAGAAGGGACTTCCCAGAGCAATAGCCAGAAGGATGGTTGGAAACGGGATATTCCAAGCAGCTGGATTCCCTCCGGCAATGGATTGTGCTGAGTTAATGGTGGAATGTGCTCGCCATTATGATGCCCAGAAAAGACAGATTATCGCCCCTGACGGAAGGATCTTGGCACACTTGAACGAAGTATCAATTCAGGAGATCTTCGGCATTCCAGAGCATTCAAGAACGGTCTATAAGACCAAAGAAGAAGCCAAAATGCTATATGATGGTCAGCCAGATCTATGTGCCACAACAGTCAACAAGGTTTGGATGGACAAGCCAAAGCCATCAATCAAGAAGTTGCCCAAGAGGCCTCGCTGCACGGACTTCAAGGAAGATTTTGGGGATATTGTGCTGATGCTGAACAGAATAGCTGGCAACCCGCAGGGCGCCTTCTTTGAGAGTTGGATGTATTATTTTATCGACGAGGTCACCTCTGGAGTTAAAATGTTCAATTGGTCACGGATGATAAGTGACAACCTCCATGAGCAGCTGATCAACCTTGAAAAGACCAAGTCTTTTCACATGAGTTCATATGTGGTATACCTGTTGGCCAGGTCATACAAATATCCAGGGTTGATCTGCAAGGGCAGAATTGGCAATGGGGAGAACGAGCTTAGGCCTTACGACTGCTATCCTCAGCTCCAGTTGAAGGAGAAGACTCACTTCAGGAGGGTACATGATGCATTCCTAATGCACATTACCAGAAAGCTTCAAGGAGGAGTGCACCAAAGGCTGAGCCATGAAGCGAAAAGTCTTATCAGCAAATATGGGTCTTGGTTCATCCAGTTCCCTAAATTTACATATATCAGGATCCAGGGATTTACTGGAAATCCCTATAAATTGCCTATCTATCCGACTGATCGGATGATATTGCTTGAGGTTTTGAGACAGTTAGAAGAGTATCAGAGTATTCAGAGGCCGACCAAGAAGGCGTCCGTCACATTCCCATTCTTCATCGGGAACATGCTAGAGTACTGTCCATCAGCACAAGCGGCTGAAAGTGCTAGATTAGAGATCCAATGGTACCCTTTCACGGCATACAAGTCCAGGGTCAACTATGACCCACATCACAACATTCGGACAGTGGAAGGAAGGAAGTACAAGCACAGACAGGAATTGGAGGATTTCTGGGCAAATGCAGCCGATGAGTATGAGGTCAGGCGGAAGATGTGGTCCAGAATGTCCTTGGATTTTATGAGAACAATCGAGTTCTGCCGAGTGCCTGATCAGCTTCAAGATGATGGAAATCATGTCCAGCCGCGCTTTGAGGAAAGCAGACCTCTCCCTCCGGTGAAATGGTCAGAGCCTGAGCACGCAGACCTAGCCACCCTAATGAGGCCAGTAACTAAGTATTCCCAGTGGTGGGTTGATTTTCATGCCCGGGAATTGAGACAAAAAGGAATCACGCTCACCTATGACCTGTTGAGCGAATCAGAGTCATACTCTTCTAATGCTGGTGCATCCCATCAAGACTTGGTCGGGATTGGGGAAAAAAGAAAAGAAATAATGCCAAGTGCTGAGCCTGTGTCCAAGAGGCATAAGGGAGAACCTTCTCGGTCGGCAGTATCCAGGAACGTTGACCAGTTTGTAACCAATATAGACGACTCCTTGGCGGAAATGCTTGAACCTCTTGCAGCTCAGGAAGTAAATGAAGAGCCTATTCAACTAGATGATGAAGAGCCTGCGTCACCAACAGGCACAGAAATTTTGGGTTCAGACAATGATGTAGAAGCTCGAAACAATGACTTTGAGGAGGGAATGATTTCCGCTCTCAGGGAAGTCATGGATGTTCCGAACGAGAATGAGGTTCAAGTAGAGGATGGCATTGAACAGTCAACAATTCCAGACTGGCTGTTAGAAAGGATGAAAGTTCATGTGCCTGCTGAGGCTCAACAAGAAGAAGAAGATGATACTGCCGATTTCTTGGCAAGATTAGAACAGGTCGCAGTCAAGAAGCCCGCCAAGAAGTTCTCCACCATTCGGAGGAACGAGGCAGGCGACCGTTCCGTGCACATTGCAGTGCCTACAGTGGACAAGCCACAGGACGAGATCACTCCTCAGGAGTATGCTATAACCACAGTTGACCTTGGCCCGACCTCGAAAGGTCAAGAAGTAGAGGAGTTGGATAATTCTGTCTCGACCATCAAGGCGAGACTAGAAAAGGAAGTGGCTAAGAAGAAGGAGTATAAGAAAGAGGTCGAACGTCTCAAAGAATACATACAGCATTTGACCCAGCCACTTGATCGGGGCAATGCGACTGTTCCTCCTCTCCTCAAATCACAGGAGATGACTAGGGGCGTCGAGCACGGAATGGTAACGGCCAGGGAAGCTCAAGGCTGGATGGCAAGTGAAGGCACAGAGGCGGCATTGTTCATGGAAAAGTTGGCACTGGCCTATGGGCGAACTTCTTCATTTCTTTCTAGACTGATGGACATGGCAGAAACGTGGGAAGGTATCCCGGACATGCAGGAAAGGCTTATTCCAAGCCTTAGAATTTTGAAGAGTACTCCGAGAGAGGAGTTAGTTGATAAAAGGGTGATTGCTGCAGGGGCAGCATATGATTTTCATCACTGGTTTTGGGCAGTGACAATACGAGAGGAAGTCTTGGAGAAGGCAAAAGTCGATGGGCTTGGAATCGAAGAACAGGTCAAGAAAATCCAGGAGGAGATTTGCATGATAACTACAGAAGTGTTCGACCATGAAGTCATCCGGGAGAACGACATGCAGTTGGAGAGATTGAAGCATAAAGTTCAAGAAACTTTCTTCTCGACCACTGGACCTTTCTTGAAACAAGACTTTGCGAAAGTGGCAAGACTCTCATCCGTTCGAAAGGATTTTGAGAAGCAGGAGGCAGGTTGGGAAGGTACTTTTGCTAGATGTGCTGAGAAGTTGGACGGACTTGAGTTCCGGATCAGCATGCTGCCGCCTGTCACGATGGACGAGGTCATTGCCGTAGTGTCCAGATTCGCCAAGCACAATGCTACTCAGATGGATAAGGACGCATCTCCTAGATTATAGCTGGAACTGCCACTTTTCTGACTGATTTCTGATGATTAACTCTTGTTGATTTGGGAAACCCTAATTAGGGTTTGGTTGTAATAATCTCGGCCGTTGATCTTGTTTTAATCTCGGCCCTTCATTTCATTTTTGGAGCTCTATATAAACTAGTGCTCTCTCATTTTCATTTGTGTGGAGACAGATTATGTATATTGTCGCATTGAGACTATTTTGAATGATAAAAGCTCTTGAGCATGATTTGCCTTGAATCACTTCTTATTGTTGAATAGTAAGCGAGGTTACATATTGCCTTCCGCCATAGATTAGAATTAAAGCTAGATTAAGTAGAATTTGCTTTGAAAAGTTGTTAAATTGAATGAGAGATTGATCGTATTGATTCAGTGGTGAAGTGTAGCTCATACTTTTTTCGAATGGATGATTTGCATTCGATTTGTAAAGTTAGCCTGAGCTCTTAAACGTGGAAGCTTAACTTCAACCTCATTCGAGGTGTGAAAATTATTCTCACAAACCCCTTGAAGATTGCACCCATTTTGCGTATGTTGTCCTGCAGGAGGCGAAACAAAATGTGGTTTATTTCCCTTCACCGAGTCCTTACTGTCTCTTGAGTTCTTAGGCTTAGACTAGACTCTCCTAAACCCTATTCTTTTTGCCATTTTTTTTTGAGATCCACAATTGAAAGTCCTAATTGAGAACCTACAAAGATAAATTTCCTAAGTCCCGAACTTGTGCAGACTTTCTACGTAAGTCCCCTTGTTTATTACCAGCATTATCACAACGACCATTGAGCTTATCCACACGTCGAGACCCGACTAAAGAAACCTTGGAATCGCCATATGATCTTCTCGCAATCTTAGCATACGCGGTGGTTTTTCAAGAGAGGATAAAGTGTCTTTGGACATTTTTATTCTGATGTTTGGTGGATGATAAAACACTCATCAACAGGAGGTAGCCGTGAGTCACTATAGCAGCTGGAGATGACGGCTCGTGGAGCAGGGGGACATTAATGACCCTGTCGCAGAACATTCAAGGCGACTCTGACGGAGTCTTAATGGTGGACTCGAAGGCTGCAAGATAACGACGACGGCTGTAAAGATTTGAAGGCCATTCCCAAGGATGAGCTTTCACTGACATGAGCAAGGGATGCGCATTAAATGCTTCATTGACTTCGTTCCAAGGCACTTCTAGGGCCGACGTGTCCAGGGCCGACTCATTTTGGAAACCCTAATGCAGGGGGCCAACCTTTGGTTGTATATATGGCATTTTTTCCTTTTTGTAAGACAGTTCTTAGTTAGGAGACTGCCGAGAGCACTATTCAGACTTTGTAACTCATTATTTTATGAATACTACAGATCTGTAACACAGACACTCCTTATTTTCTCAATAGAAAGTTATTTCCTTCACAGTTTTTCTTTGTGGTTTAGTAGTTGGTTGTGAGTTACATGATTAAATTCTGTGTGATCCCTTTATTTGATCAAATTCCTTCAGTGTTGAATGCAAAGGATATTATGTCGCAAATTTAGGTTATGTTAGTGATCTCTTTCTTTTGCATATTATATCTGTGAAAACATCTCATTTTCCTTTGTGCTAAGCATTAGAACAGTCGGAGCCTTACATAGACTTGTTTTTTTTGTAAACATAAATCTCTGTATTGTGAGATTGTTTAACTCTATTGAGATTTTCTGTGAGTTTTCTGCAGTATTGTCATATGTTTATCTTTGGTGTATCACCTGTTAGTGATAGGTTTTGGATTCAAGTACATCTTTCTTACTCTTTTCCTTTATCATTCTTCAGTTTTTCCCAAGATATCTAAAGGGGAACCAGCCCATAATTTGGAGGTTCGCTTCATTCCCAGGTCACCCACAACCTAGAAGTGTGCCCATGTGTCAATAGGTTGCTATAGTTGATAGCTTAGCAAGGGTGCAAACTTTATTTGACAACAGTTTTTGGCACGCCCAGTGGGACTGTGAACTACTTCTCAGTTCATGTTTATGCACTTTATTGCTGCTGTTTGGTGTGTACAGTAGTGGTTTCAGCTTTTTGGAGGCATGTTCTTTACATACCTGGCGACTCCGAGCTCAAATCTTCTGGTTTCACAAACACAGGTCTTGGTATGTCTCAAAATAATTTGTTAATTCTGATTTTCCAGCTCTTTAACTGAAAAGATGTCAAATAATTATGAAGATGCTTACTATTACCCTCCATATCATGAGTATGTTGCTCCTTCACATCCATATCAGAGTTTTGTTGGCGTAAAATCTAACACCTCTGGAGTGCAGGTTTGTACGGACAGCTATGTACACTACGCAATGAGTGCTCTTCAAATTAGGAGGGGAAGCTCCCTCGTTGTGCTGGAATGCATAAAAAAAGAAAAGTAATCTAAGTCCTATCTTTTTGTTCTCAGCTGGAAGAGGCACAAGGTTAAGAAAACCAAGAACGTTGTAGCTAAGGATTTTCTGGTTTCGTAGATCATTAACTACAACTAAGCTATCTACTTTAAATCTATCCAATTTCCTCAAGAAAACAGAGCATGAGGAAATGGAGCAGGGTTTGACTATCAGACGATAAACGAGTTTAGATTCTCTACTTGAAGGCAAGGTGGCGCATCTATCAGCTCAATCTAGACAAGTTTATTGGGCACAAAACAGATTTGAGAATTTACCATGACAATCTTATGAAACCCTATGTGGCATAACACTTGATCATAATAGTAAAGACTCATAAACAGATTTATCATCACAATCTCACGAAACCCTATGTGGCATAACACTTGATCGTAATGATAAAAGATTCACAAAACAGATTTATCTAAACTATGGGAAGAATTTACCACGCCAATCTTATGAAACCCTATGTGGCATAACACTTGATCAAATAGTAAAGACTTCACAAAACAGATTTATCATCCCAATCGCATGAAACCCTATGTGGCATAACAATTAATCGTAATAAGCGAATACGTGAACAAATACCAAAGAGCAATATTGGGGGCAAGGTAGGTGCGAGCATATATTCTCTCTCTCACGCAAAAGTTCATTACAAATGAGCAAAAGCTCTTATTTATATACATCAAGGTGTAGGTAACCCTAAAATCACCTTGTGTTAACTTCTGATCTACGCAAATGCATGCAAGATTAATTATTAAACCCTAATGAAGTAAACTATCTGATTAACTGGAAAGCTACCCTGAGTTAACGGGTACATTTAACCTAAATGGACCATGTGCAAGCATGCACGTCCTTATTTAAAGCAAAGTTAACTGGACACTACCTTCAATTAACTGGAAACCCTAACCCTAACTCCTGTGATGATAATTCCAAGGATGAGATAAGCATGTGTTAAGTCAGCAAGTAAACTCAAGACTGAAAGTCGAGTTAATTGCTGCTCATGACTCAACCCTCGAAATTAACTGCAGGTTCCAACTGGCAGATCACTCCATGTCAATTCGGTCTAACACTTCGACCAAGAACTCATTAATTACTCTCTCTTCCGTCACTCTGACGCTGTCCAAAAATAATAATCTGCTTCTTCAATTCTCTGTCGCCTTCTTTGACTGTATGCATACATTCTTTGACATCTTCAGCCACTTTCTTGAAACTAGCTGAAATTACTGAAATGTGATCCAAAATCTCCATCAAGATATTATGAACATGCTTCTGGAACTTAGTTTGCACAGCCTCGAGATCAGCGTAGGTACCATCTTCACGAAGACAATGGCATGGGATTTGAGTGACTTTGGTGCCTCCGTAAATGGAGTAATCTCTGTTCCTTTTGCAACTTAACGCTTCATTGTCAGCTGCTCTGATAAAAACCTAAATTAAGACCGATTTGGTCTTGAATTCAGTCTAGTTGAACCGCCTTCTGAAAAACTTGTCCGTTGACTATGAACACGGCTATGTTCTGACAACTTTCTGAAGAGGCTGAAAAAGCTCTGGACAAGGCTAAAAATACCCTGTTGGAGGATAATTTTCGCCAAAAATTTTGAGACATGGGTTTTGTCCGAAAAATGATTCTAAGACAACCCACAACGTCAAAATTGTGAAAAAACGCCGTTTAGCCTAACATGCAAAGACTTTTCAGTCGAGAATTGCAAGGGTTTTTAGAGCTTCCCGGGGCAATTTTTCATGAGAAAATCTGGAACATGGGTTTTGTGCACAACGGAATTCTGGACAAACCCAAATGATGAGATTTTCAAAAAGATGTGATTTTATCCCACATGCAAAGAAATTCTCGGAAAAAAGCACAGAGCTTCAGAATGAAGGCTACGGGGTGATTTTCTCGAAAAAATCTAAGACGTGGGTTTTGCTGCTGATGCTGAAATATGCGAACCCAGATGGTCAGATTCTGAATATTTTTCCGTTTTCTTTGACATGCGAAGAAAGTACCTAAGATGAGAAATAGAAGAAATAAGACAGAAGATAGAAGGTTTTGCTTGTTCTGCTTCTGAAAATTCGCCAACCTCTTCTTTGGAACTTGATAAAACCTGCATGCAAAGTGAAAATAAAGTCTAGAATCGCCTTCCTCTGAACAATCTGAACTCGTTGCTATGAAGAACGCTGAATTCAGACACCTATAGCACCTTTAGCTTGCTGGTCGCTCAAGAAGAATATGAACTTCAGAGCAAAAGATGATGAAATAATGGACGCCATGGCTGAAATATATAGATTTTCATCTTTGAAAATTCGCACTAAGCAAGGAAACCATGAAAAGTGCGCTTGGCTTCTAATTGGACCTCATTTAAGTTAACTGGAACTCAAATATGCTAATTAAAGCACCATGCATTAGGGTTTGCCTTACAAGTCTTCAGTTAACAACTTCATATGACTTTGACTTCAGTTAGCACTTCATATTAAGTTCGCCATCCTTCACACTTGCTTTAAATTCACAAATTTAAACTAAGGCGTCCCTTTTGATAACTAAAGTTAGCCATAAGAAACTCGCCATATTCATGCAATAAACATTCTAAAAATAGCGACCCTTTTCAATCTTCAGTTGGCCTTCAAGAAGTGCGCCAACTTCACACTTATGCTTCAATTTAATTCTAAAAATAACAACCCTTTTGGAACTTCAGTTGTCATTCCTTGTAAAGGGCGTAGCTTCACTAATTAATGCTTCATCAAAAATATCAAACACTAAATATGGCGACCCTTTTCATAACTGAAGTTAACACTCAAATGCGCCTTACTTCAAACATTAATGCTTCATCAAAATATGGCGTCCCTTCTTGAACTTCAGTTGACACTCAATGAAGCGCCATCTTCACTAAAACTTCATAATTGCAACCAAATTCGCCATGCATGTGAACTCCAGTTGACATTCATTGATAATCTTCAGTTAAGTGGACATGCAATCAAGTTAACTCAACGTGCAAGATAGTTAACTGAACATGCAAACTAGTTAACTCGACATGCGAACTGAAAGATTACTCGACATGCCAATATACGAACTGAAGATGACAACCCAGAAAACGTTTAGTCTAACTGCAGTCAGAACTCCAGTTAAGGCGTCCATTCAACTCTCTTTCGAAAATTCAATTTTGAACTCTCAAGCGAATTCCAGACTTAGCCAAATTTCATGAAAATTTAAGCTAAAACCTCTGCCGGGACCTCTGTTCATCCTCTGACACTGGTTGACTGACTTCTCCGATTGGCTGGCTGACAAGTGCATTGCAAAGCTGAGTAAAAATTGATCAAAAGATATCTTGAGACTGGAAACCATAAAACTGACATTTGAAGGCCCAAAAATCCAAGCGCCTTTTTCAAAAGCTGCGCTTTTCCTTAGACTTAGTCAAATTTTGACATCTGCATCTCGAACGAAGGGAAAAATAAATCCTTCATAACTTCTGATTTATCAACTTTCAGGACTGGATCACAGGTTCACCGCGGAGCTGACCTCATTCTGCATGACAGCTGCAAAGGCACACTTTTCCAGAAAACATCATCTGAAGGGTGAAAATCAAGGGCGCCTTTTTCAAAAGTTGCTCTTTTTAGCACCAGACTTAGCCATTTCTGGAACTGACCAAAATAATATAAAACTTCGACTGCAAGCTGCTGAGTCATCCTCTGAACTGACGGAGACAGGCAATGGAAAGCTGAGCATAACATGGACACATTGAATATCTGAAACCATCAAAAAGAAAGCATTAAAGGCCTGAAAAGCTTAGGCGCCTTTCTCAAAATGTGCTCTTTTGCTTTTTCCTTTGATATTCTGACTAAGATTTGACCCTACGTTCGACCTCAGGTTCAGGCACTTCAGCAACTCAGATTCACCCACTGACGGATGCGTCGCGAAGCTCGAACAAAAGTGAGACAAACATCTTGGGTGGCATTTAGCCAAAAACCTTCATTTGGCACCTCAAAAAGATGGGCGCCATTTCCAAAAGCTGCGCTTTTTACCAGTGTTAGCCAATTCTCGTTTTCCTCTCGTTTTGCGCTGTATTCACCACAACTTGCTCGAAACAGGTCCGTTTGACAGGCTTGATAGCTCACTGCGAAGCTGACGTGATGCCGGACGAATGTCTGCTGGAGGTGACAAACCCTAAAAACAGGATCTGGGCCCCTAAAAGATAGGGCGCCCATTTGAGAATGTGCTCCCTTCTCCAAAGATAGAAAATTTTAATGTTTTTCGTTCAGATTTACATTTTCCTTGAATTACTTCAGTAGCAGACTGACATGACACTGACACCAACTCCATATTTAAAAACCCCAAAAACGACCTTCTGACATCACTTTAACAAGAGTAAGACTCAATTAAGCAAAATGCCTTAGTGAAGCAAAAATTTTGGTTTTGGGTACAACAAGTTTATTGGACCTGCTCCAACAAATTGACCATATGTTGTGGGATCTCAGTCAAGGTCTTCACAATATGAAGATTAATGATATTAGTAAGGTGCTTGCGTGCCTATCTAGGATATTGGTTGATATCAAGATGCATCAGGGTACCATTATGCATCAGCAAGAAGTGGCTGAGCAAGTCGGCTTTTATGATCAAGAAAGAGTGGCAAAAAGAATCCAGTTCGAGGAAGGCCTTGAATAGGAAATAGCTGCTAAGGAAGAACAAGTGAAGCTGCTCTCTGCTCAGGTGCAGAATACTCAAGCTTACTCTGACTATCAGCACCAACTAATGGAAGAGTTGCAGAGGAAGCAATTTGAAGAGAACCTTACCCAACAACTAGCTACAAAGGAGGCAAAAAGGAGGCTAAAATTTTTCGAACAAGAGGTTCCCAAGTATGAGTTTGCCAGCTTCAGGGAAAGTCAGCCTCTTAACTCCCTTAGTAAGTCTTCTCAGTTTGAAATTCCAAGCTTTAAGGGATTCAATTCAATGCAAGAGAATGTAGTACCTAAACAAGATCAGTCCAACATCCCTCAAGAGCAGCCTATTGATCTAGATGACTTACTCCTCAAGGAGAGAATTAGCAAAGTAAGTCCAATGCATTTAGCTGTAGCATGTTACCGACTACAGCAAGAAAAGCTCAAACAGGAGGAGAGGTAGGAAGTAGAACAACAGACAGTTGAAGATCTTCACTTGCAGACAGAGGATGCCCAAGTTTCACTGGAAAGGAAGCCACATAAAGAAGAACAATTGGTTTATTTGCTTGATCAACTACCTGGTTATGTTGAGCAAGCTGAAGAAAACCTGAAGGTTCCTGGTTTACCAGTTAATGGACAACCAGAGAATATTGCCGACTTGTTCGATGAACTTCCTCAATTTGTCGATGAAGATGAGGATCTCACATGCATGATAGCATCTATGCCTGGTATGGAGCAACTAAATGATAAAATTCATCTAGATTTAATGCAAAATTATGAGTCAGATGATATCATAGAAGCTTTTTGTTCCAGCATAGATGATGAACTAATGTCATATAAAAGGGAAGCATGTGATCAGCCCATTCAAGTTGGTGAGACTATTGCAGAGGTTGTTGAAGATAATGCCTTGCATCCTGTTGAACAAGTTCCTAGATGGGACTTGCTGTTTTGCAAAGAGGGTAATTTTGATGCCTTGTTAAAGCTAGATGAGAGCTGCATTAGTCCTGAATTTGGTCTTTTTGTTCAGAGGAGTAAAAAAGACATTGAAGAGGATATGTTTTGGAACGATTTAGAAGTTTTTTGTACCAATTTGGGTGCTGAATTATTGCCTCTTGATGAAGCTAATCATGAACAACTCGGGCTTACTGAGGAAGCTTCTTTTTTCTCACTAAGTCAGTCACAGGGGTTAGACTTTCCTAGCCTAGGCTATAAAGCAGCAGTGCATGAGCGAGAAACCAGCAAGAAGAGCTCAATTTTTGTCTTTACAAGGGGTTGTCCGATTAGGGATTTAGCCCAGATGGAGTTCCATAAAGTTCCAATGGTTAATCAAGTATTCACACATGGAGCCACAGCTGAAAGTGGCGTAAAAGATGTACTTACAGTTGACAAAGAGTGTGTTCAATTTACTTATCCTCCTTTGAATACAAATGCATATGATCAGTTTAAGGAGGTAAGTGAACTTGTTACCCTCTTTCATGCAGCAGTGCATTGTAATTTTAAACATCTTTTAGTATACCATCTCTATTCAGTTGCCATTAAGCTTGAGAGCCCTTGCATATTGAGAAGAAAGGGCAGCTATTTCAACCACCCTGTGAATGGTTTTGTTTAACCAGTTTCTTACTGGTTAGTGTAGGGTAGGTTTAGATGCAGTTTTCATTTCCCTAAGTGCTGTTCCAGCACAGTAAATAGTTTATTTCAGTTTTTCTTGTTTTCAATAAGTTTCCAAGTGAACTGTTTCTTGAGTAACATGAGTTACTGCTATGTACAAAGCTACTCTTGATCTTTTCTGAGTTTTCCCAATGACTCCGTGCCCAATGGATAAGCCTAGGCTACTGGTCTCCATGTTTAGCAGGCAAACATCCAGCAAAGGTCTCCAGAAATGTTACCCATTTTTCACCTATGGGCTCAATCAGGTAGGGTAACCCGTGTTTTCAGGGGTTCTCGAAGACCAAATGGAAGAACACTTGCATCAGGATCACTTTTTTTAACTTGTTTGCTTCTTGTGCAGATGCAGGGGAAATGATGTTTCAATTCAGCACGTGGATTAAATGTGGCTCCCAAGAGGGTTGAGCCCAGCGTGCAGGTCTTCAGTTTAAGGGTGGGTTTTCTTTTTTTGTTTTGCCTTGTCTTTCCCTCTTTTCTGTTTTGTTTTCTTCTGTCTCTTTCCTTGTTCTGTCGGGGGCGGAACTGGGTCGGGAACCGAACTTGGAACTTTTCCAAAACTCTCGGTTCCTGTTTCTGATCCGGTTCCGACCCCGCGTCCGCCTTTTCTGCTTTTGTTGGGCCCCTTTTTTCCTTTGTTTCCATTGGAGGCGGAACCAGACCGAAACCAAACCTGGAACTTTTCCGAAAGTTCCAGTTTCCGTTTTAGTTCCGGGTCCGGTTCCGGTTCTGCGCTCGTTTGCGTCTTGTTCTCTTCTTTGGCCTTGCGTTTTACCGTGGGGTAGTTTTTTCCTTTCTTTTCTTCCTTGTCCTTTTTTCTCCCTTCCTTGCCTTTGTCGGAGGCGGGTTCGGGTCGGATTCCGAACTTGAAACTTGATGAAAGTTTCTGTTTAGGGTTTATTTCCGCCCCAGCCCCCGCTTTGTTCTACCTGGGATTGGATTCCATTCCGATCTCGCCCTTCTTTCTTTCTTTCTTTCTTTTGCCTTGCGCGTTTTCTTTCCTTCTCTAGCGGGCCCAGAGCCGGGTCGAAACTTGGACTTGGAACTTTTCCAAGGTTCCGGTTCCGACCCCGGTCCCGCTCTTTCTTCTTTCCTTTTCTTCCTGGCTTTTGATCGAGGGATGTCTCCCCCTTGGTTCCCCTTTTTGTTTTTTCCTCTTTCCTTTTCTCCTCGTATGTTGCTGGAGGCGGGATCGGAACGGATTCTGAACTTGAAACTTGAAGAAAGTTTTAAGTTCGGATTTGGTTCCGGTTCCGGTTTCGCTTCTTTCTTGGTTTTCCCCGATTTTGGTCCCGATCTCGGTTCCGCCGGGATTTTTTGTATCTTTGCTTCCCCCTTTCTCCCCCCGGTCCTGGTTCCGGTTTCGTCTTGACCCCGCCCCCGCCAGTTTTTTGAAAAAACTCAGTGCAAAGGAGTGCCTTCGCCAGAAGATGAGAAGTTCGCCGTAAGGTCTCCCCGACCTGATGGGGTCTGGCTGATGGCTTTTTGTGAGATCGATAGAGCTCTGGCTGCTCGCCATGAGGTCTCCCCGACCGTCGTATGTCTTGCCGAATGGATTGGCATGCCGGTATGACTACATCCGCCTGCTATGACTTCTCGTCGATAGGCTAATGTCTTGCCTACAGAAAGGAGGGGCCTCGCCAAGAGTTGTAGCCATCGCCATAAGGTCCCAATGACTTACCAGAGTCTTGCCGAAAGGAAAGAAGAGCTCGATAGAATAAAGTGCGTTCGGGGTGACATTGAAGATGTATCACCGATAGAAGACACAAGGTCTCAGAATGACGTTTTGTCTTCGATAAAGAGTCTCACCGACACCTCGGTGTCTTGCCAAATGAAGGGAAGCTCGAGGTGAGAGATTCAACATCACCAGGAGGTCTCGTCGAGTGTAGTGGGTCTCTCTGAAACTGATGCCTTTGCTAAGCGTGGAGTTTTCGCCATGATATCCTAGCGACAGAATTGTGTTTTGCCGACGGCCTCAGTGGTATCGGTATGACTGATCGAGCTCGCTATGAGGTCTTGCCAATAGCGGTCACCTTGCCCACAGAAATGAACATTGGTCTAACTTCCGCAGTTCGGTGAGAAGTCCCGCCGACAGTCCTAAGTTACGCCGATAGCTGTAGGGGTGATCAATCAGTAGTGGCGTTGAATCTAATGGATAGATCTGATGTTGCTTCTTGAAGGGGAGGTAGCTGTGAGTCACTATAGCAGCTGGAGATGACGGCTCGAGGAGCAGGGGGACATTAATGACCCTGTCGCAGAACATTCAAGGCGAATCTGACGAAGTCTTAATGGTAGACTCGAAGGCTGCAAGATAATGACGACGGCTGTAAAGATCTGAAGGCCATTCCCAAGGTCGAGCTTTCACCGACATGAGCAAGGGATGCACATTAAATGCTTCATTGACTTCGTTCCAAGGCACTTCTAGGGCCGACGTGTCTAGGGCCGACTCATTTTGGAAACCCTAATGCAGGGGGCCGACCTTTGGTTGTATATATGGCATTTTTTCCTTTTTGTAAGACAGTTCTTAGTTAGGAGACTGCCGAGAGCACTATTCAGACTTTGTAACTCATTATTTTATGAATACTATAGATCTGTAACACAGACACTCCTTATTTTCTCAATAGAAAGTTATTTCCTTCACAGGTTTTCTTTTTGGTTTAGTAGCTGGTTGTGACTTACATGATTAAATTTTGTGTGATCCCTTTATTTGATCAAATTCCTTCAGTGCTGAATGCAAAGGATATTATGTCGCAAATTTAGGTTATGTTAGTGATCTCTTTCTTTTTCATATTATATTTGTGAAAACATCTCATTTTCCTTTGTGCTAAGCATTAGAACAGTCGGAGCCTTACATAGACTTGTTTTTTTTGTAAACATAAATCTCTGTATTGTGAGATTGTTTAACTCTATTGAGATTTTCTGTGAGTTTTCTGCAGTATTGTCATATGTTTATCTTTGGTGTATCACCTGTTAGTGATAGGTTTTGGATTCAAGTACATCTTTCTTACTCTTTTCCTTTATCATTCTTCAGTTTTTCCCAAGACATCTAAAGGGGAACCAGCCCATAATCTGGAGGTTCGCTTCATTCCCAGGTCACACACAACCTAGAAGTGTTCCCATGTGTCAATAGGTTGCTATAGTTGATAGCTTAGCAAGGGTGCAAACTTTATTTGACAACAGTTATAACATAATGTAAATCAAAGATGACATATTTGATGCTAGGGACATTCTTTTAAAATTGATGAGGGCCAAAAAAATTCTTTGCATATAGAACATTATAAAAAAGTGATTATTTATAAATTAGCTATAGGAATTTATATTTTTTTTTTCTTTCAAAATAAATGATTTTTAGCACTCATAAGGAATGTGTTTAATGATTTTAACCAGTATGCAAAATGTTCATTATCTTAATTACCTATCTGGGCAGTGATTTAAAGTTGATCAACTTAATAAAAGTTTAAGTTGATGCGAAGCATACATTTTATGGAATTTTCATTGTTACAGGGATTTGAGTTTCAACCATTTAATTGGAAAGATTCCACAATCCCTCTTCTCACAACGATTACAATTCCTGTAAGTAATAGTCTAAATTTCAAGAAAATTATAAATAATAATTTATCTTTTTTAATTTTCAACGATAAGAGGTAAAATTACAACATGTATTTTATAATGGCAGTTTAAATCCAAGAAATTGTGCTTGTGTTACAGGTTCCTTGGGAATAATAGTTTAACAGGAGCAATCCCTTTTGAGTTGTCTCAGTTTCGAGGAACAGCGTGAGAATATCTATGTTCTTGTTTATTTCAATTTAGTCTCAATCTCTAAGTGTTCTTGTATGCAGATCTGTATGCACATTGACATATATCAACTCTTCCTGCTAATAGTGAAAATTGTATAAAGAATCCTTAAAAGTCAATGTTTTGTATAAATAAATAAATGAGAACCTATATAATATTGGACCAATGGTACCTATGTTAATCAAAATATAATCTAGATCAATGATTTTGTAAAAAATATCATATAGATTTGCTATTATGCTTTACAAACATGCCCTTTTTTTCTTTAGAAGATATCCTATCAGAATATCTTTTTATGTTTTTGTGTTCAATGATGCTCGCGCAGAGACTTGTCTTATAACAATTTGACAGGTGAAAATTTGAATGTGTAAGTATGAAAACAGATTGTCTTATGCTTAAGTGAGTTAAACCTCAATAACTTTGTGATTTTTTTTATGCTATTGTGAAGTTTATATAATCTTTTTTCTTAAATATTTACTGATATATTTATTATTTTAGCTTCAAATATCACCATAGATTTTTCCTTCTATTCAAGAAACTAATTTTTTTTTAATTATTATTTTGTTTTCACCCAAATGTGTAGGAATCTGATTGGGAACTTTTTAACAGATCACAGGTGTGCTTCTAATGCATTTATTTATTTTACCATTTGCAACATCAATTAAATTCCAATGCATTCAGATGATCAGAAGTGATAAATTGACGAGACAACCAAATAATAATTTCAATGTTTTAGCAATATCTACATGCTTAATGAGGATTAGAAATTTCTTAACTAAAAAACTCACAATAGTTTTTTATTGATACTTAAGTAAAGTTCGATGTCTTGTCTTCAAAGAAATGGCTCATGCAATGAACGAGCACTGTGTAAGACTTCTTGATTGCTCACCTTGTTGGTCTTTAAATTTTATTGATTTTGAATCCATTTCATTATATTTTATATATTAATTTTGAGAGGAAAGTCATACATTTAAAAGAACATGCAAATGCATACAAGAAATAAATTTTACATTTGATACTCAATATTTAAACTGTGTTAAGTTAAATAAAAATTAGTTTTGCTTGAAATCCTTCTTCGTGAGGAAATATATGCCACAATTTATTGAAAATATGTTAACACCCAAACTCCTTTGTACATATTAAATGAGAAATTCTCATAAACTCCAAGAACTAATGATTTAGATTGAGATGCATAGTGAAGTGACAAAAGGTTTAAATAAGTTCATTTTAATTTTTTTGTAAAAATAATACTTGGTCTAATCTCTTAATGAGACATTTAATATTATTTCTAAATTTAGATATCCTAATATCACATATTTGTCCTATTTTAAACTAGCAATTTGTTATGCTCTTGTCCCTATAGTGTGTATAGTGTTATGAGTAGTCAACTTGTGGCTACCTTAACTCTTAATTAAGTCATTATCATTATTATATTGTTATTTAGTTATTTAGGTTGACCTAAGGTTTATATAGGTTATCTAGGTCGGCCTAAGCGATATCCTAGGCGTAAGTATGGTATATATATAAGAGGTATATGTAGGTTATTATCATCATGTTGAGTATTATGTTCATATTGAAGACTATAATGTCCCACCCCAATATGAGTTTTAACTTGCGATTTTTCTTGATATTTTTTAGTTTGACATATGAGGCATTTTGTCAAACAGTTTGGATCTTACTGAACTGGGTTAACTCAATGGTTATATTGTACCCAAAATGAAAATTTTTGCTTCATTAAGGAATTTTGATAAAATGGTCAAAATATTGTAAAAATTGTCATCAAAAGTCAAAAAATGTCAAAATTTCTAAAAAATAAACGAACCATAGGGTTTTTTTGGGTTTATTGTCAAAAGGATGCTCGCAATTTTTTTTCTAAAAATAGAAATTTGCACGTCGACCCCTATTTTTTAGGGATTCACGCATGTTGTCGAAAAACACAATTTTTTCAAAATCTTACGATCTGAGTCTCTTCAAAAAAAAAATATTTACAAAACCCAGACTTTAGTTTTTCGGCCCCATTTTTTAGGAAAATGTCTAAACATAGAATCTTTGCAAAAACGGCTCAAACTGATTTTGATTGGTTGAAAATATGTCACGATCACGTTGGTCCAGTCAGAATCGTCAAAAAAGTCAAATTTTCTTTGGTGGGTCTATTTCGCTTTTTCAAAAGAAAAATCAGGACCTCCGAGGTCATCAATGAAGGATGGCTAGTTGCCAGGTGTCAGAATCAAAGTCTCAAACACTACACAGATTGATCCATGGTGAAAGATGCTCGAAAAACAAAGAACAGAGGAGGGGAATCTAAAAATAGCCAAATTTGTGAGTTTGGAAAAGAAAGGCTTCTTATTTCAAGGAGGCACTGGAAATCAATGCCTTAGCCAATTTTTCAATTTTCACAGATCATGCACACTCAACAGTGAACACGGTGAACACGTTAGCAACGACAGTTGACGTAGTCGATGAAGGTGATGAACGGTTGGCGAGGAAAGTTGAAAATCTTCAAAAAATGGTTAAGTATGGAGAAGTTGGGCGCCTTATTTCAAGGAAGGTGCCCATAAGCTCATGCCTTAGAAACTTTTTTCGCATTTTTTGGAAAACGTGAAATCTCCTCCATCATTTCAATTCAGATTCAGTCAAATGCAGTAAAAGGTAGTTTTAGGGTTTAGAAAGTTGGATGTAATCATCACATATGTTTAGGCTCTTCAATGAATCCATCATTCAGCACAGAGGATTTGTCAGACAGCGGGAATTGCAGATTGAACAAAGGCGAAAACAGGCGAAATGAAGGAAAACACATAAAAGTTGAAAAACCTTAAAAAATGGTTGCGTGGATGAAAAAGTCACCTTATTTCAAGGAGGGTGCCTAGTTTTTTTAACTTAGAAACTTTTTCACATTTTTCAAGAAAATGTCTTAAACTCCATCAACTTGGTTCGATCCTTAGAAAATCAATAAAATGCAGAAACAAAGGTTGTTATGGGGTACCATTCTCCTTAGATTTAATTAGGCTTGCCTGTTTGATTGACTTTCAATCTCAGTTGTTTACAAATTGATGGAAAATGATGCCTGATCAGGGGGTGCCAGATTCTAGAGACATGCAAATCATGAAAATTTTTCTTAGTCTGGAAGACTTAGGCGCCTTATTTCAAGGAGGGCGCCTCTTTTCTTGACACTTAGAATATTTTTCTTTTTCTGTGTTTTCTTCAATTCAACCTTTGTTAGTGACTTTCAGGGGATGCAATCACGGTCAAACGTCGTCAGATCCTGAAATGAAGCTAGGGATCACTTCAATAGTGGTCAAAGATGAGATTGCCATGGTCAAACAAAGATTATCAACTAATAGTGCCAATTTGACAGATCATCAAAGTCACAGACAGGCTTCAATGGAGGCAGAGGCAAGCAAGATTTGAAATTTTCGAAAAATAAACTCTCTGGTGAAGTTGTGCGCCTTATTTCAAGGAAGGTGCCCAATTCAACTTGATTTAGTAATTTTTTTGAAAATATCCTCATATGTTTATGCCCTAATTTTTAGGAAATCTCCGAGGTGATGCAAACGAAGTCATATATTTTTGCATGCAGGCTCCAAAATAAAAGGGTTTTGCATTAAAACATCTTTTATCTCCAAATTCTATTTAAGAGAGCTTTGAGCATTATTTTTTCATAATTTGTAGGTTAGCTTTCAAAAGAAGAAACATAAATTTTTCTTCTCATCAAGATTTGGAGGCTCAAACGAAGTGATTTTTCAATGTTCTTCATGGATTTGAGATTAGCAAGCACAAAAGCTCACTTTTTAATGGTTTATTTTTCTAGGGCATCACTTTTTAGAAACAGGTGGTCAAAATTTTCAACTTTTATTGATCTGAGTCTACTTGTTCTTTGCTCCTCTTAAAGATTGAATTTTTTTATAATTTTCAAGAGAGTCTACTTTTCACACATGTTCAAGAAATCCTCATATTTTTGAAAATTTGACAATCTTGGTCTCTTCAAAATGAGATTGTCTACAAAACCCAGACCTCAGCTTTTTTTTGAAAATTTGCATGCTAGCCCCTACTTTTTAGAAGATTTTTCTTTTTTGGGAAAAACTCAGTTTTTTGAAAATATGGCGATTTGGGTCTCTTCAACATGGAATTGCTCACAAAACCCAGACCTCAATTTTTCGGCCCTACTTTTTAGGAAATTTTACATAATCTTGCATGCTTTAGAAAAACTCAATTTTTCGAAAATTTGACAATCTGGGTCTCTTCAGTATAAAATTATCTACAAAACCCAGACCTCAACTTTTAATTTGAAAAATTTGCCTTTTTCTAAAGAAAAATCGGTGAGCTATTTTTAGCTCTTGTGCAAAACTTGTCCGAACATAGGCGTGTTAACAATCAAAAGTTAAGATTTTCAACATGCAATACTTTCCAACTGAAATAAGAACCAAATCGGTGTTGCTCCACGATTTCTTGAGAACATTCAAAACCAATTTGCATCATGTGCATCCAATGGTTGATTTGCATGCTTTGGAAGGCACATGAAGCACTACAGTCAAAAATATTGACCATTCTAGTTTGCTTACAACAACTTCTATCCTCACCTCAGTGCAAAGCCTTGAATTCATAATTGCTTGTGTCAAGCATTACAATCCAACTTCACGAGAAATCATATCAGTAGATGGGCATATTATTTGCAGCCTCAAACCGAAGGATATTGAGAAGTGTTTTGCAATACTAGCATACACTAAAAACTTCATCATATCCATTGAAGAATGTGAAAGGGTGTGGTGTGCAAAAGGACAAGTGTCGAAAAAGGATGGTTCAGAAGTGGCTGAAAGAGACGTAGAATACTTTGTCGAGGAATGTTGGGATAGTGAGTTCAAGGATAAAATTGTAGTCATGATTACTTTGCTCAACCGAGTCACAGGTCAAGCAGAGGCTAATAAATTTCAGCCTTGGATGTTTTACATCATCTCCCAAATTGTTGACGGAACAAAACACTATGACTAGCCAGCATTGATCAGTGATTGTCTCCATCATCAGATGACAAAGTTCTTCAAGGCCCACGAAATCCACATGATATCATACCTTATATATCTAATGGCCTTTCAAGGCAAGTTTAGAGGTTTGACTGTCATTGGAACCTCGGGTGTTCAACATGTATATGATCATTACCCATAGTTGGAGTTTTCAAAATTTGAGCGGCGATACAAGCAAGTGAATGATCTATTCTTGATGCATATGGTGCGAGATCTTGATCATGAGTTGCATATATGGATTTCAGTAGATGCCAGATTGGCAATGGCGGAGTGGGATGATTGGTTTATCCAATTCCCCACAATCTCTTACATAAGTGTTTATCCAGAATTTGAGCGGCGCTACAAGCGAGTGAATGATCTATTCTTGATGCATATGGTGCGAGATCTTGATCATGAGTTGCATATATGGATTTCAGTAGATGCCAGATTGGCAATGGCAGAATGGGATGATTGGTTTATCCAATTCCCCACAATCTCTTACATAAGTGTATATGGCTTCTCAGGTGATCCGATCATGCTACCTAGATATCCAATGGATGAGATCGTGTTCATGAAGATTCTAAGGCAAGTACACGATGTGCACACATTTTTGCTTAACAAACACAAGCCTGCATTGAGTTTCCCATTTGAGATGCATTGAGTTTCCCATTTGAGATGAGCATATAGATGCAAATCAACAGTTGATGCTAAGTCGATGAGCAATGAAATGTCAAGGTTTGGTCTCAATCTTTTCAAGGAGAGACGGTCATATGATCCTCATGGTGTCTTCGTAGCCCGTCTTGGTTAGAATCAAGCACATGCACCCACAATTGAATATTTTTGGGCTAACTATGAAGATGAGTTCGAAGTGCGCAAGCGCAACTACTCCAGACTTACTCTTCGGCAGATAGCTGATTTCTTATTGGAAGATATGGAGAGAGGGTTTGTTAGATGATGATGGGGAAGTTCTACTTCCCATGTATGCTTGAGATTAGGTTGAGCAACGACCACTTTCACAAGTTGATTGGTTCGCCAAAGAGAGCATCTCAATTGAGGAAAGAACAAGTCGAGTTGTCAAGAATAGGAAGATTTTCATAAGCAATAAAAGGACATGGAAGGTAGCCATTCCAATTGCAACTCCAATTGTGTAATCATCTCTACCTCTTCTTCTAGATCAAATCCTAGAATGAAAGCAATGAGCGTTCCTCCAGAAGGTTCAAAGAATAGTAAAATGTTAGGGAATTTGAAGGAAAAGATGAAATTTCCCGTTGGGAATTAGCAGGAACAATCAGCAGATGCACTAGAAGTTCCAGTTGAATTAGCATCACAAGTTGAAGCTGCGCCAAGATTGAGAACTTGTTGGGTAGGAAGAGGAGGAAGTCTTCTTATCAATTGAACTTTGCAAAGCTTGACAACACCTACCAAGACACATCAACAAAGAAACTTAAGAAGCAAGTTCATATGGAGAAGAATTTTGAAGCTGGGATCATCCTGGAGTTTGCCACACCTACTAAAGACAAGAACGTTGATGAGGTTGAAATGATGACTTCAAGGTTGTCAAGGTCAATCTCGGTAGAAGCACCTGACATACTGATGTAAATCTCTTCGAGGTTGCACCAGACAAGCTAAAGGAACGAGTGCTTAAGGATGGAGAAGATAAGGCAGCACTCAAGGCTGAGATTTGACAGCTGTGGTAGTATGTTTCCAACCTCCTTCGTGGTACATCACGAGCCACCTTGTTGCTTCCATAAATTCTAGAGTCACTGTTGATGTGTTTTTTGTGACCGCACCAAATAGTAGAATAAAGTTTCCCAACGGTTACTCTATCCTCTCTTGAACAAAGTCTCCTACATGCTAAGATTGCGAGAGAGATCATGCATTTAACTCCAAGGTTCCTTTGTACAGTGGATAGTCTCAATTGGTTCGTAGTGATTTGCTAGTATCTCAAGGGAGATTTACGTAATTGTTCAGCTGAAGATCGAAGCGAAAGGGGTTTCGCGATTCAAAGGATTTGTCAATTGAGCACAGGTTTCCTAAACTAACCGGGGTGAAGCCACAATAGTGGTTTACAATTCAAGTGAGGAAGGAAAACTCACAAAAAACGACCCCAAAGCAAAAAAAGTGATTTTGGGGGTTCGTACGAACCTACTGGTTTGACCGAATGCATTAGGGGTTTGCTCGAACCAGTGTTCGAGCGAACCCCTTTAAATTTTGGCCGCCAAAAACCAAAAAAAATGCATAGCAAAGGGGGTTCGAGCAAACCCCCTTGAAGAGGTTCGCTCAAACCATGGTTCGGCCGAACCCTGGTTTGACTCGAAACCCTGGGGGTTCATTCGAACCTCCCTTGCCCCTCATCCCCCTCCTGAGACACAAAAAAAAGTCTATTTTTTTACACTTCGAAGCTCGGGTTGAGGATGAAAATGGAGAAGTCTTCAGAAACTCTTCTAGAATCAGATAGTCCTCGGAACGAGCTATCCAACGAATATAATTTTTGTATGTTTTGATTTTATTATGTATTTGTTGTTTTAGTTTTATGAAACATAGGTTCTTCACCGAAAATGAAGGTCTTTGTTCTACACATGTGGAAAAATAGTAGATTATCAAAACAAAGTTTGAAAAATATGAGTGCACCGGATATTAAAGTCCTTGATCCAACAAAAAATTGAATTGCGATATATTCAAAAGTTACGCGTTACGGCCACTATAAGTCTGAATTGTAATTGGTTTGACTTCAAAACTTGATTAAAGAAAAAAATATTCAATTAAAACCTATCTAACCAAGTGGAAGCACTAGATATCGGAGTTACAAATCTAAATTCGAAAGAATTAGAATTTTATCTTTCGTGGAAAAAAAGTTATGCGTTATATGGTGTGCGTCACTTTTTAAAAATGTTGTTTTTTGAAAAAAACCAGTTTTCGTGGGAGATGGAAAAAGAAGTGCAATCTGATTCCAAAATTTTTGAAAAAACTATTTTTAGAATCTATAGACAAAATGTGACGAGACTCTAGTTTGCATCATCTTCAAATTCCTCACGGTTTAGCCGCTATAGGTGTCCGAATGTGAAGATTTAGTTAAAAATAATAATTTCAGTATCCAGTTTGGCCAAAAATTGTAAACCACTATTGTGGGATCACCCACTGGAAAATACTAAATTTAAATGGTTGTAGGGATTAGAAGTGCTATGTTCTACTCTATGCGTAGGACGCCGAATCAATTCTTACAAACTTCAACCAAGCTCTGCTTTGCCTCGCCTTGGACAACTTCCACAGAACCGGTGCAATCTTCAAGGGGAGTAACTAAAAGTATTCAGATCACAATTCGATATGAGGACACCATCACAACGATGCATGTCAACACATAAACCATAATCGAAGTTAAGTCTGCAATGTTCTAGTTGACCACGCAATGCCAACACACCATCAGTGAGCCCGCTAGTGGTATGGATAAGTGAAGATTGCTCAAATTAAACACCACATTCCACAACTATCATCTATTAGGATGAAATGAAATCTACTTTACTCTAAGCTACTTTAAAATTCTATTGCCAATTAGAAGGATGAAGAAGCCTCGCTAGCTACTCACAACAAAAGATGAAACCACACCGTCAATGATAACTCTTTTTATTATGAGAGTGTTCACAACAACTTCTTACAAAGCATTCAATGGAAAACTTTCCTTCATCTTCAATCTAAGCTATGCTATCAATCTATTTGATCTATGCTATGCTATCTCCAAGCTGTCTCTATTCTAATAATTTACAAATGAGGGGGGATACCCCTTTTATAGATGGCCAAATCCAGTGGATGGCTTAGATTCAATTACAATGAAGGGCTTAGATTGAGCCACATAAGCCCTAACCCTAAAAACTGCCACAAAGTAGAGTGGGATAATAAATGAGCACAAAATGTCCACCCTCTCCCTTTGACCACTGTAAGCAATTAATACCCACTATCTTCTAGAAGATTCTCGTCCAGAAACACATTCCCACTGTTTTTCTCCTTGACTACAACTCTATCAATCTGATTCTTGAACTGATATGGCCGGCACATTCTTAATCAAACTCCAAGATGACTACCTCTTTCTTTTGTTTGATGGTGATTCTTCTCCTCTGCTGCCACTGCATCTTGGGTACACCTTAGTGCCTGAGAATGATCTTTAATGCCTGGGCCTTCATCTTTTCCTTCATCGTGATCTTGAAAGACTTTCCAGTCTTGGACTTGAGCATTTCTTCCTGTTGTGACCTTTTTCACACATCGCCCCATTGCAAATGGGGACCCCCTAATTTTCTATTTGTTCGGGTCTTTTGGCTTGATTTTAGTTCGTTTTGTTGTCGTCTCTCTTTTGTTTTGTCTCTCTTTCTAGGAATGTGCCTGTCTTTGAGCTTAAATTTGAAGTTTTGGCTAAGTCTGGAAAATTAGGGTTTGCGCTTTTCATGTCAATTTGAGGTCAATTTGAGTTGGTTAATTGCATTCTAACTGCTGCATCATGATTAAGACACTTCAAACTGCTTGCCTGCAAATTTTGAGTTGAATTTGACAACTTGCTATTTTTAGCAGTTTGGGCTTCATAGGCCATTTTTAGGGTTTGCATGCAAAGTTTTTCAGAGCATGTTTGAAGAATATTTCTGGGTTTTCTGAGACCTACGCGATGATATAACATGCAAGATGAGATGATGACTTTCAACACTCAGCTTTCGGAGGCTATTTTTAGGGTTTGCATGCAGAGCTTTTCAGCGCATGTCAGGTTATTCTTTATGGGTTTTTCGAGAGCTACGCAATGATGTGACATGCAAATAGAGTTGGTCACTTTTTCGGGAACTTACTATTTTTAGCAAATCCACTCTGGCAGCCCCCCCTAGCACTTCAGTATCACAAACTGACCGACATGCAACAAAAACGAGGTCAAAGAAAAATGAGGGGTCAAATGCCAAAATTTTTGAAAAAATGTGTATCCCACTGCGATCAGTATCTTTCAAGCTATCCACTGGTAAAATTTGAAGGCAATCGGAGCACTTACTATTTATTGTAAGTCACTTCTGAAACAGGCTATAAATAGTAAGTCAGCAGTAGGCACCAGTGTGAACAGGCAAGTCATCCAATGAGGGTCACGTCATTCAAATTTCAAGTTAAACGGAGTTGGGGAAGTCATGAAATTGAGCATTTACTATAAATAGTAAGTCACCTCCAGAAGCATGCTATAAATAGCAGGTTAGCGCGAGACACCAGTATGAGCAGGTCAAGCAAGCGATGATGACCCCATGGAGTGAATTTCAGGTCAAACGGAGTTGCAGAGGTTTGAAAATCAAACACTTACTATTTTTAGCAGATCCATGCAGAGGAATTAGGGTTTCCTAAAAGGTAGGGCGAAACCCGACAGTTACACATAAGCAGTATCCAGTCACGATCAACATCCTTCAGGCAATCAACATGTGAAGTTTGAGCTCATTCTGAGCAGTTACTATTTTTAGTAAGTTGCTAAAAAGAGTAGGTACAGGCAGGCATCAGGCACCAGCAACTCAGTCACGTCACAAGGTTCGAGGCAAAGTGAAAATCAAGCTTTTTGGAGTTAGAAATCAGCTTGAATTGCAAAATTTGAGAAACTTTCTAAAAATAGCAGGTTAGGGCAAGCTGAGGGCATCATGAACAATTCGCCCTAAGTCAGACAAAAAGTTGGAAATTTTTCTAAGTTATGCAAATTGGAAGCTCAGGGTCCTAAATGCGCCCTTGAAGTTGAAGATTGCTAAAAAAAATTCCAAGTCCTCAAAATTAGAAGCTTTGGGGCCAAAATGCACCCAAGGAGAGGAGGAAGTGATTGAAAATTTTCTAAGTCCTCAAAATTTGAAGTAGACCCCCTCATATGCACCTTGACTTGAAGGGGTGAGTTGGAAAAAAAATCTAAGTGTGGAAAATTTGGAGTAGACCCCCTTGAATGCGCCTTTGACTTGGAGGGAGACTTAAAAATATTCTAAGTGTTGTAAATTTGAAGCTTGGTACCCCAAATGCGCCTAAGAAGTTGAGGAGACTAGAAAATATTCTTAGGTATAAAAATTGGAAGCTCCAACATCAAAATGTGCCTTGACTTGGAGGGAAAAGTTTTAAAAAATTTCTAAGTATTGGAAACTAAAAGCTTGAAGGGTCATATGCGCCTAAGAGTTGAAGAAGAAGTTTGAAATTTTTCTAAGTGTGGAAACTTGAAGTAGGCCATGGTAAATGCGCCCAAGCTTGAGTGGAACTTGAAAATTCTTCTAAGGCAATAAAACGAGAGGCTTGAAGAGGTAAATGCACCTAGCACGACATGGAGGAGTTAGAAAAGTTTCTAAGTACTTGAGATTGAAAGCTCAACACTTCAAATGCGCCCCCCTTGAAGAATGAAGTAAATAAATGTTTCTAAGGCAAGTAAAGTGAAAGCCCAGCTACCTAAATGCGCCTATCTTAAGGAAGGTGGAATGTGGAGACTCTCACCTCCAAATACGCCCAAGGAGAAGGAAGTTTAAGAAAACGCCTAAGGCATTGAGTATGAGAACATAAAGGGCAATATGTGCCATAGGACAAGAGGTGAAATATGCTCGCAAGGAAGAGATGAAATTTGTTTAAGGCAAGAAGAATTTGAAGATGAAGTGAAACTCAGACATCAAGCTTTCAAATGCACCCTCAAGGTGGAGAAATTTCTAAGGCACAAAATCCAAACACAAGGTTGTAAATGTGCCCTTGAAGAGGACCCTGTGAAATGAACACACAAGTCTCTAAATACGCCCAGAAAGCAAAGTTTGCTAGAGGAAAAGGATGAACTAGATCACTCAGACCTTGGAGATCAGAACATGGGAATCAGGTAAGTGAAGTGGATTTATATTGTAAAGTGTTTTGATGTCCTTCTCTTTGTTTGTTTTGCAGACTGAACACTGGACCAAAGCATGATGATTTGAGACGATGGAGTAAATACTCCAAGACAACATTACAACCTCGAAAGAAGAAAGCTGCATGTTGGAAGAAATGGCTAAGTGTTGGGATTTCTCCTCAAAGAACCATTATGCACCCAAAGCAGTCAGGCGAATGGTGGGGAGGAAATGGCGGTTTTTAGGGTTAGGGCTTATGTGGCTCGATCTGAGCAGTCCATCTGATTGTAATTTGAGCCGTCCATTGGACTTGTCCAGCTATAAAAGGGGCATCCCCCGCCTCATTTTTTCATGAGTAGAGATTAGAATAGAGAGACAGCTAGGTGATAGCTTAGTATAGATTGATAGGATAGTTTGAAAAAGAGGGAAAGTTTTTCCTTTGAAAACTTTGTAAGAAATTGTTGTGAACACTCTCTCAATAAAAAGAGTTTTCATTGATGGTGAATTTAGTCTTTTGTTGTGAGTAGCTAGCAAGGTTTCTTCGTCCTTCTGATTCCAATAGTAGCTTAAAGTCGGGTAAATTTCATTTCATGCAAGTTGATAGTAATAATGGAATGTGGTGTTTGATCTAAGCAAGCTTCGCTTATCCATACCACTAGCGGGCTCACTGACGGTTTGTTCGCCTTGTGTGGTCAACTGGAAACATTGTGGACCTAACTTCAATCATGGTTTGAATGATGGTATGTGTCGTTGTGATGGTATCTTCATGTCAAGTGGTGGTTTGTGTAACGACCTAATCCTTGCATAAATTAAATTTTCCCAATTCTCACTTTAAACATGTTAAGGTAACAAGTAAGAAAGACAATACAATAAATTTTTTCCTTTCTTTATTGATAAATACATACAAGTTACAATATGTTTCCACATGAATTTCATTTTCACTGCAAATATAAATCAGAGATCAAAAGTAATTCAGTTACATACATAGCTCATAAGCTTTTGCACAAATAGAAGTAAGAAGGTCCAGGAGTTTGTCCTTTCAAATCTTGGTATATCGGCCGCCTGCTGTGGAGGAGAAACATCACTCGGGCGCTTTTCCGCCAACCACGGACTTATAATGCGGTCCCCCGCACACCTATCGTTAGATAGATGGCCCTCCCTTCGAAGAAGAGATTGGTAGGGTATCCTTTAACGATTACCAACTGAGCATAGTGCTATGTCCTACACAACTAGAACCTTGCTATTTCACAATCTCGAACTAGTACTCGGATCACAATGAATTGACAGTGTAGTCTCAACTATCTCACACCTAGGTGGATGTCGTACCTTTCACTACTTTGGCCAAAGTATTCTCATTCAGTACTTCGAATGAAGGTCATCTATCATAAACACTACTCAGGGTCGATTTGACTTGAGGCTTCCTTACTCTACGCATAGGTTTTATCCTTCATTGGGTAAATCCGTCGCCCCAGATATCCTACAATCATACAAACCTACTAGAAATGAAACAATCTACAAGTGTCTTCTATCAATCCTTCTAATTAGGAAATCTTTATCCTAGGAGTACTTAGCTTGCCTCAGTTATCCTAATAACTTAAGCTAAAAGACTTTACTTGATTCTGCCTTCATTTCGATCCTAGTAGATAATAAGTACATCTATGTATTCTCCATATACAGAGATCATACACAACATGCAATAGTTATTCAAAATGCAAAAAAATCCCTCCCTTTTATCTTTTCCCATTATTTCTCTTTAATGTAAGATAAGTAAACTAATCTCTTAAGCTTTTACTCATATAATCTCTTTTTCACAATTCCTTAAATCATTGAATCCCTATATACTCCTCATATGGAGTTCATACATAATTCACACCTTAATGCAAAACACACACTAATGCAAACATGTATACACTTCAGAAAACATGCATAACTATTCCTTGAGGTAATTTACTTACATGGTGCAACATAGAACCATTTCTTTGTTTATCTTAACTGAAGTATTGAACTCAATGCAATTCCCTAACTATGCACAATTAGTAATTACACTTTTAGATTTATATCAAGAAATACGCTCTAGAACATGAAAGAAGAAACAGCATGCCTGGTATATGCTTTTCCCTTTAGAGGATGAACTTGATCGTGTTTACAGCTCCTCAGACCTCCAAGAAAAGACCTCCAACAACTCTTAGATCAGACTCTAACTCTTCCTCAGAAATTGATCACTTGCAAAAGATATACAGCTGAAAAGTAATCTCAACTTCTTACTGTGAACTCAGAAATTGTGAAGATAATATACAAAGGATGTCTCTCAGCAAATGGTGATATATGTTCTCAGAAAATATGAAAAGCTTCTCTCAACAATGATAAAACTCACTTACAGCTAAAGAAAACTACTCAGAAAATATTTTGAAACTCTTAGAATGAGAACAAACTCAAATTATATATTGTGTGTTTTAAAATGAACAGGGACGGCTCAATAAAAATACTAAACTCAAATTGCTCAATGTGTGTGTTTACAATGAATGGAAGGCGTGTATATATAGGCCCGAAATGCAACGGATTCCACCAATGGAGGCATGTGGATTGACAACTAAGTGCTCAGAATTAGTCAAAATGATACTTGGCGGGTTCTTAAACTGTTAATCATTAAAAATGGAGGTGAATCGACTTCCTTTTAAGCCAGCAAGAGAAGAATAAATCAACTCTCACATGGTGGATTTGACAGCTCAAGGCGTTCACAAATTTTCAGGTTATTTTGAAGCAAATGATTTGAAAGATCCGTTCCAGGGAAGAGGTCAAGTCTCAAATGTTCACACGTTGCCATTTCGTGGCCTTAAGATTAGCATTAACATCGTTCATTGACCTATTATCTGCTCGCGCGCTTCAGACGCGTTTTTCTCCAGGCGCGCGCAATTTCTCACGCGATTTATGAACTCAGTAAAAAAAAACGTATTTTCTTCTTTTCAAATGTTAGTAAAATCACAAATGAAATATTTGCCATTGTTTTATAAGGAAGGCGATTCAATAATCTTTAATATTTCTTTTTATAAAGTCTTCAAATGCTATAATCTCATTCGTAGAGTTTTCACGGGATTGTGTTCAATTTTTATTCTATTGAATATTTTATTTGTTATTTAAATTTATACAATTCCCATTTCAATATTATTCATTTATATATTTTATCAAATATGTATTTCAATTAAGTGTAATAATTTAAAATATATAAATATATATATATTTTCCGACATTTCATCGTGATTTTTATATATATTTACATATATGTAAATATTACCTTAATATTAGTACATATATTTTAAATATATAAATATATAATATATTTACATAGGTATTTATGTATTTATGTATATATATCCATAAATATAATCACATTGTTAATATATACATTTATACATAAATATATATGTAAATTTACTAGGCAATAATATTAAATATTATTTTCACCACAGATATCAGGCGGACTGTGTACATTTATACTCTTGTGTATATGTATGTATGCGTATATTCATGTCGACACATGTGTATGAGCATATCCGTCTGCTTAACGTACACATGTATTGATATGTCTGTATATATAAATACGTGTTCACAATGTATAGATGTATGTGCATTCTCAATCAATCTTTAACACATATCTTTCACATTATTCATACATTTGTCATGATATAGCAAGTTTGACGTTAAACAATCATATCCCCTAAAGCATAAAGAAGTGAATTTCAGACTCCTAATGTCAATAAACAAGCCTAAGGATGACATACCGTTATCTCGAGAAACAGACTTGGCTTACTCAATCTATAGTATGTGTGTGTATGCTCAATTTGGTAATCGTTACTGTTTACTCGACCAAGTTCCTCCCCGAATGATGTCTCTCCTCTGTCTGGAGGAACAGTCTTCATACCTGCACACCATGACATGACATCGACAGTCATATGCTCATAACAAGGTAAAAATATCTCACAAGTTAGAATAACATTATTCCATAATTGTATGCAACATTTAATTCAAGATTTAAATTAATAGAAGTAACAATCAAATGAAACCATCATTTAAACAGAACACCATTATTGATAACAAGATCAATCATGTTTTATTCATCACCAAGATTCAAACATTACAATCAATTGCCCTATGAAATAGTAGCTATAAAATCGAGGTGTGATAGTTTGAATATCTTTAGTTACCTCCCCTGAAGATTGCACCGATTCTGTGGAAGCTGTCTGACGCGAGGCAAAGCGAAGTCCGGTTGAAGTTTTCCGAAGTGAAGCTCCATATCCCGTATTTAGGATAGAATTTAGACTTTCTGAACTCTACACTCATTTAAATTCTGTACTTTCTGGTTAGTATAGGAAACTTGTGCTTCGTTGATAAATCTTTCGAACTATGAAAATTCCTTTCTCCGCTGTTGAACAATTTCGTAAGTCCCCTTGAAATACCAACAAATCACATCGAGCCAACTGAGACTATCCGTTGCATGAAGAAACCTTGGAGTTAAATGCATGATCTTTCTAGCAATCTTAGCATGCAGGAGATTTTGTTCAAGAGAGGATAGAGTCGCCGTTGGTAACTTTATTCTGTGTTGGTGCGATCATGAAAAACACATCAACAGTTCCTTGCCAACCGCCTCCTTGAGTTGGGTGCATATTGGGTCTTTGAAGAGAAATTCCAACACTTAGTCGTTTCTTCCGACATCTCCCTTCATGGTTTGGGCGCAAATGAGACATCATGGAGGGCCTTCAAACATGTAGCCTTATCCTCTTCCAAGGTTCTAGGGTATTTGCTCCATCGCCCAAGTCATCATGCCTTGGTCCCGACGTTTATCCTGCAAAACAAATAAAGAGAAGAGAATCAAAACAATTTATAATATAAATTCACTTCACTTACTTGATTTACATGTTTTGATCTCCAAGGTTGATCTCTGGATCTGATAAAATTCATCATCTTTCTCTAGCACAACTTTTGCCTCCTTCATAACTTTTCGTCACGGGCGCGTCTAACATCCTGATGTTTTCATCTTCTTGCCTAGGCAATTTCGTTCACCTATCTTGTCCATCTTCTCTAAGGAGCTTGATGCTTGAGTTTCACTTTATCCCGAGGGAGTCTTCTTTCATTTTTGTGACCTAGACAAAAATCAACCCATCTTGAGCTTAGGCACATTTGACCCCTTCTACCTTCTTTTCTATGCCTTATAAAATTTCATCCATCTGAGCGTTAGGAAATTTGATCTCCTCTAGACAATTTTATCCGTTATAAGCCAAACATCTATTTTAAAATCACCAGGTAAGGCGTAATATTTTTCAAAATTAATTCCTTCTTCGAAAATTATTCAGACCTCTAGATTCTTAAAAAAAACATCTCCCCTTTAGAAAATATTTGTCAACTTCATAACTTATGGGTACACTTGAAGGGGTTCATTTAATATTTTTTTTTACCCTTGAAAATATTTTATCATTAATGTTTGCATATTCCACATTCTCTCACTTCATGGGCGCATTTGACAATGTCAACTTCCATTTCTCATGACTTGGAAAAAATTTCTATCTTATTCCTCCCTAGCATCTTGGGCGCATTTAGGGTCCTCTACTTCCATCTTGACTCCTTAGAATTTTTAAAACATCTCCTTACACATGATGGGATAATTTGAGGGGTCCATCTTCCATTGCAAACACTTAGAAATTTTTTGAAGGCCTCCTTATTATTATGGACGCATATTGAGGGGTCAGCTTCCATTTTCTTGCCTTAGAAAATCTTTTTTCCCATCTCATACTCCTTGGGCACATTTAAGGGGGCCAACATCCATTTTTCCTACTTTAGAAACTTTTCTCCCAATTTCTCCATGATGGCGCATTCTAGTGGGTCTCTTGCCAATATCTATGACTTAGAATATTTCTTAGCCACCTCCTTCATGATGGGCGCATTCAGGGGGGGAAGCTGCCACTTTGCATCACTTAGAAATTTTATTCTTCACTCCTCTACTGGCAAAGGGGCATTTGGAGGGGTCTCCTTCCATTTTCCAAGACTTAGAAATTTTTTACTCATCCTTTTTGCTTTAGGGTGCATTTGAAGGTGGTTGCTTCCAGTTTTGCTTACTTAGAAACTTTCCCAAGTCATCCTACAAGTTGGGCGAAAATGAGGGGGGTAGCTTCCAATTTACATGCCTGAGCAAGATTTTTACTTAACACATCCTCTTTGGGCGCATTCTCGGGGTGCTACTGCCATTTCAAACACCTCAAAAACTTTTCTCAACTCATCAGTGCTCATGGGTGCATTTGGAGGGTGGTGAAGGAATTTTCATTTCCTTAGATTTTTCTCTACCCTCCTCCATGTTGGGCGCATTTGGAGGTGTGCTCAGGAAATTTCAATTCCTTAGCAACTTTTCTTATCTCCTCCCTTCTAGACATGGGTGCATTTTGAGGGTGGTGGAGGAATTCTCAACGCCTTAGAAATTTTTCTTCAACCTCCTCCATCAAGGGCGCATTTAGAGGGTGGTCCTGGAATTTTCAATGCCTTAGAAAGTTTTTCTCACCTCCATCTTTGCTTGGGAACATTCAAGGTGTCTTGCTAACATTTTCAAATACTTAGATAATTTTCTTTGCCACTCCTCAGTTTGGGCGCATTTCACCCCCCTAGCTTCCATTTCCACTGCCTTAGAATTTCTTCAGCTCTTTTCACAAGCTAGGCTAATTTCAAGGTGGCTGCTTCCAAATGAGGATTTAATCATGTCTAAACACTTAGTCAATTTTGTAACTGGTTCGCCCTAGCTTTCTATTTTTAGTAAACCTCTGATTCCCGAGCCTCTGCAACTTCTCTTGGCCTGAAATTTTCCCAATGTGATCCTCATGACCTATTTGACCTGTTCACACTTGCCCCTCGTGCTGACTTGCTATTTTTAGCCCTGTTCTGGAGGTGACTTACTATAAATAGTAAGTATGCAGATCGTGTTCAAATTTCACCAATAGACTCCTTGAAGGATGCCATCGTGATGGGATACATCAGTTTTTCATTTTTCTCGAGTTTTACCCCTCATTTTAGGCATCGAAGCCGAAAACCCTAATTTGACTTGCATGTGCCTCAAATGACCTCCGTTTGACTCTGTTTCTGCTTTGGACTGCTCTGTTCGTGATACGGAATCCCTGGGGGGCTGTTGGAGTGAACCTACTAAAAATAGTAAGTGCCTGAAAAAGTGATCAACCACCTGTCGGATGTGTTTGCATGTCATACTGCTCGAGAGATCTCAAAAAACCCAGAAAATTGGTCTGCATGCGAGCACCTACTAAAAATAGTAAGTGCCTGAAAAGTGATCAACTTGACTTGCATGTTACATCGTTGCGAAGCTTTCGAAAAACCCATAAAGAATAACTTGACATGCATTGAAAAATCACACATGCAAACCCTAAAATTTGCTCCCGAAGGCAGAATTGCTTAAAGTCATCATCTCGTCTTGCATGTTATACCATCGCAAAGCTCTTGAAAAACCCAGAAAGACTTTCCAAACATGCATTGAAAAACCATACATGCAAACCCTAAAAATTGCCCTTGATGCCCAAACTACTAAAAATAGCAAGTTGTCAGAACTCAATGAAAATTCAGTGGGAACCTGCTTGAAGCCTTCTAACTGCAATGCCACGCTCAAATTTTAATTCACTCACTTAAATTAACCTCAAACTGGCCTGAAGATTCAAAACCCTAATTTACAGACTTAGCGAAAATTTCAACTTAGGCCCAAAGATGGGCACATCCTCGGAAAGATAGACGAAACAAAAGAGAGACACCCGTAAAACCAAAGCCAAAAGACCCGAATAGAGCAAAAATTAGTGGGTCCCCATTTTGAATGGGGTGAAGTGTGAAAAGGTCACAACATCTAGCGCCACTTCGAATAAATGTTCCTGAGCATTTCAAAGAGAAAACCCATTTCATACTCAGAGCCTTTGGATAATTCTTTCCAATCTATCAATTGACCAAGGGACATACTTAAAAGGGAAGAGGAATCCTAAATTGGATCAAGGCACCTCATCTTTTGATTACAAGTGTGTGCATATGCATTTATTCCAACCCAAAAGACCATTGAAGCTCCTAGAATCCATTGTGACAAGCTACATAATGATCCTAACTTCAAAAGCATCCTGTAATTCTCACGAATATTGCTCCATTGCCAGCTAGGCATCCATAGCCCCGATGGAGTTATTCGCAAATTCCCAAAGCCAAATACTTTGATATTTCTTTCATTGCTCTTTTTCAGATATTTCTTTTTAGCACATTTTATCCTTTTTCTTCTTTTCTTTTCTCTTCTTTATTTTTCATCAATTCCACAATTGGTTGGTTGGAAGTGAAGCCTCCAATGGGTTTGAGAATTGCAAGGGTGATTAAGTAGGATTTAATATTTTTCACTTGGCACGACTTCTCCTAAGAAACCTCAATGACTTAGGGCAATTAATTATGTGTGTAAAATAGAGTAATCGTGAGACTTGGTGTCAAGACACAATAGATGATTCCCTTCCAAGTCAAGTACAAATCCTAACCAAATGATAAAACTCGAAGAACAACCTCGGATTCTAAAGCACTTCCTGAATGATTATCCAAGAAATGGACTAACATTGTGCTGGAGCGTGCCGAAAACAACACAACACCCCTCTTACAAATGGGATCCCTTTATTCTCAACTAAACTAAGCAACAATTAAACTAAAGAGAACTAAACTAAGCAAAGCAAAGTGGACTAAACCAAGAAAAAATGGAAAGGAAAACCTACTCTAACAGGACAAAAATTTCGAACGGACAACACTCGGAGGACAAAAATATATACAACTCCTAGCATGATTCCTTAGGACATTCAGTGGCAACACAACAGTAGTGATAGTGCGGAGCCTAGCAAATTTGTCTTTGAACTCAGAAAAGTAATCTTTCACAATACAAATCTCAAATTCAAGCAAAACTTCAGGAAAGATTAGCAATTGAGGCAACTCATTTATACCATGATTGATCCACAAGCAAGTTGTCTTTCCTAGAATTCCATAATCAAATTCATAACCTTTAAAATCAAGAGCAGGAAAAGAGACAACCTGGTGTTCTTCATGCATGAATGGAGACTCTTGATTGTTGTGCACCGACCTACCACGTGAAGAGAGACTCCAAACATCCTCTGGAGGTCGCCATTGGTGATGTGTGGTGCCATTTGCATCTATGACATGCAAAATTTTACTTGTTGATTCATCTTGAGACCTTCTTGGAAGTAGACTCAGCGCCCCTTCGAATTGTTCATCACTCTTTGCATCATCAGGTGGTACTTTTCCTTCAAGTTGACATTCTTCTTTTATCCATTCATTGTCAAGAGGTTGTAGTTGGTGATACAGTACTTCGCTTACATTAGCATCATGCTCATGAAGTTCTGACTCAACCTTGAAACCCTGGAACAACTCCTTTATGTCTGTATCCTCATGTTGAATAAACCAAGCATCCTTGTGCACATCTGTAAGCGTGTCCTTAAAAATTAAGGATTCCTGAATAAGCCAATTTTCAAATATAAGGGGTAGCGCCCCTTTGAATTGTTCCATTTGTGGGCGGGAGGCAGGGCATTTGAAATATGATGATTCTTCTTCATACACTTCTTTTAATGTCACAACCCGCTCATTATTTTTCCCATATTTTTGACCATTTTCTTCAAGGGTATTTGAAATTTCTTTTCTAATAATGGCTTGCATCTCTTCATTTGGACCTTCTCTTTGTGGCGTGGATGAATGCTTAGCAAGGATTTCCTCTTTTTCTTGGATTGACAAAGCATCAAGCGATAGGTCCTCACGACAATTTTCCGAACCTTGATCATTGCCCACAATTTCTTCGTTCTCCTGAACGCCTTCCATTGTTTCCTTCATTTCAACACCTTCTTCCTTCAGCACAATGTTTGGAACTTCATTTTCAACTGCAATTTCTTTTGGCTCAATCCTGCTATCTTCTTGAAACTCACTCCTTTGATTGTCACATGATGTGGTGCTATGCTTCTTCGAATAAGTTTTTCCCATCACAACTGTGAGATGCATCCTACACATTTTGTCTTCTAGGCATTCCTTCTTTGGTGCGGGGTATGCTGGCCGAATATGTGCTTCTTTGCAATCCTTTGAAAATTTTGTACTGCATATACCCGGTTGTTCCAACAATCCTAACTGATGTTGCACTTGGCTAATGGCCTCCTTGCATAATTGACAAGTGAATTTCGAATTCCTTGCATTGTGAATTCTACACCAGCCAACCAACAAGATGGGTTTCGCGGGCAAATTTTCAATGCTCAACTGCTTCTTACTCATTTCTTTGTATCTCTCGAAGAATTCACTGAGACTTGGATTTTCTAATTCAGGGCTTGCTGGCACCACTGGTTTGAAAATATCCTGAAAGAAAATTTTTTGTTGTAAAACCAAATGTACCCTTGACAAGAATGTCACACAATTTAATTCATTGTACCAAGTGGTACTATGAATTCTGCATCCATCCCTCGCTACAAAGTCAAATAAACTTCTTGGAAACAACTGTGCATTCAAAACTCGATGTAGCAAGGGAAAATCAACTTGACGACCTTCATGGTCATAAGAAATTTGTGACTACTGCCCATCCATTGAGGAATAACTATTTTTACTATTCGAAGGCAACTCTTGTTCGATACTCACATTCTGAGAAAGAATCCAATGTTCCGCCCCTTCACAACTTCTGGAACAATTCAGTGCTCGGCCCTCCTTCTAGCGCCAGTTATGTTTGTGTTTTTTGTGACCGCACCAAATAGCAGAATAAAGTTTCCCAACAGTTACTCTATCCTCTCTTTAACAAAGTCTCCTGCATGCTAAGATTGCGAGAGAGATCATGCATTTAACTCCAAGGTTCCTTCGTGCAGTGGATAGTCTTAGTTGGTTCATTGTGATTTGCTAGTATCTCAAGGGGGACCTACGTAATTGTTCAACTAAAGATCGAAGTGAAAGGGGTTTCACAATTCAAAGGATTTGTCAATTGAGCACAAGTTTCCTAAACTAACCGGAAAATAGTGAATTTAAATGGTTGTAGGGATTAGAAGTGCTATGTTCGACTCTATGCGTGGGACGTGAAATCAATTCTTAAACTTCAACCAAGGTCTGCTTTGCCTTGCCTTGGACAACTTCCACAAAACCAGTGCAATCTTCAAGGGGAGTAACTAAAAGTATTCAGATCACAATTCAATATGAGGACACCATCACAACGATGCATGTCAACACATAAACCATAATCGAAGTTAAGTCTGCAATGTAACGAACACACTTGTACGATAAATTTAAAACCTTAAAATTCAGTCACAAAAGTAAGAGCAATATCATAATGATAAAATTTTTCCTTTTAATAACATAAACAAGATACATCTTTTTGCAACTTTTAACTATTTCATTCCAAATGAAATTACAAAGTAAGAAGAGTAATATACATACATAGCCCGTAGGCTTTTGGCACCAATAGAAGTAAGAAGGTCCAGGAATTCGTCCTGTCAAGTCTTGGATCATCAGTCGGGTACTGAGGAGGAGAAACATCACTCGGGCGCTTTTCCGCCAACCACGGACTTATAATGCGGTCCCCCGCATGATCATTTTGCAATGAACGGCCCTCCCTTCGAAGAAGAGATTGGTTGGGTAACCTTTAATGACTACCAACTGGACATAGTGCTGTGATCCTACAAAGCTAGCTTTCGTGCAACCGGCAATTCTCAAACTAGGATGTATTTCGGGATCACGGTGAACTGACAGTGTAGTACTACATCTAAATGGTTCCTTACACTACTTTGGCCAAAGTGTTTACGTTCAATGAAGAACATAGGTCATATGCTTCATTCACTAGCCAGGTTCAACTTGTCTTGAGGCTATCTTATTCTACGCGTAGGTTGGTCTATCGGGGTGGTCCGTACCCTAGACTTCCTACAACAATCTAACTACTGGAATGATGAACATTTTAACAAGATCCTACAACCAACGCCTTAATTCAGGATATTCTCATCCTAGGAATACAATAACTTGACTAAGTTATTTATTATCTAGTTGTAACTTGTAACTCTTATAATGTTCACGATACATTCCTATATTTAGTAATTAATTATAAGTATATACTCCGTATATGGAATCAATTCAATTTATGTAGTTTCCTATCTTTTGACAAGTGTAAACCGTACACTAATGAAAATAGAAACTAATAAAAGATTACATGCATTAAACATTTCTATTTAACTCATGCTAACAGTCTTTACTTCTTTCTTGTTCATTCCAAAGCAACCAGCTTTCCGACACATTTCTTTCCAGTCCAGAATATGATTCAGAATTATATCAAAATACTAGAATAATAGAAAGCATGTAAAAGCTTGAATTAGCATGCCTGATAAAGCTTTCCAAATGTTTGAAAGAGTAACTCCTTCTCTTGCCTTCACCAAATACTTTCAGCTAACTCTGTAACAAATTCTCAGCACAGCAACTTGACAATTCTATACTACTGTTCTCAACTCTGAGATTGTTTCTTTCAACTCAGCCAAATAGTTTTCTTAACAGGAAATAACTAAAAACTTTCTCTCTAAAGGCGAATTCCTTTTCAACTGCAATACGCTCTACACTCTTGAATAGATAATATGAATATCTTGATTGTGAATTCGTGAGTTTTATGAATGACATTCGCAGGTATTTATAGGGTTGCCATTTGAACTGTTTCCTCTTTCTATGGCGCCAGTACTGCCAACAAGACTTGGAATGATTCAAAGTAAAAACGTGTTGCATAATGGCAAGGGTTTCGACCTCCCTTATTGACAGCATTGACGTTTATTTCAATTCGAAATTGCTTAGTTCATAAAATCGTGACAGCTCTTGATTCAGGCGTGTTTTTACTGCTAGGTTAATTGACAAGTTTAATCTAAGACTTTTTCTTAGCTCCAATGGCGTCCACCTCTTATTTTATTTGCCAAGCATGAGTCCAGTCGGCCATTTTCAGACGTTTGGCCCTATTCACACGAATTTCCTGCGCGTTTTTCTTTTCTTCCGCCATTTTCACGGCTTGGCTTTTATTTCGACTTTTTACCATTTTAATAAAGTTCAATACATTTATCTGATGCATTTTGGCAACGGTTTAAAGTATAAAAATGAAGCCAAATAATTCGATTCAATGAAGAATTTCCATTTTAGAGAAAATCGCGATTTTATTCCCTTCATCGATTTAGTCTCATTTATCTATGGAATAATTAATAAAATGTTATTTTACATTTCATTCTGATTTTCAAAACTTTTATTTTAATACATTTATATATATATTCTATTTTATTAAAATATTTATATAATATAGTTTTTAATTTGTATAATTATTTAAATTAGTAATTTAAATAATATCGTATACATTTATAAAAACTATATTATATTTATATTTCAATTTAATATTAAATATATATAAATATACTTATCTTTATACCTATACATATATATACATCTACATTATACGTCCATATACTGTGAACCAGTCAATACTATACATACTCATGTATATGTCTATATATGTGTATGTATAAATTCCGAGGCAATATATTATCAATATAAATATTCACTCTTTAGTTAGTTGTGGGTACGTATACTTGTATATATATTTACATTTATACTATACATATAAGTATTCATAAATACACTTATATCGACGCACACATATGGCATATCCATCTGCTCAATACGTTGTATCGACATGAATGTACTTATGGGTACTTGTACATATCGTATGTATATATACAAATACACATATCTACCTCTAACAAGAAATATTACTCATAAGATTATATTGGCAAGCATCACTTATTTACATATTCAGAAGAAGACACGACTCCCAATGATACTAGACAAGCCTACGGATGACTTACCTTTAACCAGAATAATGACTTAGCTTACTCAGTTCTATGGTTTGTGTGTGTATGTCCAATTGGTATCCATTACTGTTTACCCGACCAAGTTCTTCCCCGAGTGATATCTCTCCTCTGCCTGGAGGTACGAACCTGTTTCCTGCACATCATGACATGCCAATGGAAGTCATTTGCTCAAAACCAAGGTAATATACATAAAGCATCATAGAAAGTTAGAACAACATTATTCCATAACTTAATATGCTAATTTCATTCAAGAATTACATCAACAGGTGTATCAGATAATGAGACAATCATTAGGACACATTCAATTGATCACAAGAACAATTTGTTTTATTCAACAGAAAGATTCAAACATTTACAATGTACTTCCTATGCAGTAGTAGCTATACAATCGGGGTGTAACATGCAATGTTCCAGTTGACCACGCAAGGCAAACACACCATCAGTGAGCCCGCTAGTGGTATGGATAAGCGAAGCTTTCTCAAATTAAACACCACATTCCACAACTATCATCTATTAGGATGAAATGAAATCTACTTTACTCTAAGCTACTTTAAGATTCTATTGCGAATTAGAAGGACGAAGAAGCCTCGCTAGCTACTGACAACAAAAGATGAAACCACCGTCAATGATAACTCTTTTTATTATGAGAGTGTTCACAACAACTTCTTACAAAGCATTCAATGGAAACTTTCCTTCATCTTCAATCTAAGCTATGCTATCAATCTATTCTATCTATGCTATGCTATCTCCTAGCTGTCTCTCTAGTCTAATAATTTACAAATGAGGGGGGATGCCCCTTTTATAGATGGCCAAATCCAATGGACGGCTTAGATTCAATTACAATGAAGGGCTTAGATTGAGCCACATAAGCCCTAACCCGAAAAACTACCACAAAGTAGAGTGGGATAATAAATGAGCACAGAATGCCCACTCTCTCCCTTTGACCACTATAAGCAATTAATGCCCACTATATTCTAGAAGATTCTCGTCCAGAAACGCATTCCCACTGTTCTCCTCCTTGATTGCAACTCTATCAATTTGATTCTTGAACTGATATGGCAAGCACGTTCTCAATCAAACTCCAAGATGGCTACCTCTTTCTTTTGTTTGATGGTGATTCTTCTCCTCGTTGCCACTGCATCTTCGGTACACTTTAGTACTTGAGGATGATCTTTAACGCCTGGGCCTTCATCTTTTCCTTCATCGTGATCTTGAAAGACTTTCCAGTCTTGGACTCAAGCATTTCTTCCTTGCCAACTACCCCCTTGAGTTGGGTGCATATTGGGTCTTTGAGGAGAAATTCCAACACTTAGCCGTTTCTTCCAACATCTCCCTTCATGGTTTGGGCGCAAATGAGACATCATGGAGGGGCTTCAAACATGTATCCTTATCCTCTTCCAAGCTTGTGATGTTCTAGGGTATTTGCTCCATCGCCCAAGTCATCATGCCTTCGTCCCGACATTTATCCTGCAAAACAAATAAAGAGAAGAGTATCAAAAAAATTTATAATATAAATCCATTTCACTTACCTGATTTCCATGTTTTGATCTCCAAGGTTGATCAATGGATCTGATAAAATTCATCATCTTTCTCTAGCACAACTTTTTCCTCCTTCATAGCTTTTCGTCACGAGCGTGTTTAACAACCTGATGTTTTCATCTTCTTGCCTATGCAATTTCGTTCACCTATCTTGTCCATCTTCTCTCAGGAGTTTGATGCTTGAGTTTCACTTTATCCTGAGGGAGTCTTCTTTCATTTTCGTGACCTAGACAAAAATCAACCCATCTTAAGCTTAGGCTCATTTGACCCCTTCTTCCTTCTTTTCTATTCCTTAGAAAATTTTATCCATCTGAGTCCTAGGAAATTTTCTCCTCTAGACAATTTTATCTGTTATAAGCCAAACATCTATTTTAAAATCACCAGGCAAGGCATGATATTTTTCAAAATTAATTCCTTCTTAGAAAATTATTCAGACCCCCAGATTCTTAAAAAAAAACATCTCCCCTTTAGAAAATATTTGTCAACTTCATAACTTATGGGTACACTTGAAGGGGTTCATTTAATATTTTTTTTACCCTTGAAAATATTTTATCATTAATGTTTGCATATTCCACATTCTCTCACTTCATGGGCACATTTGACAATGTCAACTTCCATTTCTCATGACTTGGAAAAAATTTCTATCTTATTCCTCCCTAGCATCTTGGGCGTATTTAGGGTCCTCTACTTCCATCTTGACTCCTTAGAATTTTTAAAACACCTCCTTACACATGATGGGAGTATTAGAGGGGTCCATCTTCCATTGCAAACACTTGGAAAAAATTTCAAGGCCTCATTATTTTGGGCGTATATTGAGGGGTCAGCTTCCATTTTCTTGCCTTAGAAAATCTTTTTGCCCATCTCATACTCCTTGGGCGCATTTAAGGGGGCCAACTTCCATTTTATCCTGCCTTAGAAACTTTTCTCCCAATTTCTCCATGATGGCGCATTCTAGTGGGTCTCCTGCCAATTTCTATGACTTAGAATATTTCTTAGCCACCTCCTTAATGATGGGCGCATTCAAGGGGCAAGCCGCCACTTTGCATCATGTAGAAATTTTTTTCTTCACTCATCCTCTGTGCTTAGAAATTTTCCAAGACTTAGAAATTTTTTACTCATCCTCTTTGCTTGAGGGCGCATTTGAAGGTGGCTGCTTCCAGTTTTGGTTACTTAGAAACTTTCCCAAGTCATCCTACAAGTTGGGCGCATATGAGGGGGGTAGCTTCCAGTTTACATGCCTTAGCAGCAAGATTTTCACTTAACACATCCTCTTTGGGCGCTTTCTGGGGGTGCTACTGCCATTTCAAATGCCTCGAACACTTTTCTCAACTCATCAGTGCTCATGGGCGCATTTGGAGGGTGGTGAAGGAATTTTCATTGCCTTAGATTTTTCTCCAGCCTCCTCCATGTTGGGCACATTTGGAGGTGTGCTCAAGAAATTTCAATTCCTTAGGAACTTTTCTTATCTCCTCCCTTCTAGACATGGGTGCATTTTGAGGGTGGTGGAGGAATTCTCAACGCCTTACCAATTTTTCTTCAGCCTCCTCCATCAAGGGCGCATTTAAATGGTGGTCTTAGAATTTTCAATGCCTTAGAAAGTTTTTCTCACCTCCATCTTTGCTTGGGCGCATTCAAGGGGTCCTGCTAATGTTTTCAAATGCTTAGATAATTTTCTTTGCCTCTCCTCAGTTTGGGCGCATTTCACCCCCCTAGCTTCCATTTCGACTGCTTTAGAATTTCTTTAGCTCTTTTCACAAGCTGGGCTAATTTCAAGGTGGCTGCTTCCAAATGAGGATTTAATCATGTCTAAACACTTAGTCAATTTTGTAATTGGTTCGCCCTAGCTTTCTATTTTTAGTAAACCTCTGATTCCCGAGCCTCTGCAACTTCTCTTGGCTTGAAATTTTCCCAGTGTGATCCTCATGTCCTATTTGACCTGTTCACACTTGCCTCTCGTGCTGACTTGCTATTTTTAGCCCTGTTTTGGAGGTGACTTACCATAAATAGTAAGTATGCAGATCGTGTTCAAATTTCACCAATAGACTCCTTGAAGGATGTCGATCATGATGGGATACATCGGTTTTTCATTTTTCTCGAGTTTTACCCCTCATTTTAGGCATTGAAGCCGGAAACGCTCATTTGACTTGCATGTGCCTCAAATGACCTCTGTTTGACTCCGTTTCTGCTTTTGATTGCTCTGTTCGTGATACTGAATCCCTGGGGGGCTACTGGAGTGTACTTGCTAAAAATAGTAAGTGCCTGAAAAAGTGATTAACCACCTGTTAGATGTGTTTGCATGTCATACTGCTCGAGAGATCTCAAAAAACCTAGAAAATTGGTCTGCATGCGAGCACCTACTAAAAATAGTAAGTGCCTGAAAAGTGATCAACTTGACTTGCATGTTACATCGTTACAAAGCTTTCGAAAAACCCATAAAGAATAACTTGACATGCACTGAAAAATCACACATGCAAACCCTAAAATTTGCTCCCGAAGGCAGAATTGCTTAAAGTCATCATCTCGTCTTGCATGTTATACCATCGCGAAGCTCTTAAAAAACCCACAAAGACTTTCCAAACATGCATTGAAAAACCATACATGCAAACCCTAAAAATTGCCCTTGATGCCCGGACTTCTAAAAATAGCAAGTTGTTAGAACTTAGTCAAAATTCAGTGGGAACCTGCCTGAAGCCTTCTAACTCCAATGCCATGCTCAGATTTCAATTCGCTCACTTAAATTAACCTCAAATTGGCCTAAAGATTCAAAACGCTAATTTACAGACTTAGCGAAAATTTCAACTTAGGCCCAAAGATGGGCACATCCTGGTAAAGATAGACAGAACAAAAGAGATACAACTGCAAAACCAAAGCCAAAAGATCGAAACAAAGAAAAAATTAGTGGGTGCCCATTTTGAACGGGGTGATGTGTGAAAAGGTCACAGCAGTCACCAGCAAATCAACACCAGCTAAGTTAGATGGTCATATACGAAAAGCATCTGAGAGATCGGATAGAAGAGTTCATCACCAGGGGCAGATTTATACTTGCAGTGATGTACTAATTGAGTTACAATGCCCATGATCTTCACTCAGGAATTCAAGAGTCTGAGTAGAACATAGCAGAAAGGAAACCAAGAGATGAGATTGTCATTTCTGACTTAAGGATGACTTATGATTCAGTTGTTGCAGAAGAGCATAAGAAGAAGCTTTTTGCTTGGAAACAACAACACTTCTTCAAAGTAAAAACCTACGAAGGAATATCTATAGAATTGACTAAATATAGACAAAAGGTTGCTAATACTCGCAAGTTTGTAAGCACATTTGTGTCACAGATCCCTTGTCAATATCAACATGAGGATGGCACTTACTTTGATCTCATTGAAGTACAAACAGAGTTTCAGAACCTTGATCGTGGTAGTTTTAATGGTGATCCTATTGCCTTGAAGATGAATCATGTGGTTTCCATGTCAGCAAAATTTGATGAAGTGGCTGAAAAGAGAAAAGAGTTTCTAAATCTGATCGTAGATGGTGAAGAGATGTTGGAAAGACAATACATTATTCTGAAGAGTATCAGTTTTCCTGATGAAGAGGCAGTTAACAGCTTTTTGGAGGATATGCTTTCCCAAGTTATCAATGATTGAATTACTAGTTGAAAGGCAGCAGTTAACTTGATGCCTTTTCCAAATTAAATTGGTTGTTCTCTTTTCATGCATATCTATTCTTTGGAAATATCGAGTGTATAGTTGGAGCTTTCAGTTAACTGATGGTTAGTTATCAGTTATCTTTTGTTTAGTCTTAGAAATAAAGCTTGCATGTTGGCAAGACTAATTGATAAAAAGGAGGAGATTTTAGGGTTTACTACTCCTTTATTTGTGTATAAATAAGGGAAGCCTTTCCCATTTATTTTTAGCCGTTATTGTGATAACAAATTGATGAGCTTATTTTGCTTGCTTTGTTATTCACTGTCTGTTCAACTTTTGTCTATGTAATTTGGTTGATTGCATATTGTAAGCCTCCTTTGCTACAATTTGCTGTCCCAGAAGTGTAATTGGCATTGGAGAATATTAAGAAAGAAAATCTTATGCCTATCTTGCTTTGGTCTACCGTCTCAATTATCTTTCAGTACTTTCGTCTTATGTATTTGTTTGTTTAATCTTTATTTCAGCTTACACCTCATAAGTACAATGAGTCTTCAGGTGTTCGATGGAAGCAAGTTTATTTAAGTTTTGTGTTATCAATCATTCCTTGTTTACTTCTAATTTTCAAGCATTGAATTTACCTGAGTTATTAGAAGCGTCATTAGTTTAGGCCTAGTTGTAGTTGAAAGTTTGCGAAACCAGAGAAAACCTCAGCTACAACACAAAGAGTTTTATAACCTTGTGCTCTCAGCTGAGATAAAAAGATTGGCAATTAGTTTAGTATTTCTTTTTAAGCATAATCAGCAAAGAGGGAGCTTCCCCTTCTAATTTGAAGAGCAGTCTAACTGTGCATAGCTGTCCATTTCCAATCCGCATTCCAGAGGCGCGAATTGAAATGCCAACAGGTTACAATAATTAAAAATGAAATAAATTAAGAACACAAGAGTAGTCCCATGCACTGTATTATATATGTTGGTTATATATACATTCAAAGCACTAAATTGGCACAAATAACCATTCACAATGACACTATTGAGCATCAGAAATTTTCTGAGTTTTATATCAGACATATAAGATTACATTGGAATATCAAAATACTCATAAATGCCTTCCAACATTTAAATAGCATTAAATCTGCTGGGTATATGAACAACTTGCAACCATTAAACCTCAGCAACAACAGTTTTGTCAATACAATAACAGATATATATTCTCAGAGCATAAATACTAGTTTGCAGCTCCTGATGATGCCATGGTTGGTAGTGTAAACCCCCACGTTGGAGTATGAAAAAGTGACTATGTCTGCTGTTATGTTTTCCTGAATATCATGCCCAACCAACTTGGACACCTAACAAACTCACCACAGTTGGTAACAGCTACCACGGCTTGATTGGAATGGTGTTGTCTTCAGACTCTGGAAATTACCTTTGACTAGCGATGGCATATATCCCCCTTGATGGTATCTAACCGATACCAAACTTGACACCAAGATCGAAGGAATTGCTTCACAATTTCCTCTTCTACTTCCAACACAACCCACAAATAAGAACCACTTCTATTATTCAATTCAGCTGCTGATATAAACACCAAATCTTGGACTTAGGCAACCAATATCCAATGTGCCAGGTGCAAATATATGGAGCATCAATCTCCATGGCCTCCCTAGAATCCTCCTCCAATGTGGCGGCCACCAAATTGAATGCAATAGAGCCACAACCAGCTCACAACCTCGTGATAAAGGCGTCAAAACCCTCTATGTAAATACCCACTCTGAAAGATGGATAATCTTCCTACAATTTCCTGTTGATCCCTTCGAACCCTAACCCTAAATAAAGAAATCTTCCTAAATTTGTTGATGAATGAGCACAACCATTGAAATGGAATTGTCTGCAAGCTTGCTTGGGAGATCTTCCACTCCTGTATCGTGTTGTTCCTCATGAGGGTTTTCATACTTGATGAAGTTGAGTATTTCTAGACTCTCTAGTCCTCCTGCAAAACCCTTAGCAAAATATTCTTCTTCCACATTAATGTGCAGAATGGGCTCTCAATGCCCTTTTATATTTTTCCCAAACTCCACATCCAAATTGCATTTTAATTTCATTTCATTTAATTTACTTTTCTCGCCTTATAACTCCCATTTAAATTGGCACTTAATTTTACATTATAAAGTGCACTTTAAAAACATTTATATCCTGCTTTTAATAAAGTCCTTTAATATATATATATATATTTGGTAAATGCTACCTAAGGGGGTTGCTCCCTTGATTCATTGATAAAGAAAAGATTACAATCAAGCCATACAACATCCATTCAGTGATACAGATATCCAACCCCATCAAAAACTTCTACCATCCTAGCCACTACATCTTCAGCTATCAACCCAGGATTTTCCTCTACGAACAACATAAATTCACTTATGTTGTATTTCTGCTCTACCCCTCTCTTGTAGAGCCTCCATGCTTTATGCGGCTTCATTTTCTTCTTGTCTTCGTTGGCACGGTGTCAATGGCTGCCAATACAGCCAGATAAGTCTTCTTGTGCCCACACACCTACAAGTAACTCCAAAGTGGGTAGCCATCTTCTCATATGGGAAGTGTCTAGTTTCATTCCCATTTATGGACCACTAGACCGGAAATCCGACCATCGCGAATCTGAGAAGGATAGCTAAATCTAGTCCTTCACTGTTGTTTGAGCAGAGATTTCACATTGCAAACTCGCTTGCATCCACCTAGAGAATTTGTACATACTCAAATCGAGGCGGTAGGCTGCACCCATTCGCCACTCGTGACAGGATCACCTGCCGATCCGGTCGCCCTTCCCTTTGTCAATTCACTGTCCACCTTCATATCCTTATTGATCACAACCTTCACATCGGCCAGCAGATTGGATTTATTGTAGATTGCCACATCCGAAACCAAAGTCACCCCTGTATTTTCCAACACATCTGATACCACATTTGCTTCGTGATATACACGGTTTATAACGATGTTGTCATTTCAATACGCACCTCTGGAATACAGATTGGAAATGGGCAGCTATGCATAGATAAACTGCTCTTCAAATTAGGAGGGGAAGCTCCCTCTTCGCTGATGATGCTTAAAGAAAGTAAACTAAACTATTTGCCAATCATTTTTTTCTCAAGTAAGAGCACAAGGTTATAAAACTCTTTGTGTCATAGGTGAGGTTTTCCCTTTTCCAGAACTTCAACTACAACTAGGCCTACTCTAATGATGCTTCTAGCAACTCAAGTAAACTCAGAGCTTGAGAGTTATAAGTAAATGAGGAATGATATGATAACACAAATACTTAAACAAACTTTCTTCCAACGCACACCTAAAGACTCATTGCACTTTTCGATGCAAGCTAAAATAAAGATTATGTAAGAAAAACACATAAAACAAAACTCGAGAGAGTAGATCAAAGAAAATGAAGCATAAGATTTTCTTTCTCAAATTTCTAATAACGATTACACTTCTAGGACAGCAGGATTGTAGCAATAATAGGTTTACAGTTTTGCGATCAAACCATAATACACTTAACACAAATTACACATAAACTAAACAATAACTTGTAGCTAAAGGCAGGCATGCAAGCTTGCTCTTACACTAAGTGAGTAGACACTAAATAACTTGTAGGCAAAAGTAGGCTTAGCAATTTGTTATCACAATAACAGTGAAAAAAAAATGGGCAAGGCTTCCCTTATTTATACACAAACAAGGAGTAGGGAACCCTAAAATCTCCTTGCTTTTACAACTAGACTTGCCAACTTGCAAGCTTTATTTCTAAAACTAAAACATGGCAACTAACAACTTGCTAAAACAAAAAGCAAGGAAAGTCCCAACTATTAAAATTTGATATTTCCTATTTCACAAAGAATAGATAAGCATGAGACAAGAATAGCAAAAAAGCTCAGAAAAGGCGTCGAGTTAACTGCTGTTTTTTTAGTTCTATTCTTGGAAACCTTCGCTGCCCAAAAAGGTGCTGATTTTTCTCAAAAAAGCAGATTGTCAGAAAAAGCTGAGGTCTGGGTTTTGTAGAGAATCATGTTCCATAGAGACCTAGTTGGTTAGATTTTGAAAAAATTGAGGGTTTCCCGGAAAAGCACAAAAAAAGAATATTCTTGAAAATTTAAAATTTTCCTATCTTCAAGAGGATCAAAAAGCAAGTGGACCCAGATTGATGAAATCTGAAAAAGATGACCCCCTTCTTCTGAAATGTGATGCCCTGGAAAATTAAAGCATGAAATAGTGAGCCTCCATGCAACCCAATCCCGAATCCATGAAGAAAACTGTAAAAGCACCCCGTTTGAGCCTCTAAATCTTGAAAAGCACAAAATGATATTTTTCTTCCTCTGAAGGTCAACTTGCAAAATGTGAAGAATGAATGCCAAAAGCCTTCTTAAATAGATGTTGAGGATGAAAAAGCGCTTTATTATCCAAGCTTTAAAACTTTGAAGCCAATCCGAAAGCAGGTACGTCGAATGTAGACACTGTTTTGAATGTCGAATGATCAAAATTGAAAAAATTCTCTAAGGCATTGATTCTTGGGTGCCCCAGGCTAGCTGGGGCACCTTTACTTGGCAAACTTAGCCACTTTTTCTAAAATTTCCAAATTTTGCTTGATAAAATGCATCCCTTTGATCTTCGATTCCAGACACTAGATGAATCCCATGAACTGACTGATTGATTTGTTGCGAAGCCTGATCGAATCTGGAAAGAATCTTTTGGACGTTGCATCTTCTAAAAACAACTTTTAAGCCCTCAAAATCTTGGGCATCCTTGGCTAGTTGGGGCGCCCAACTCCTCTTGAAAATGTCCTTAAGTCTTATAAATGAAAATCTACAAATAGGTCCAAATTCAATAATATCAATGATAAACCTTAATCCAATTAGGAGTAACCTTTAAATTTATTATTGGTTTGGGTTATTAGACTTTGTGTATGGGGAATAATAAATGGAACGTTGATAGGAATGAGCCACAATATGTTGTGAGTGTCGGTAAGTGAACTATAGTTTTTAATTGTTTAAGAAGATGCAAATAGACACCACTTATAAGGTACGATTTCTAACTTTATCTATCCACTCTCATGCTCATGAATGTGAGCCAGGTGATGTCCAATATTAAACCGTTGTGCCTAATATATTAGCCTTCAACTTATGTGATTTATCTGGGCTAGGCGTTTGAAATATTGCTCTTGATACTCAGCCTAGTTTAGGATCTTAGATACTTACTTGGAGCAATCCCTTCTCTTTTGAAGATATTAACCACCTTAATGGATGCAATTCTAATCGTTTCCCTTCATAAATAATCTCGGTTCTAAACACAAAGTAAATTGCTTCTCTTTTAATTCAATTCAAATCACTTCCTGTAAAATATAGATCACCCCTCTAAGAGTGCTTTGATTTGTTGGTCAATAACCATAAATCTGCTTACCTCCTTCCTTCTTCATGCTTGTGATTCAAGGTCTTTTATATCCTATTTCGTCCAAGAGACACCATCTTTCTAATCGCACCCTAATATATATATAAAGACATGTCCTTATGATAATAGGTTGGCCTTTTATTGGAATAATTAATAAGTTGGCTCTTATTAATAATTCGAGTCTTATGCAAGTCAGCCTATCTAACAAGTGTATTGATTCCTAAGTCGGCTTCATTGAGAGATAAATATTATTGTTTCCTTTGACTGATTAAAGGTCTATTGTCTTCGGTTATATATATATTTGGAGTGGGATATCACAATTTTATTGTTTTATATTAATTCTTTATATTAATATTTATTATATTGTGCTGATTAAATATTTAAATTGCTAGTATTTTTATTTTAATATTTATACGTTATACATAATGATTATAATTATAATTATAATTATATTGGGTGGTTAATAATATGCGTTTTGTTATCCTAGTATTACGATTGTGGGGACATGACAGTCCTCCCTTCCCAAATTTGCTTGTCCTCAAGCAACTTAAAACTTAGGATGATTAAAATGTCTTAGTTTCCCTAATTGGGGATTCCCTTAATTCTACCTTGAATTATTAACCTAAATAAATAAGGGGTTTAGAGAACACCTCACACCTGATTGAGGTCTCGGTTGAAAGCTTGCACACAAATTAGAGTCTTTTACCATAATTATACTGGTTAGTTGATCATAATCATTCACTCCAATAATAGTAAGTAGTAGATTCATGTTCAATCCTTAGGTTGTTTGGGAATCATTCTAATATCCTTGGGGGATTCAACTATAAGAGAGTATGGGCGTCATGACTTGATGGGGAGCCTAGAATCCATCATGTCAACCCTTGCCCTTTCTCTTATGATTTGGCCCCCTTGGGTCTACCTATTCCTATTATAGAACACAAAGGTTCTCCAGTATAGGACGTAATGTCTTTCATTATAGAACACATAGCGGCTCAACCCTTCTAGACCCAAAGGTAGTACCCTCGGATACCCCAGAGGCAAGTACCCCTTCGGCCCACGAGGGCTCATTACGTCCCCCACCCAGGTGGTGTATCTAGAAGAGGACCTCATTGTCCTGGTGGCTCAACTCCCCTAGACCCAAAGGCAACACCCTCGGATACCCCAGAGGCAAGTACCCCCTTAGCCCACGAGGGCTCATTACATCCCCCACTCACGTGGCGTATTTAGGAGAGGACCTCATTGTCTTGGTGGCTCAACTTGTAGTGACCTAACCCGTACGTACAATAAAAATTTCTTAATTTTAATAGCAATAAGTAAAGACAATGCCATTTCAATAAAAAAATTCCTTTCAATTTGAAAACATGATACAACATTATTCAATTTTTAATCTATTTCTTTTCAAGAAATCAACAAAGTAATAAAGCACAAGATACATACATAGCTCGTAAGCTTTTTGAACAAATAGTAGTAATACATAGCTCGTAAGCTTTTTGAACAAATAGTAGTAAGAAGGTCCAGGAGTCTATCCTTTCAAATATTGGTACATCGGCCACTTGCTGTGGAGGAGAAACATCACTCGAGCGCTTTTCCGCCAACCACGGACTTATAATGCAGTCCCCCACACATCCATTATTCAATAGATGGCCCTCCCTTTGAATGAAGAGATTGGTAGGGTTGTTGCAAGTATGAGCTACTTTGGTGGTGTTGTCATTAATATTGTCATTGATGTCAACATAGTTCAGTATGTTGCAGATTGTACATGTATGGTTGAGATGTTGTGAGTACATGGAACTATCTTTATGGTGTTGCAGATATGTTGGTTTGATGAGTTTCCAAGTGCTTTTGAGAAAATTAATAAAGAAGAGAAGTCAATGTGATGAGTGTGTTCAGAATGTGCTCCGGTATGTGCTTTGCATTTCTCCTATGTCGATCATGTGCTTGTGCAGACTTGAAGGTGTGTTGATGGTATTCTCATGATGATATATTCTGAGTTCCAGTATATGGTGAAATGATATGTGAAAGTTGTGTCCACTGGTATGTGTGTTCCTCTAGCAGAGTTAGTGTTCTGTGGACTGGGAGAAATATTTTTGCTCTGCAGTCCTCCGCTGTTTTGTTTTAGTTCGTGCGGATTTGGGACATGTCTTGTGAAGGTCTTTCCTATGCTCTAGCGAAGAGGTTTGGAGTTTGGCAATCCGGAAATCATGTTTCAGTGTTTTTGTGTGTGTTTGCACAGCCCAGATAGACCAATGAAAGAAATTTAGTGGTTAAAGCTTGTTGTTTTGCTGCGGATGTATCTAGAAGGTTTTGAGATGTATTCTCATGTATTGGGAAGTGTGTTGTGGCGTTCGCGTGTCATCTTCTTGTTGGAAGTATGTGCAACATTGTTCATTTGTGTTTTCATTAAGTTTGGCCGACCTGGTGTTTACACTTCATTTAGAGAATAAAATTTTAATTGAGGAATTGTGTGGTTTATTCGAGACATTTTGTTTTGGGCTTGGTTAAATGTTTTATTGGTTCCCTCTCATTCCTTTCCACCACGGGAATGTGGAGTTGTCGACCTATTTTTAAATTTTGAAATGTTGTATCTGTGGCCGACCTTGGAGAAAGTTTCTAAGGTTGCGGATGGTATAAGAGCAAGTCGAATTGTGAAGAGATGTATGACAATGTGATGCAAAGTGATGAAAGTGAGCCACAAATCATAAGAGCAGAAGTGAGTGTGAGAAAGTTGAGTTAGCAGTTTTCAGTAAGCTGAAAGTTTCTGTAATCCTGCGAATGTGCTTTAATTGCAATGGTGGATCTTTTATTACCTTTTGTATCTGTAGGTAGTGAGCCTCCCTAGTGGATAGTGAGTCCTTTGTATTTGGAGAGTGAGTTCTCTTTTGGGCAGTGAGCCTTTGTATTCAACTTATAATCTTTATATTGTGAGTTAACCCTCACTGTGTTTTTTCTCTTATTGGGTTTTCCACGTAAGAATATGGTGTTCATTATGTTGATTTACTTTCTGTTATCTGTGTTTCATGTTCATATTAAATAACAAAATAGTGTGGTTGAAGATTTGATAAGTGATAAAGTTTTAAGTTTGAATTTGTGTGACAACTAATTCACCCCCCCTCTCAGTTGTCCTGCGCCTGTTTAACAGGGGTATCTGGTAATGATTACCAACTGTTGTGACCTTTTCACACATCGCCCCATTCAAGATGGGGACCCCTAATTTTTGCTCCATTTTGGTCTTTTGGCTTTGGTTTTTGTCTCTCTCTCTCTCTCTCTGTCTCTTTTCTGATGTCTGCCTTCTGGGGACGTTCCCGTATGTGAGCCTAAACATGAAATTGGCCAAGTCTGAAAATTAGGGTTTTGAACTTTTCAGCCAATTTGAAGTCAAACGAGGTGAATAAATTGAGATTTGAGACTAACATTGATGTTAGTATGCTTCCAGCAGGCTCTCAGCAAATTTTCATCAAATTCCGGGTACTTACTATTTTTAGTAAGTGTGCAATTCCAGGCAATTCGTCAGCATTTTTGATAGTCCGACAGTCACACTGCATTCAAAGCACATCAGGCTGCTCGCGTGCAAAATTTGAGCGAAAACAGGCAACTTTCTATTTTTAGCAGTCCAACTTTCGGAGCAAATTTCAAGGGTTAGATGCAGAGTTTTTCAATGCATGTCTGGATATTCCTTCTGGGTTTTTTGCGACCTTCGCGACAGTATAACATGCAAAATGAGATAACGACTTTCAGAATTCGGTCTTCCGGGGCTATTTTTAGGGTTTGCATGTCAGGATTTTCTTTGCATATCTGCATATTCCTTATGGGTTTTTCGAGAGCTTCGCAGTGGTATAACATGCAAACGAAGATAATCACTCAGTAAGGAACTTACTATTTTTAGCAGGTGCATCCCAGCAGCCGCTTCCCAGCAATTCAGAATCATGAGCTGATCGCAATGCAACAGGAACGAGAACAAACGGAGACCATTTGATATGCATGCAGAACAAATTAGGGTTTCCAGCTTCGGGACCTGAAAAGAAAGGCAAAAAGGCAAAATTTTCGAAAACCGGTGTAAACCACCGCGATCAGCATCCTTTAGGGTATCTGCTGGTAAAATTTGAAGTCAAACGGAGCACTTACTATTTATAGTAAGTCATTTTGGAAACAGGCTAAAAATAGCAAGTCAGGTGCATGCGTTGATGTCAGCAGGCAGGTCATGTGGTGAGGAGCGCCTCATTCAAATTTCAAGTTAATCGGAGCAGTGGAGCTATCAGAAGCAAGCAGTTACTATTAATAGCAAATCACCTTCAGAAATGGGCTAAAAATAGCAGGCCGACTAAAAATAGCAATGCCAACAGGGTAACAAGGTCATGAGGATGCAGCGTTTGAAATTTCAAATCGTTCTGAGCTTCAGAGATGCAAAAATCAGAGGGCTTACTATAAATAGCAGGGCATGGATAAACTGGCGAAAATGAGGAAAATTGATTAAGTCTGGAACTTCATCCTGCAGCCATGACAAAATGCGCCCACATGCAAGCTAGTAGCATTCAAAATTTTCTAAGTATGAAATTCATCCTCCTAGAGGCATCAAATGCGCCCATATTAAGAGGAGGTCAAAGGAGTCAAAGATGTTAATCCTCCACACATGCTAAAATGCGCCCTCAAGGAAAAGCTGGTGAAAGTTCAAAATTTTTCTAAGTATGAAGTTTATCCTCCTCCTATGGCAAAATGCGCCCACTTCTCAAGAAAGTCAAGGAGATCAACAAGTTTCATCCACCTCCAGGGGTAAAATGCGCCCTCCTCACAAAGCAAGATGTTTGAGAAATTTTCTAAGTATAAAATATCCTCCTCACCCACCAAAATGCGCCCATCCTTCTACATAGGCAAAATGCGCCCAAAAGAGGGCATGTGAGGACAAAAACGTGGGAGATGAAAGGTCACTTGTTGGTGGCGTTTGAAAGTTTTCATTCTCCTCTACATGAGAAATGCGCCCAAGCTAGTCAACAAGTCAACAAATTTTCATCCTCCTAGGCTCAAATGCGCCCAAATGGGGCCATGTGAAGACAAGAGTTGAGGGCGTTGAAAAGTCAAGTCCTTCATGACATCAAAAATGCGCCCAAGTGCATGAAGTGTGAAATGAAATTACTAAAGGCGTTGGAAGGGTAAAATAAAGTGTTGCTAGGCGTTGAAAATGCCAAGTGATGGATGAATATTGCTAGGTGTGGTTAATATTCCCCTTGAAGTGAAATATGCGCCTAAGGTAAAGTGTAAAAGGTGGATGGATTTAAAGAGTGCCAAGGCGTTGAAGATTAAATATTCCTCATGGAGTGCCAAATGCGCCCAAAGCATAAGGTATAAAAAAAAATGAAACATGCTAGGCGTTGGAAGTTTGAAGTATGATGTGCTTTCAAGGAAAATTCTCCAAGTGAATTGTTTAAAAAAAAAAAATTTCCTCACCACAGGGAGAAGGATTGAACATGAATGAAATTTCCTGAGGCAAAAAATGTTCTTCCTTAGGAAAAACGCCTAAGTCTGGCGAAGTGATGAAATTTCTTAAGCCATGAATGGATTGCCAGTGAAATTGTCGGAGGATGCCAGTTGCAGGGTGAATTTAAAATTTCTCAAGTTAGAGCAACAGGATGATCACAGAGATGAAGAACGGATTTAAATTGATGAAATAATATTTTTCTAAGGTGCAAAATTCAAGAAAATTAAATGAACCCGTTCGTTGTGCACCCATGAGTTCGATGCGTTCTAAAGGAAATTTTCTTCTGGGTATTGAAGATTATCGATGAGGAGTTGATTTTAAAGTCTTCCATGCTTCGCTGCAGCCTTCAGGATGAAGATTTTTGATGGGCACTGGATTGATGAGTTTTCCTAAGGGAAATTTGAAAATTTTCTAAGGCAGGAAAGAAAATGTGTTTTCAAAATAAAAATATGCCTTGGCGGATGAATTTGAAATTAAGTGCCTAGATGTTTTTTGATCAAATTCCTGATGAAAGGATTTTTCTCGAGCCTAAGTTAGATGGAAGGTCAGAATGAAGTATGCCCAGGCAGAATACAAGATAGGTTAGAAGTTTGTCTAAGGCATGAATTTGAATGCAAAGTTGGCTAGTGAAGGCAATGAACGCTTGGAAGTTAGAGCGTGAAAATCAGGTAAGTTAAGATTATATTATGAAGTGTTCTAATTCTCTTCTCCTTGCTTGTTTTGCAGGAGGAACGTCGAGATCAAGCGGTGGTGACTTAAAGTGATGAAGGAAGAAAAGTTGCAAGAAAATGGCTAAGTGTCAAGACTTAGTATGACTCAAGTGACAAAGAAGAAGTTGAAGAACAACGTCAGGAAGAAGATCAAGAGTAGTGTGAACACATTTCAAGGCTGGAATCTTCTAGAAGGTGGTGGCCATTAATGGCTCATTTATTACCCCACTCTCCTTTGTGACGATTTTTAGGGCGAATCTTGTTTAGGGCTGAGGTGGCACAATCTGGGCCATCCAGCCGATTGTAATCTGAGCTGTCCGTTGGACTTGGCCAACTATAAAAGGGGGAGTCCCCCTCATTTGTAATCTCATTAGACATTAGATTTTGAAGTAGAAGCAGAGCTTAGAGAAGGAGTATAGAGAAATTGATAGAGTAGAAAGTAGAGTAGTTTAGATTGAAAAGGAAGGAAAGTCTTCCCTTTGGATACTTTGTAAGAAGTTGTCATGAATGCTTTCATAATAAAAGAATTTTTCATTGATGGTGATCTCTTCTTCGTTATGAGTAGTTGTTGAGGCTTCTTCGTCCTTCCAATTCACGTAGCATCTTGAAGTAGCTTAAAGTAAAGTAGATTTCATTTCATGCAAGTACTTAGTAATTGTGGAATGTGGTGCTCAATTTGAACAAGACTTCGCTTGTCCATACCACTAGCGGGCTCGCTGACGGTGGGTTCGCCTTGCGTGGTCAACTGGAACTTTGTGAAACTTAACTTCGATTATGGTTTATATGTTGGCATGCATCGTTGTGATGGTGTCTTCATGCTAGATCGTAATCTGAACATCTTGAGTCACTCCTTTGAAGATTGCACCAGTTCCGCAGAAGCTGTCTGAAGTGAGGCAAAACGGAGCTTGGTTGAAGTCTGTGATAATTGATCGCCGTGTTCCACGCTTTAGAGTAGACTAGAACATTCTTATCCCTACACTCATTTAATTTCTGTTCATTTCTGGTTAGCTTTAGGAAACCTGTGCTCATTTGTCAAATCATTTGAATTACATGAGAGCCCTTATTCCATTGTCTGTTGTCAATTTTCGAACAATTGTGTAAGTCCCCTTGAAATACCAGCAAATCACATCAAGCCAACTGAGGGTATTCTATTGCATTATCGGAACCTTGGAGTTGAAAGCATGAACTCACTCGCAATCTTAGCATGTTGAATACTTTGTTCAAGAGAGGATAGAGTATCCGTTGGGAAACTTTATTCTGTGTTGGTGCGGTCTCAAAAACCACGTCAACACCAACTGAGCATAGTGTTGTGTCCTACATAACTAGGTCCTATGCATCCGACAACTCTCGAACTAGTATGTAATACGGGATCACGGTGAACTAACAGTGTAGTCTCAACTAACTCACATCTAAGTGGAAGTTGTACATTTCACTACTTTGGCCAAAGTATTCCTATTCAATGTATATAATGAAGGTCATCTGTCACATGCACTAGTCAAGGTTGATTTGACTTAAGGCTTCCTTACTCTACACATAGGTTTGTCCTTCAGTGGGTAAAATGTACTCTAGACATCCTACAACACACTAACCTACTAGAAATGAAATAGCATAACAAGTAACCACCAAGATCCCCTCCTATACTAGAAATCTTCATCCTAGGAGTTTCATAAGCTTATCTAAGTTAATCTAATAACTTAAGTTGTGTTCATTACTTAATTCAATGCCTTCATTTATGTCCTAGTATTTAGTAACTACTTCAAACATATTCCCCTTATATGGAAATCATACAAGTAATGCAATCCACACAAAAATGCAACCTTTACCCTTATACAATTCATTTCCTAAGTACAATCAGGTATGCAAATGATATAATAACTCATTTTCTCTATTACATAGAAATGCAGTTAATGAAATGACTTCCAACCAATGCACAAACAGTAATCACAAAAGATTATAACATTTTAATATTCAAGAATAGAATTTTATAGTAGAAGAATATCCCATGCCTGATTTCTAGCTCTCCTTCTCTAATGTTGTTTATTCAGTCTGTTATTGGTCACAACTGAATAAAGCTCAGGTAAATGATAATGGTGAATTGGTAATTCCTCAATAGCAATTCTCATAAATGAATAGATGACTTCTCAAAAATATAAATGGCTCTCAGAAATACAGATGGCTCTCAGCAAACAATGCTCACAAAATAATCTCCAGAAATAGATGAAACTCAGATTCAATAAGTCAAGAAGAATGAACAGGGGCGGCTATTTATAGAGCCCCTGCCCATCGATTTCCACTTTAAATGGCATGAGAACTGACAAAACTTAGTTTTGAACATTTCAACTATGAAATGTGGCAGATTTCAGAGGTGAATCGACCTCAATCATTGATAACAAACAAAGAATACTTCAAACTTGCATATACTGAAACTGGTGAATCGACACCTACAGGCGTCTCTCTGTTTTGGCAGATTTGATAAGTCAGTGAAAAAGCCCTTTGTTGTTTCCAGTCCACATTGCCTATTATTATGGCTCGATTGACAAGCATTCATGTCTGCGTTTCATTCAAAGAGACCTGGTCATTGCCCCGTGTGCTTCAACAGGCGCATGTTTTCTTCTCACGCATTTTCATTTTATTTTCACAAAGTTCCACTATAGTTACAAATGAAATATTTCCTCATTCCCATGTTTGGCATGTTTCTCTTCCCATGTTATAAAGTTTTGATTCAAAAGAAATGATTCAAATAAATTGAGTATTGGAAAAGTTCGATTCCAAGGTTTATGACAAATATTTATCACTTTAGGAAATAAGTCAATTTGCTTCATTTGAGATCAATTTAGAAAATAAATCGATTTTCATAAATTGAGAATTTAATTAAAATATTTATTATATATATATATAGCTTTTAATAATATATACATAAATACCTCAGTATAATATATATATATATATATACCCCATAATAAACATATCATAAGCCAGTCAGCATATCCGATATGTATATATATATATATGCATGTATATGTAAAGTCATCAGGCAACAATAATATAATATTATTAATATCCACATAACATAGGTTGTGTATATATACATGTATACACATCCGCATATATTCCTCTATGTGCACGTATATGTAAGTATACCATATCGATGTATTCGTACGAGCATATCCGTTTGCCAACATACGTTTGTATCGATATGTATATACGTATGGATACGTGTATATACTATATACATGTATATATGCCCACTTCTTATCCACTTACATTCAATAATGTTACCATCATAATGATCATAATAACATAAACAGATACATAGATAAACATCACTTATACATGCATACAAAAGTAGACAAGACTCCTAATGCAAACATACAAACCCATGGATGACTTACCTATATCTCAAAAAAACTGACTTAGCTTACTCAGTCTAAGGGACTTGTGTGTATGCTCAAATGGTTCTCTTTACCGATTACCTGACCAAGCTCCTCTCCTGAGTGATATTTCTCCTTTGCTTCGAGGAATGTTTCGCACACCTGCATTCAATGACACGCTAACGGGAGTCATATGTTCACAACATAACAGTATACATAAAACATCTCAAAAGTTAGAATAAACATTACTTCATAACTAGACACATTCATATTGATAGCAAGAAATAGCATGTTTTATTCATCTCATTGATTCAATCATTACAATCAATTTCCCTATGCAATAGTAGCTATACAATCGGGTTGTAACACAACTCCTCTAGACCCAAAGGTGATACCCTCGAATACCCCAGAGGCAAGTACCCCCTTGGCCCAAGTGGCTCAAATTTGTCCCCTCTTGGGTGGCATATCTAAAAGAGGACTTCATTGTCCTGGTGGTTCAACTCCTCTAGACCCAAAGGCAGTACCCTCGGATACCCTAAAGGCAAGTACCCCCTTTTCCCAAGTGGGCTTATCTTGTCCCCTCCTGGGTGGCATATCTAGAAGAGGACTTCATTGTTGTCTTCCTTTGTAATGTTCTTGTAAGTTCTTTTGACTACAGTGGTGCCCTGGTTTCCATACATTGCCCACAATCAAGGCAAAATCCTTCCGCCTTAGTTCCTCTTAGTCACGGTAAGAAGGGTGTGGTTCCTTGCGAGAGTTTCCTTCAACTCATTTCTTGGAAGAGTTGCTCCCTTCCTTACTTCATTCTTTGTATCTTATTCTTTTGTTTGGTCCTTTATCTTGATTGTGTGTTGCTTCAATATGATGTGATTGACCCCTTTTTCATCCACATGTATGGTCGGGTGTCCATTCTTCGTTGCATTTAAAGCACACACCTTTCCCACACTTGTGCCCTATCTTCCATACTTCTTTGCATTTTACACCTCTTTTCGTCTTGCCCACAAATGTGCCCTCTGTCCCATTTTGCCTTACAATCGAAACAAAGGACCTTCCTTCTTAATTCCTCACATTTGTTGTAAGGGAGACATGGTTTCTCGGGGCCTTATTTCGTCTCGAAGATTTTGTCTTTTGGTGTTATCTTTGTAGGGAGATTTCTTGTTCTATCTTTTGAAATTGTATCCTCTAGTGTTAGGGCTCTATTGATTGCATCTTCTAGGGAGGTGGGTTTTAAGACACTTACCGGTCCTCGTGTTGGATCTTTTAATCCTTCTACAAAAAGGTAGGTAAGTCTATTCTCTTCAATCCCTAGAACCCTAACTGAAATCCTTTGAAATTCTGCTATGTAATCTTTGACCAATCCATGTTGTTTAAGTTGGGTCAGCTCTTTGAAATCTTTTTGCAGGTGCCTTCTATCAAATTGTTTTATAAGTTTTTGTGTGAACTCATCGTAGGATATTATATTTTGGTGCCCTTGGGTGTGGATACCATGATGCCACCATTCGTGGGCCAACCCTTCTAAATGTAAGATGGAAAATTGGATGGCGTCTTCTTGTGTCATAGGGTTAAGGGTTCGGTAAGTGTTTAATTTTTGTGTCCATGCATATGCTGTGACTTTATTTGACCCATCAAAATTAGGGAGGGTTAGCTTGCTTACCCTATTCTTTAGGTCTTTGTTATGTTGCCTTTTTCTTTCCTTCCTAGGGGCAGCTCTTAATTTAGCATCACAGTAATCTTTAAAGGGGACATTCCTCCTAAACTTAGGGTTAAGTTTATTATATGCTTCCACAATTTTGTCCATGTTATTCTTGGGTGGTTTGCTTGCTTCCCCCTCTTCCATGTGTTCTTCCCTAGGCAGGAAGAGGAGTCTTCTAGAGTTGGGTGCTTTTGGGGAGAAGAGATTGTTGTTCTCGGAATGATTAGAATGAGTCTCCCTCCCATTATTGCTATTCATGTTTTGGATGGCTTGGAGGAGAAGTTGGGTGGTCCTTTCATTCCTCTCATTTTGGTCCATGAGTGCTTCGGTGGTCTGCTCCATGAATGTTCTCATTTCGTTGCTCATTTGTTTGCTAGGGTGTCTTCTTTGGTAAGTTTGCACAAACTAATTTTTCCAAAGATGGCAGGATTTTGCTCTAACATCACTTGTAATGTCCCTTTGTGGGATGATCTTGAAATGTCCTCAAGTCTTATAGATGAAGATCTACAAAGAGGTCCAAATTCAATAATATCAATGATAAACCTTAATCCGATTAGGAGTAACTTTAAAGTTATTATTGGTTTGGTTTATTAGACTTTATGTGTATGGGAAATAATAAATGGAACGTTGATAGGAATGAGCCACAATCTTCTGTGAATGCCGGTAAGTGAACTGCAGTTTTTAATTGTTTAAGAAGATGCAAATAGACACCACTTATAAGGTACGATTTCTGACTTTATCTATCCACTCTCATGCTCATGAATGTGATCCAAGTGATGTCCAATAGTAAGCCGCTGTTCCTATTATATTAGCCTTCAACTTATGCGATTTATCTAGACTGGGCGTCTGAAATATTGCTCTTGATACTCAGCCTGGTTTAGGATCTTAGATACTTACTTGGAGCAATCCCTTCTCTTTTGAAGATACTAACCACCTCAATGGATGCAATTCTAATTGCTTCCCTTCATAAAGAATCTCAGTTCTAAACACAAAGTAATGTGCTACTCTTTTAATTCAATTCAAATTACTGCCTGTAAAATATAGATCGCCCCTCTAAGAGTGCTTTCATCTGCAAGTCAATATCTATAAATATGCTTACCTCCTTCCTTCTTCGTGCTTGTGATTCAAGGTCTTTTATATCCTATTTCATCCAAGAGACACCATCTTTCTAATCACACCCTAATATATATGTATAAAGACATGTCCTTATGATAGCAGGTCGGCCTTTTATTGGAATAATTAATAAGTCGACTCTTATTAATAATTCGATTCTTATGCAAGTCAGCCTATCTAACAAGTGTATTGATTCCTAAGTCAGCTTCATTGAGAGAAAATATTATTGTTTCCTTTGACCGACTAAAGGTCTATTGTCTTAGGTTATATATATATTTGGATTGGGATATCACAATTTTATTGTTTTATTTTAATTCTTTATATTAATATTTATTATAATGTGATGTTTAAATATTCAAATTGCTAGTATTTTTATTTTAATATTTATACGTTATACATAATGATTATAATTATAATTATCTTTGATAATTATAATTATATTGGGTGGTTAATAATATGTGTTTTGTTATCCTAGTATTATGATTGTGGGGACATGACAATCCACCAATGTGCCAAGCAACCTTCCAATCTTCACCAAGCTCTCCTTAGCCTAGTATTCCAATGGTAAATTGTATAGGCGAATCCAAATTGGCTTGTCATATAGATCATGCTTCACTGGGTCGAAATTAGGGCACCACTTCTGGATGTACAGAGGGTGACCATTGATCTTCCATAGTCCGCCCTCCAGGACTAAATCCCGAGCCTTAGATGAACAGAAGACGGCAACAAAAAAACCTTTTGGAATGAATTTGAAAATCTCTGTGGCTTTCCAATACCCCTTAATCCAAGATCTGATCTTGCTATGCTCGCATCTAGGGCCTGCCACCTTGCAAATAATTGCCAAATCTTCCAGCATGTCAACATCTTCTTGGGCTTCCTCAAACAAATATATGGTTAGAAAAGACTTGTGGCAAGGAGCGGCACACATTTTCATTCCTGGCGCTCTTTGACCGCTCCTCCAAACCCTCACTTCCTCCTTCATCGTTTCACACCACCTCTGCCGAATTTCGCTCCATTTCCATCAACTATAAAGTCCTTTAATATATTATAATAATGTATAAAGTTAATTAATTTAATTTAACTCTATAATTAATGTTATTAAAATTAAATACATGGGACCATTGAATGAGCAAGATGTCTCCAAGATATAAATCTAGTGTCGTTCCCAAAATAGAAAGATTGCTAACTGACCACTCCAATCACCCTCTGTGACTTACTATAAATAGTAAGTATAGCCAAAGCGTCTAGCAAAGGTCCAAAAAATGCACAGAGAAACCTCCTGAAATGCCTTAGCTGGAAAGCACCAAATAGAACCAACTGAATGACTAAACACCCAATAATACCCTCAGAAGGGTCCCCTAACCAACCTATTAGCCTATAGGAACCAGTTGGTAGACTAACCACTGCATTTGTCAACTGCCTAGGAAAAACATTATAGTCCACCCTCCCCAAGATTGCTTGTCCCAAAGCAATCCTCACCTGAACACCCTGGCTTGTCACCTAAATGTCGGGATCCCAAATCAGCCTGTAGAATGATCTACCAAAACCCCTTTGCAACAACGGGATAATGATAGAGCTAAACTTGGCAGCTCCATTAGTCATCTTTGAATAAGAAGCAATCTGCCAAGCATAGTGAATCCTGAATCCCACATCCCAATTGGAAGTCCGCCATACTCAACACCTACTGACTTTCACTACGCTACTTTGATATAATCTTCACCATGCTAAGAGTGGTGAAGCAGCTCATCGGGATCTAGCCAAACTGGCATGCTAAACCTATCACCACCTAGATCCCAACACATCAAAACCTCACATCCATCAAGCATGGGAAGATGGAGACATCTCAAAGTGCCAGCATGACAGCACCTCTTTGCATCCTCTACCGACCTCCTTGTTGTGACCTTTTTCACACATCGCCCCATTGCAAATGGGGACCCCCCTAATTTTGGCTTTGCTTTTCGGTCGTTTTGTTTTTGTCTCTCTTTTCTGCCGTCTGTCTTTCCGGGATGTGCCCGTCTGTGAGCTTTAACGTGAAATTTGGCCAAGTCTGGAATTAGGGTTTGAGTCTTTTGGTCAGTTCAGGGTTGAATAGAGTGAATAAATTGAAAATTGAGCTTAACATTGTTGTCAGTGTGCTTCCAGCAGCTCTCAGCAAATTTTCATCGAATTCTGAGGTACTTACTATTTTTAGTAAGTGTACAATTGCGGGCAGTTCGTCAGCATTTTTGAAGTTCCGACAGTCACACAGTATTCAGGGCGCATCAGGCTGCTCGCGTGCAAGATTTGAGCGAAAACAGACAATTTTCTATTTTTAGCAGTTCAGCTTCCGAAGCAAATTTCAGGGTTCAGATGCAGAGTTTTTCTTTGCATGTCTGGATATTCCTTCTGGGTTTTTCGAGACCTTCACGATGATATAACATGCAAAACGAGATGACCACTTTTAGAATTCAGCCTTCCGAGGCTATTTTTAGGGTTTGCATGTCAGGGTTTCTTTTGCATGTCGGATGATTCCTGATGGGTTTTTCGAGAGCTTCGCGATGGTGTGACATGCAAACGAAGATACTCGCTCAGTAAGGAACTTACTATTTTTAGCAGGTGTGCCCCGACAGCCGCTTCCCAGCAGTTCAGAATTACGAGCTGATCGCAGTGCCATAGAAACGAGAGCAAACAGAGTTCATTTGATACACATGCAGAGAAAATTAGGGTTTCCAGCTTCGGGACCCAAAAAGAGGCGTAAAAGGTCAGAATTTTCGAAAACCGGTGTAAACCACCGCGATCAGCATCCTTCAGGCTATCTGCTGATGAAATTTCAAGTCAAACGGAGCACTTACTATTTATAGTAGGTCAATTTGGAAACTGGCTAAAAATAGTAAATCAACTGCATGCGTTGATGTTGACAGTAAGGTCACGTGGTGAGGAGCGCCTCATTTAAATTTCAAGTCGATCGAAGCAATGGAGCTATCAGAAACAAGGGGTTACTATTTATAGTAAACCACCTCCAGAAATAGGCTAAAAATAGCAGGGTGACTAAAAATGGCAATGTCGACAGAACAACGAGGCCATAAGGATGCAATGTGTAAAATTTCAAATCGTTCTGAGCTTCAGAGATGCAAATTCAGAGGACTTACTATAAATAGCAGGGCATGAAAGCTGGAGAAAGCATGAAAAATTTCTAAGTATGAAACTTCATCCTGCAGCCATGGCAAAATGCGCCCAAGCTGATGAGGAGGCATGAAAGAATTCTAAGTTACAAGCTCGTCCACCACACAGGCTAAAATGCGCCCAAGGATAAGAAAGTCAAAGAAAAGTCAATGAATTTTATCCTGTAAGCATGGGGAAATGCGCCCAAGGGAAGCTCAGGAAGGTTGAAAAAATTTCTAAGTTTGGATATCCTCCTCACCCCTCCAAATGCGCCCATCCTTCTCAGGGGGTGAAATGCGCCCAAGTTGTGAGTAGTCAAAGCAAAGTCAACGTTTTTCATCCTCCTCCAGGGGAAAAATGCGCCCAAATGCATGCATGTCAAGACAAAAGAGGAAGTTGAAGAGTCACTCAAAGGCATTGTTATCCACCAGCTAGGCCAAAATGCGCCCAAGAAAGGAGGGAGTCAACAAGTCAAACAAGTTCGTCCTTCACATACATGGAAATGCGCCCAAGGAAGAAGTGGGTCAACAAGTCAAAGTTTTTATCCTTCTCACCCTCCTAAATGCGCCCAAACAAGCTCAAGTGAAGACAAAAAAGTGAAGTTGAAAGGTCATCCCTCTTGCATGCCTAAATGCGCCCAAGTTAGGATGGTAAAAGGTGAGTGGAGGTGGTAAATAAGGTGAAAAATATTGCCAAGGCGTGGTGAATACAAGGTAAATGCTAGGCGTTATCCTCCATCAAGTCCTAAATGCGCCCAAGGTGGTGGGTGTTGGAGAATTTCCTAAGGCGTGTGAAGTGTGAAAACAAGATGCTAAGGTGGTAAGGTGTTAGAATCTTTTTAAGGCGTGTAAGGGTGGAGAATGTATGCTAGGCGTGATTTTATTCTTCTTCAAGTATCATATGCGCCTAGGGTGGATGAAGTGTGTTAGGCGTTGAAAATGCAAAGTGTTGAAAATATTTTCCTAGGCGTGGTGATGAATATCCTTCAGCATGTGTCATTTGCGCCCAAGGTGTTGAAGATGATTGCTAGGGCGTTGGAAATTTTATGGAGAATAAAATACAAAGGATGAATAATGCATGCCTAGGCGTTGAAATTGCCAGATGAAAAATAAATTAAGTGTGATGTGCTTTCAAGAAATATTTTCTAAGAAAAGTTGATGAATTTTTTCTCACCACTGGCAAGATGGATTGAAGGATGAGTAAAAAATTTCTAAGGGAAAATTTTTCAAAGTGCTAAGTGATTCAAAAAATTTCTAAGGCACAAATATTTTCTCCCTTAGAAAAATGCCTAAGTATGATGAAGTGATGAATTTTCCTGAAGTCCGAGTGAAGTTGCCAGAGGATGGATGATAATACAGGATGAATTCTAATTTCTCAAGCTGGAGCAACACAGAATGATCACAGGCGAAGAACGGATTTAAATTTGACAAATAATATTTTTCCAAGGTTCAAAATTCCAGAAAATTAAATGAACCCGTTCGTTGGGTACCCATGGGTTCGATGCGTTTTGGAGAAAATTTTCTTCTGGGTATCGAAGATTATCGATGAGGAATGAATTTTAAAGTCTTCCATGCTTCGCTGCGGCCTTCGGGATGAGGATTTTTGATGGGCACTAGAGTGACGAGTTTTCCTAAGGGGAACTTGAAAATTTTCTAAGGCAAAATGAAGAAAATGTGTTTTCAAGGTGAAATTCTCCAGACGGTGAATTTGAAAGGAACTGCCTAGGTGAATTTGCCCAAGCTCTTCGTGAAGATAGTTTTCTTGAGCCAGAGATGAATAAAATCAAGGTTGTCAGAGCTCCAGTTAGTGAAATGAATTTCTCACAGATGATACGCCCTTGAGGAAGACGGGTTGAAAATTTGGCTAAGGCATGAGGAATTTGAACGTGAAGTTGGCTCGTGGAGGCAATGAATGCTTGAAAATTAGAGCGTGAGAATCAGGTAAGTAAGTTAAGATTATATTATGAAGTGTTCTAATACTCTTCTCCTCGCTTGTTTTGCAGGAGGAATGTCGAGGCCAGAGCGATGACTTGAAGTGGTGAAGCACGATGATATTACAACCTTCAGAGGAAGATAAAGTTATAAGTTTCACATGAAGGAAGAAAGTTGCAAGAAAATGGCTAAGTATTGAGACTTAGTATAACTTAAGTGACAAAGATGAAGACCCTCAAGTGGAAGAAGTCAAAGAACAGCGTCGAGAAAGAAGATCAAGAATAGTGTGAACGCGTCTACAAGCGGAATCTTCTAGAAGACTGATTGTGGGCATTTATTTCCTTTGCTATTTTTGGGAGTGAGTGGGAATCTTTGATTCATTTAATGTACCACTCCCTATTCTGGCAGTTTTTAGGGTTAGGGCTGAGGTGGCACAATTTTAGCCACTCTATTGATTGTAACCCTAGCCGTCTTTTGGGACTTGGCAAGCTATATAAAGGGGGAGTCCCCCTCATTTGTAACTCAGTAGACAGTAGAGAAGATTAGAATAGACATAGAGTAGAGGGACAACTTAGAAGTAGCTTAGTATAGATTGATAGTGTAGTTTGAAGAAGAGGGAAAGTTTTCCCTTTGAAAACTTTGTAAGAAATTGTTGTGAACACTCTCTCAATTAAAGAGTTTTCATTGATGGTGAATTTCGTCTTTGTTGTGAGTAGCTAGCAAGGTTTCTTCGTCCTTCGGATTCAAATGGTAGCTCAAAGTAGTGTAATTTTCATTCTATGCAAGTAGATGTTAGTTGTGGAATGTGGCATTTGATCTAAGCAACTTCGTCTATCCATACCACTAGTGTATTTGCTGATGGTGAATGCGCCTTGTGTGGTCAACTGGAATATCTTGTACTTAACTTCAATCACAGTTTGAATAATGGTATGCGTCGTTGTGATGGTATCTTTATGTCAAGTGGTGGTTTGAACATCTCTAGTCACCCCCCTTGAAGATTGCACCGACTCCGTGGAAGCTGTCCGATGCGAGGCAAAGCGAAGTCCGGTTAGAAGTTTGTTGAAGTCAAGCTCCATATCCCACGCCTTAGAATAGATTTAGACTCTCTAAACCCTGCAACCCATTTCAATTCAGTACTTTCTGGTTAGAATAGGTAACTCGCGCTTCATAGACAAATCTTTCGAGCATTTGAATTCCTTTCTCCGCTGTCGAACAATTCCGTAAGTCCCCTTGAAATACCAGCAAATCACATCAAGCCAAACTGAGCCTATTCGCATTGAAGGAACCTTGGAGTTGAACGCACGAACTCTCTCGCAATCTTAGCGTGCTGGATACTTTGATCAAGAGAGAATAGGGTTGCCGTTGGCGACTTTATTAACGTTAGTGCGATCCCACGAAAAGCCACATGCTCTATGGATGTAGAAAGGAGTGATCCCAATCTTGGTTTTACAATTTTTGGCCAAAGTGGACCTTTGGTGATTTTTCTAACTAAACTTCACTTTTCGAGGCACCTATGGCTAAAGCATTATGAGGAATTTGAAGATGATGCAAACTAGTGATTTGAGAGAAATTTTGTCTATAGATTCTAAATATATTTTTTTCAAAATGTTTGGAATCAGATTGCACTTCTTTTTCCATCTTCTTCAAAAACTAGTTTTTAATAGTAAACACCATTTTTAAAGAGTGACGTTATTGACTAACACATAACTTTTTTTCTATGAAGGATAAAATATAATTTTTTCGAATTTAGATTTGCTTAACTCGATATCTAGTGCAAGAGGTGGTTCATAGCATTTCATTGAATATTTTTTCCTTAATTAAGTTTTGAAGTTAAACCAATTACAATTCGAGACATGGGGCGGTATACAATATCTTTTGTATGTATTGAAAATTCAAATATTTTTTTTGTTGGATCAAGGACATCAATATCTAGTGCCTTTGATATTTTCCAAAAAATTGATAATGCTATTTTCCACTTGTGCAAAACAAAGAGCCTTGATTTTTGGTAGAAAAACCTATGTTTAATCAAACTAAAAAACAAATACATAATAAAACCAAAAGCAGTTAAAATTATATATTTGTTGGATAGCTCATTTTGAGGACTACCATCATCCAGTTTGGTCTATGAGGTCTCCTCCATTTTCATCCTCAACTCGAGCTTCGAAGGGAAAAATTTTGGAGATTTTTGGTGAGAAGGGGAGAAAGGGGGGGTTCGAGTGAACTCCCCTTGGAGGTATGCTCGAACCTGGGTTCACTCGAACCAAGGTTCGAGCGAACCCCCTTTCCACAAAGCTTTCCTTTTGGTTTTTTTCCTGGAAATGGTGGGACCTAGCATTTAATGGGTTCGCTCAAAGGGTTCACTCAAACCAAATGTTCGTTCGAACCCCAAAAACCAAATTTTTTTCCATGGGGGCATTTTTTGCAATTTTCCTTCCTCATTGGAATTGTAAATCAGTTTTGTAGGTTTATCCTGTGATGGCTACCCTACCCCTCATAGGTGTTGAAAGATGTGTAACCGCTCCTCTTAGGTTTCTGATATGGGACATATCAACACCCTCAAGACTGTAAGATCGACCTATGAGGATGCAAATGATTGCGCCAAGGTCATAGGGTGATAGAATATCATCTCTATGCATCTCTCCCATGCTAAGGAGATGATGCAACTCTCCAAACTCTTGAACATCTATTGTCCTCCAAGGATTATGAAAAAATTCTTGGTCATGTTGGCAACACAAGGGTAGACAATTGAAAGGGGGGGGCGAGGGCGTGAATTAGTTGTCACAGAAATTAAACTTATTCTCATATCTAATTAATAAACATGAAAGCATAAACAATCACCACATCAGAAACACACATAACACCAAGATTTTTTACGTGGGAACCCTATTAAGGGAAAAACCACAGTGAAGGTTAGTCCACAAGATTATACTCTGTTAAAAATATGATAAATGAGGAATGCACATGCATTCAGGCACACTGCATAGAGCTCACTACTCAAATACAATAAGGCTTACTACCCAAAGGAAGACACATTGTCTTACAGAAACATTCGGATTACATCCGGAAGATTGAATTGAGAAAATAGCATCTGCTAATGCCTGGTTATAGTTTTAGTTAAGCACATAAACATCTGCTCACACTTCTTCACACTTTACTTCTGCCTTTGAATGATTAGAACATTATTTGCACACAACACTTGCACATCTTGCACACTTCTTACTTCAAATGGAATCAACAATTGCTCATATATATCTGCAACTAGAGATTAGAACAACTGCATGTCAGCTTCAATAAAATATAAAATATGTACAAATTGTCGGCCCAAATCGATAAACAATTATCAATGTGAATCAACCAATGTTGGCCACAACATATTGAGGACCCAAAACAACATCCTCAAACACAAAACACCTGAAACAATTATTCCTCGAAGATCCACAACACGCTACAATCACCTTGTCAGCCATGAACATGAAAAACATGAACACGCAAAATAAAATCACCAACCGTGATCACATCAATCAATGTGGACCAACAACACAGATATAGAACGATCTACAAACATCCACAAGCATCATGAATCACTATAGAAGCATCTGCAACAACTCAAATTACTAGAATCACATCATCTTCTTTCAGGAACACCAACTGAAGCAATAGAACAACTGTCAGAACACAGATACTCATAACTCAATCAAATCTTCATGCGGATCTCTAAAACTTTACGTGGATAGACTAGATATACTAAACAACAAACCCTTTAGTCCACAACCTTTGATCATCAATATACTGAGCTAGCCAACAGTATGATGGTTAAACTGAACTTCCCTGCATCACTGACAACCTGCAGCTTATTTTATTACAATTTTCTCAATATCCTCGACATATACAACCTTAAAGACATTAATGCCAATAGTGTTGACATCAATGACAACAACATGTCAGCAATATCCAACAAGTCCCATGAAGTAGGACAGTTGTATCCTACCAAATTATGGAGTAAAATTCCATCATTGTGGTCTAATCTATTGATGCCATCATGCTCACTGAAAACACAACTTCCTAGTATCCTCGTATTTCCAAGTGTATGCCACACATGGGTAAGAGTTTCCCTAAACCTTGAAGCAAGGAAGTTGCAAACTCTGCCAAGGAACCCTCTACATGATGTAACTGTGATCCCTATCCCTGTAAACAACCATTTGAAAGTAATAGAGTCAGAGTCCCATAGGTTCTAATTCCATCTTCTGAAGATGGAAATACTCCATCCCAAAATGGATGATATGAAGCCCGAGCCAACCCACACTTACGCATCATTAAATCATCTGTGTGTGGACTGAAAGAGAAGTGATGAGCACTCCTTACTATGCAGTCAAGGTGGAATGTGCTTGCTTGCTCCAATGGTAGATCTGCATAGTCAGTGGGAACCCATGCCTCGTCACTCTCATCACCTGAATTAGGAGGTGGCTCACATCTTCGATCTTGAAGGGAAGATTGGGTAGTTTTTGATTTCATCCATTCCAGGGCATGCTTGATAGTTCATAGACTAGCTATAGAGTCCCTATTACTACCCCTATCTGTCTTTCCTCCAATTGTGCTAACCATAGGAGGTATTATACAAACTTGTGTGTGTTGTTGAAACGAGTTAAGGTTTGGACAACCTTATCCTTGGTAACCTTCAGCTATCCCTTGAGTCCCTGTGACTCACTAGGCTCACGCCTACCATCATCCTTGACCAATGCATTACCTGAGTTGCTGACAGGTGTAGGAGACATCCCCCCACTAGAAGATGCCCTGCAATCCTCATGTAAATAATATGGAACAGCGTGATGATCCAACACGCTAGACACATAATACTTTGCCTCCTCAACACAAGACTCACTGATATCAATCTCTACCTCGCTAATGTAGAGATTGGTGCTCCTGTCACAAGTGGATACATGCACCTCACTACTGGTTGGTCCGCGTGGTGTATGCATCTCTACCTTTTTCATATATGTATCTTGAGCCCTCAATTGGCTCTCCCCTAAAGGTGACTCATGATTACTATGGTGCAAGTTGTGTGAAAACTTAGGAATGTCAGAATCATTCCTGTCCTCCTCAAACCCATGCAAACTTGAAACCTCCTCATGGTCGACCACTGTTAGGGGTTCTCCCCTCAAACCATGAGTTCCACTACCATCTGCAAGTGTCATAACAACTTTTGAAGACTGGATATCTGTTGTGGATGAAGAAGATTGAACCAAGCTCAACTCCTCACAAAGCTCGTCAATCTGAATCTCCGATTCTTGAAGGGCCTTCTGGGTGCTCTTAAAGGAATCCTCAATAACCATAAGCTCATCAGTAAGTTTATCTATTTCCCTTTGTTTCCCCTTAAGGCCATCATAGTATATCTCACCAAGCATGAGTAGGTGATCTCTATCGGAGAGTAGCGATATGTAATTGGTCTTTATCTCCACTAATGCTTCTCTAAGCACCTGTGAATCTAAAGGGGAAAATTCTTCATAAGGGTCCATATGTTTAACTGAAGACCTCCAACAACATTTGTCCATCATCTTAAGGGTGTCATCAAAATGTCTAACGGCTGCACTAATCCGGTCTTCACTCACCTTCAGTTATACTGCCAACTGATTTGACCCCTTTGTCATGTCCCCCAAAATTGTAACACTAAGCTATAAAGCATCTAAAGACATAAATAATAACATACAAATAATTATCAAAATCCAAACACGAGTAATTACAATTTAAATATAATTTGATAATATTATAATTATAAATATAATATTAATAATAAATCTGACAATTATCAATACCATACAATACACCAAATATAATATACAAGTTCACATTGAAATTATAAGAAGAAATAATAATAAAAATTATCAAATATATAACAATATAAATATTTACAAAATATCATATCAAAATAATATATATATATATAATATATAAAATAATAATATATATTTTTATAAGACAAAACTCGGAAATAGAAGGCAACATTACCTAATGAAGAGACGTGATTAAAGAAACGAATATATTTAAATTAAAACTAAATCATAAAAGTCAGCGGTGGTATTGGAAGGTTATGACTCTTCCAAAATAAAGTGATATCATATATATAGATATAAGGAAAATAAGAATCGAAATAAGAGGGGAGGATAACGAATAATGGAGAAATAAATTTGCACGCAGAAGAACAGACGGGAATAGAAGAGAACAAAATCTTCAATCGTAGGGGAGGGAAACCAAAAGGGTCATCAGCGGCTGGAAGAACATATTAAATCGCTGGCACTAGAAGTCTTCTAGCTATCGATGGGAAGATAAAGTATATATACTGCCAGCAACATCTTCTTTAATCTGACGCAGGGCAGTAAGTAAGACCTGTGATATCTTGGAGAAGTAATACGGGCAGACAACAACAAACAAGGTAAGTATTTCTGAATATGACTGATTAGTGTAGTGAATATATAAGGTTGTAGATAAGGGGCTTAATAAGTATTTTATGAAATAAAATAATAATCAGTTCAATTCATAATGAAATCTTAGTAAGTACTTTTTGGAATAAAATATTAATTAGTTAATACATTACGAAATCAAGATGTGGATCAATTAGTAGCTTATATTTATGCATATGAATTATTAACAATATTATTTTGAAATGGTAATATTATACATGTTAATGAAAGTCAATCAAAGGCAATTAAATAAATGCTTGGTAAATGAATTAAGAATTTAGTGATAGTTGTAAATTAATACATATTGAATATATATATATATATATATATATATATATATATATATATATATATATATAATTTGCGATTATCCAATAATGATGCTTGTAACAATTATTGAGCCTTATAAATAATGACTCTGTTTATTCACTATGATATTAAATGGTATAATAGAATCCACCTATGAGATCTTGAGAGATGTTTAACATTTAATGTACTCATGAAATATATTACAAAGGAATTATTCATAATGAGTGACCAGGAGGAAATAAATACTCCTTTAACAAGAATGAAATATTTATATCATCTCGGGTCTTAAAGGTTATCATCACTGAAATTTATTGATCTCTAACATTCTAATGTCTCTTTGAGAAAAACTTTGAATGCAAGATTCGGGTTTAAGTGCTCTCAACAGATAGGGGACATTACAAGTGGTATCATAGCAACTTTCCTGCCATCCTGTGAAAATCATGTATGCAAACCGACCAAGAAAAAGGTATGCTTTATTGCAGATTAGGTATGGGTCACATGCCTTCTAAAATTATGAGAAGCAATGACATTATTTTGGCAGATAAACAAGAAAATTAAATCACTGATGAATAGGCATATCTAAATATCATTAATAAATATACCTAAATATATGCGAACTGATGAGTACATAATAGGCAATTGATAAATAAAACTTATGCATACAAATATTTGTCTAATGGATGTAAATTATTCTGGGAATGCATGTTACTATTATAGTATTGCTAAAATGTTATTTTGAATTGGACAACTAACGATGTTATGATGATCTATCATTCTATTAAAACATAGTATAAGAAGGTGACATCGTTTGATGAAGGTTTCTATAGCTCAAGTGGTATCAGATACTAAGATTAGATTTGGCACTATAATATACACTATCAAATTATGGACTTTCTCTTTCAGTCATAAGGGTAGGGAATTGAATATGCATTGAGGAATGCAGAGACTAGGATCCCTTCAAGGTAGGCCACCCTCTGTAGGCGGACTGCGGTCTGTCACTGGGGGCCGAGAGGGTCATTACAACGGGCGTTTGTTGGCCGCTCTCGGGCTGAGAAGGTTATCACTAAGGGCATTCTCATGTGTATTCACTTCCCCTTCACCTATGAATGTGGGAGCAAAGGAGTAGTAATTTGGAGTGTTCTACAAATATGTTAATCTACTCAAACAAGCAATAACTAGTATATAAATTTACATGTCTTCCATAATAAAAAGGGATAAAGGAATGTTTTAATGTTGCTTCATTACAATTAAATTAATGTTTACTTCGATTACTATTCTTATTTTTATGGAAATATTGGTATTCATAGGTCATTTCTTAAATCTCTAAAAAGGGAACATGTCCCTTCGAGGTAGACCACCCTCATTGGATGACTGCAAGTCTGCCATTGAGGGCCAAGGGGGTCATTACAACGGGTACTTGTTGGCCGCTCTCGGGCTGAGAAGGAAATACTCTAAGGGCCTCCTATGGAAATCCTTTCTTCAAACTATCGCATGGACTGTGTTCAAATTATGGTCTCTCACTCTAATAAACCATTAGATGAGGTGGAGTGGATGCCCACGAAGGAGAGCAGATGACTAGGGTCCCTTCAAGGTAGGCCACCCTTCGTAGATGGACTGCGGTCTGTCACTTGGGGCCGAGGAGGTCATTACAACGGGCGTTTGTTGGCCGCTCTCGGGCTGAGAAGGGTATCACTAAGGGCATCCTTGTGCGCGATCCACTCTGCCCCATTTGGGAATTGGATGATCAAAGAGATGATAACTTGGGTGTTTTAATATCCATTTAGTTGCTTAGAAATTTATAGGTTGAATGCATGATTACATATAATTTACCAGTGATTAATATGATAAGAATGGTTTTCATGATTTCATTATGTTTGATTAATACCTTTCAAGTTAGTATTTTTATTTTATGAAGTATGATTGTACCTCATTAGTGCATATACTAGATGACCTTGGGATTGTGGAGGGGTCCACGGTGTAGTATGGGATGCACCGAATCCCCTTCCCCAACTGTTTGATAGTATATTTCATGCTTGTGTGATTGTATTTGAGTGTATACTTTATGACTTGTGGTTGAATTTGCATTTGGGTGTATACTCTATGATTGCATTTGTATTTGAGTGTATACTCTATGATTGTATGTGTATTTGAGTTGACTTGTGACGATATTTGAGTGTATATGATCTTGTATTTATATTTGAGTGCATATTTGATGGATTGTACCTAAATTCAAGATGTATTTGTATTCAAGTGTATACCATCTGACTTTGTATACTCTGTGACCTTGAATTCAAGTGTGTCCTTCGTGACTATGTATTGGGTGTATATGACATGCTATTTGCAATGACTTATATTCAAGTGTATACATTGCGACTTATATGTATTCATACGTATGCTTTGTGACTTCCTACACTCGTGCATATACTTCATGTTTTACCAAACTTATGTTATTTTGTTTCTTGGATAGCATCTTACTTGATCATTACCTTGTATGTAATTGTTTGTATGTACACTCTAATGAATGCTTCATATTATGTATTTTCCATTTTTTGAATGAATGATATGCTTATATTCCATGCATAGAAGTAAATTTGAGTATACTTGAACACTCTACATATTCATGCCTTGAGTAATGACTAAATGCTTCTCGCTCCATGTGTGTGGTTTCTCTATGTATGCTTCTTGTTAGAGTGTATCTACATTGCTTCCTACCTTATGAGTATTTATGCATTGGATACCTTGTTTGAGTTTATGTGCTTTATATATAATTACATGATTTAGATGCCTTGTGTGTAATTTATTGCTCATTGCTCCTATGAGAATTTTCCTCATATTGAGTATCTTACTCCATGTATTTATGTGTAGTTTGTGTATTTGTATGCTTTATGTGTAATCTATGATTATGCTCTATACATGTATTCATGTTTGCTCCATGCTTCGTATCTTGTATGCATTTATATTCAACATTACTGCCTTGCGAATAAATTCTTGATGTGTTTCATGATTGGTGTGTTTTCAGCATGTCTGCTCCATTCTCATGTGTACTACGGTTGACAAGCGTATGCTTTATATGTTCAAGTATATATTTTGAGCATGTTTACTTCTTCGAGTGTATTTGCATACCTTGAGTGTATTAAGTGCCTTATATTTCCTAAGTGTGTTCATTATATCTTGCGAGTGATTATGTGTTGCTATATGTTTGATGAACCTTCAGCATGATTATTTCATATGTGTGATCAATTCATGTTTGTCAAGATTCTTCATACATGAGTGCCCTCTTAATACCTTGAATTTGCTTTGTAATAGGACTTATATGCCTTCCATTATTTTCTTATACATTATATGTTACTAGCTTCATTACTGACGTGATTGTGGCTTACAATATCTCATGTGCATACCTTGTGACTATTTCATGTATGATAATTTCCCCGTGTATGGTATGTATCCAACATAAGTGGTTATATGTGTTTATTGAAATATTTTCTCTATATCTGATATGAATCCCACATGTGATCGATGTGAATGCATTGCACATGTATGATTCTTGCTTTGTATAAGGATATGACTGTATATGTATTCAGGTGTGCACTCTATGTCGTATGTGTATACCTCCTGCCACACATATATGCTTGTGTCTTGTAACTATGCTTCGTATTTGTGTGTATTTATGTTTTATGCTTCATGCCTCACGTATCTATGCTCATTATGATTCCAACGTTGTCCAACATGTTTATGTTTGACATGTACTCATACGTATAATCCACGCTTTATATGTACTCGTGTGGGTGGTTCATGTCTTATCTTATGCTTTGAATAGTTTGTGTTTTCGTAAATTCATGCCTTATATGTACCGTTGTATTTGTTGAGTGTATCTTCGAGCATTCTTATGCCTATGTATGATCATCTCGTGCTGTACGTATATTCAAATGAATGCTCCTTATTGTGTATTTGTGCATATATCTGAGTGTACTTGAATGCTCTATGTAATGACTAATTGTCTCTCGCTCTATGATGTAATTCCTATATGTATGCTAGTGTTTGATTCATGCCTCTTGTGTATTTGAGTGACTTCAAGTGAATACTTTGTGGTTTACGTTATGATTTGTGTGTGAGCATGTGTGAATACCTTCTCTCTTGTATTCATGTGTATAAATTGCGACTTGCATGCACACACACTATGCGACTTATGGATATACTTTGTAACCCTAATTTATTCCGATCTATACGTGTATTTATGCTTGATGTGTCTTCAAACAAGATTACTCCATGGTGTCTTATGCTTAAAAGATTAATTAAAATTTTGTTTGTCAAACTGCTTCTTGAGTTGACAAGTTGCAACTATTGAAATAAGAAGATGTTTTTGTAATTGCTTGAGGACAAGCAATCTTGGGCGGGGAGGACTGTCATGTCCCCCGAAATTGTAACACTAAGCTATAAAGCATCTAAAGACATAAATAATAACATACAAATAATTATCAAAATCCAAACACGAGTAATTACAATTTAAATATAATTTGATAATATTATAATTATAAATATAATATTAATAATAAATCTGACAATTATCAATACCATACAATACACCAAATATAATATACAAGTTCACATTGAAATTATAAGAAGAAATAATAATAAAAATTATCAAATATATAACAATATAAATATTTACAAAATATCATATCAAAATAATATATATATATATAATATATATAAAATAATAATATATATTTTTATAAGACAAAACTCGGAAATAGAAGGCAACATTACCTAATGAAGAGACGTGATTAAAGAAACGAATATATTTAAATTAAAACTAAATCATAAAAGTCAGCGGTGGTATTGGAAGGTTATGACTCTTCCAAAATAAAGTGATATCATATATATAGATATAAGGAAAATAAGAATCGAAATAAGAGGGGAGGATAACGAATAATGGAGAAATAAATTTGCACGCAGAAGAACAGACGGGAATAGAAGAGAACAAAATCTTCAATCGTAGGGGAGGGAAACCAAAAGGGTCATCAGCGGCTGGAAGAACATATTAAATCGCTGGCACTAGAAGTCTTCTAGCTATCGATGGGAAGATAAAGTATATATACTGCCAGCAACATCTTCTTTAATCTGACGCAGGGCAGTAAGTAAGACCTGTGATATCTTGGAGAAGTAATACGGGCAGACAACAACAAACAAGGTAAGTATTTCTGAATATGACTGATTAGTGTAGTGAATATATAAGGTTGTAGATAAGGGGCTTAATAAGTATTTTATGAAATAAAATAATAATCAGTTCAATTCATAATGAAATCTTAGTAAGTACTTTTTGGAATAAAATATTAATCAGTTAATACATTACGAAATCAAGATGTGGATCAATTAGTAGCTTATATTTATGCATATGAATTATTAACAATATTATTTTGAAATGGTAATATTATACATGTTAATGAAAGTCAATCAAAGGCAATTAAATAAATGCTTGGTAAATGAATTAAGAATTTAGTGATAGTTGGAAATTAATACATATTGAATATATATATATATATATATATATATATATAATTTGCGATTATCCAATAATGATGCTGGCAACAATTATTGAGCCTTATAAATAATGACTCTGTTTATTCACTATGATATTAAATGGTATAATAGAATCCACCTATGAGATCTTGAGAGATGTTTAACATTTAATGTACTCATGAAATATATTACAAAGGAATTATTCATAATGAGTGACCAGGAGGAAATAAATACTCCTTTAACAAGAATGAAATATTTATATCATCTCGGGTCTTAAAGGTTATCATCACTGAAATTTATTGATCTCTAACATTCTAATGTCTCTTTGAGAAAAACTTTGAATGCAAGATTCGGGTTTAAGTGCTCTCAACAGATAGGGGACATTACACCCTTAGACTGATCAGCCTCATATAAATTTTCTGATTTGCAATCAGTATCATGCAACATCAAAGCAGATTTGTTTTCAAGGCTGATATCAACACCATGAGCATCAAAATTGTCGTCCCTCATGCATGAATGTGAAGGTAAGGTATGGGCAGTACTATGGTCAAATGTATAGTCATCCCTGAAATCAAATGTAGCACTGTCATCCTCAAATGATTTGGAAACTCCACCATATCCACTCACAATGAGTCCATCACTAGGTGTTGATCCATGGGGTGTACCATACTGAAATCCGAACTTGTTGCTTGTTGCAATATCTTCCCCATGACTGAAAATTACACCCGCAATTGAAGAATGCTGCTCAGATGTGGTTGCAATTGATGTTTGGTTTTCTGATTTACTTTCCTCATGAACACCTATAGGTTGCAAGTCAAAACCCAAGGCTTCTTCTTCCTTATCCAAATGGTTGGGTTTTGAAACCAACCTTAAATATGCCTTTTTCATGTCAGGGTCTTTCATTAGCATGTACAATTCTTGCATCAGCTCAAACATAGATTTATCTATAGTCATCTTTTACCCTTGCTTCTAACAACTTCCGAAGAGAAGCACAAAAATAGACGTGTAGGTGCTGGTCACCAACAAGTAAAAAATGTGAACCGACTGAAGCTAATAAAGGAGTGTTGGACACTCAACAAAGCAATATGAAAATTCCTTTTTTTTTATAACCCCTCAGGCTGGCAGGAAAAATCAGCTCTGATACCATTGTAATGTCCCACCCCAATCTGAGTTTTAACTTGTGATTTTTCTCGATATTTTTTAGTTTTACATATGAGGCATTTTGTCAAATAGTTTGCATATTACTAAACTGGGTTAACTCAATGGTTACAATAATTACAAATGAAATACATTAAGAACACAAGAGTAGTCCCACACACTATATTATATCTACTAGTTATATATACATTCAAAACATTAAATTGTCACAAATAACCATTCACAATGACACTACTGAGCATCAACAATTTTTTGAGTTTTATATCAGACATATATGATTACATTGGAATATCAAAATACTCAAAAATGCTTTCCAACATTTAAATAGCATTAAATTTGTTGGGTATATGAACAACATGCAATCATTAAACCTCAATAACAATAGTTATGTCAATACAATAACAAAGATATATATACTCAAAGCATAAATACCAATTTGCAACTCCTGATGATGCCACGAATGGTAGTGTAAAACCCCCATGTTGGAGTATGAAGAAGTGACTATGTTTGATGTTATGTTTTTGTGAATATCATGCCTAGCCAACATGGACGCCTGGAAAACTCACCACAGTTGGTAACAGCTGATAGAGACCCACAGCTTGATTGGAATGGTGTTGTCTTCAAACTCTAGAAATTACCTTTGATATGCCATGGCATATATCCCTCTTGATGATATCTAACCGACACAAAACTTGACACCAAGATCAAAGGAATTGCTTCACAATTTCCTCTTCTACTTCCAACGCAACCCACAGATAAGAACCACTTCTATTATTCAATTCAACCACTGATAAAACCACCAAACCTTGGACTTAGGCAACCAATATCCAATGTGCCAGGTGCAAATATATGGAGCATCAATCTCCATGGCCTCCCTAGAGTTCTCTTGCAATGTGGCGACCACCAGATTGAATGTAATAGAGCCACGACCAACTCACAACCTCCTGATAAAGGCGTCAAAACCCTCTTTGTAAATACCCACTCTGAAAGATGGACAATCTTCCTACAATTTCCTGTTGATTCCTTCGAACCCTGAATAAAGAAATCTTCCTAAATTTGTTGATGCGTGAGCACAACTCTTGAAATTAAATTGTTTGCAAGTTGGCTTGAGAGATCTTTAACCCCTGTACCGTGTTGTTCCTCACAATGGTTTTCGTCCTCAATGAAGTTGAGTATTTCCAAACTCTCTAGTCCTCTTGCAAAACCCTTAGCAAAATATTATTCTTCCACATTAATGTGCAAAATGAGCTCTCAATGCCCTTTTATATTTTTCGCAAACTCCATACCCAAATTGCATTTGAATTTCATTTCATTTAATTTACTTTTCCCGCCTTATAACTCCCTTTTAAATTGGCACTTAACTTTATATTATAAAGTGCACTTTAAAAACATTTACATCCCACTTTTAATAAAGTCCTTTAATATATTAAAATAACGTATAAAGTTAATTAATCTAAATTAACTTTACAATTGATGTTATTAAAATTAAATACATAGGACCATTGAATGAGCAAGATGTCTCCATGATATAAATCCACTGTCATTCCCAAAATAGAAAGATTGCCAATTGACCACTCCAATCACCTTTGTGACTTACTATAAATAGTAAGTATAGCTAAAGTGTCTAGCAAAGCTCCAGAAAATGCACAAAGAAACCTCCTGAAATACCTAAGCTAGAAAGCACCAAATAGAACCAACTAAATGATTGAACACCCAATAATACCCTCAAAAGGGTCCCCTAACCAACCTGTTAGCCTATGGGAACTAGTTAGTAGACTAATCACTACATCTATCAACTACCTAGGAAAAGGGGACATTACAAAGACTATTGGAGGCATCCCCCTCAGAGTGGATTAGGAGGTCGCCCTTCAAAGTTGCATTTTTTTTTTTATCAGTGAACGCTTTTGACTAGAGCTAAGACCGCAAACGAGGGACCTCATCCTCGGCATGAATGCACAACAACCAACTAGACCCATGAGCACGGTAGCCAATGAGGGCACATAGCCCGCGAGCACACCAACCCAACAAGGGTCTGGCACAAGCCTAAACACCTGTGAAATCACCGGCATGAATGCCGTAATGGTTCACAATCCGTGAGCACATTGGATTAGTGAAGGCACAAGCCTACAATCACAATAGCACAACGGGGATTTCAACCTTGGTGGCAATATCAACAATGCCACAACTTAACCAACACACTACGGGATCAACCCCCCTCAAAGTAGCATATTACTATCAAGTATTTGTAGCATATTTCCTATTATATTCTTCTATTATGCAGGTTATTTCATTACAAGTTGTATCGGAGCATGATCTTGGCACCGTGACGATAAGCCATTTTTTCTAGATTTTGGAGGTCATTTTGTAAAATATGTATCTCCCATATTTTGTTGAATTTTTGTTTGATTTTTAAAGGGTTTTTTAAGAGCCTATTCAACCAGCTATAATCCAGATTTTAGAGGAATTGGAGCAGAATTGAGTGGATTATTATAGAATTAGGGTTTCTACCTAATTTATTTGGAAAGAAAATAGCTTCCACATCCTACTAAATTTATTCATAATTTTTAGTGGATTTTTGTATATGTAAGGGAGGAGTCTATAGTAAAAAAATCAGAGTAATTGGAGCATAATTAAGTGATTTATTGCAGAATTAGGGTTTCCAACAAATTCGCTCTCAAGGCTACAAACCGCCTAATTTTTGGGAGATTTTTTTGGGTAAGTGCAACCTAGGCCTTGGTAAGTTACATAATTTTTTTTAGAGTATCTTGACTTGATTTGTGTGATTTATTGCAAAATTATCTTTCTAGAACTTCTTGAGAACAAAAAGTAGCCCAAAAAACAAGAAAAAAAGCAAGAGCAAGAGAAAGAATAAGAACAAGAGCAAGAGAAAGAACAAGAACAAGAGTAGGAAGAAGACGAAGAACAAGAAGTATTAGTAGAAGAAGCAGAAGTAAAATAGGAGATGAAGAAGAATTTTTTTTAGCATTGTGGACAATGTTTTTGTAAAGAGGAAGGCAATGTTATGCCCCTAGCCCTATAGTGTGTATAGTGTTATAAGTAGTCGGCTTGTGGCTACCTTAACTCTTAAGTCATATTATCATTATTATATTTTTATTTAGTTATTTAGGTCGGCCTAAGACTTATATAAGGTTATCGAGGTTGACTTAGGTGATATCCTAGGTATGAGTATGGTATATATAGGAGGTATATGTAGGGTATTATCATCATGTTGAGTATTGTGTTCATATTGAAGACTATTGGAGGTATCCCCCTCAAAGTGGCATATTACTATCAAGTATTTGCAACATATTTGCTAATATATTCTTCTATTGTGCAAGTTATTTCATTACACAATTGCACCATGGTGTGCAATGGGTATTTTGAAGAGTTATAGAAGGTCAATTAGGAAAAAAATTGGCTTAATTTTTGCATACATTTGTGTAGTACATGAGGTAAAAGGGCTCAAGTTATGTTTGCACTAGCGAAAGAGGGAGAGAGGGAAAGATAAGGATAGAAAGAGGGAGAGATAGAGGGGGGGAGAGTGAGAGAGGAAGGGTAAGGAAATAGAGATAGGGTAGAGATAGAGAGGAAGATAGAGTTCTAGATGGAGATGGAGATGGAGGAGAGGGAGAGATAAATAGAGAGGAGAGAGAGATGGAAGAGATAAATATACAGAGAGGGAGAGAGATAAAAATAAATAAAGATAGAGATATGAAGAAATATATAGAGGGAGAGCGAGAGATATAGGGGCAGAGAGAGATGGAGCGATATAGTTCAATGTATAGAGAGTGAGAGGGAGATGGAGAGAGGGAGAAATATAGATAGAGGGTGATATAGAGAGATAGAGAGGGATAGGGAAGGAGATAGAGAGATATGGAGAGAGATAAAGAGATTTGGAAATAGAGGTAGAGAAAGATATGAATAGAAAGAGATAGAGTGAGAGAGAGTAGGAGAGATGGAGTGATTAAGAGAGGGGGAGAGAGAGAGGGGAAAGAGGTAGAGATAGCTCAATAGAAAGAGAGGGAGAGGAGTGATAAATATAGAGGGAGATATAGAGAGATAAAGAGGGATAGGGAGAGAAATAGAGAGAGATAGGGCTAGAGAGACAAAGAGGTATAAAGAGAGAGGGAGAGAGAGATAGGGAGGGAGAAACAAGGAGTGTGTGTATAGATGAAAGAAAGATATGGAGAGAGGTATAAAGAGAGAGGGAGAGAGAGATAGGGAGGGAGAAACAAGGAGTGTGTGTATAGATGAAAGAAAGATATGGAGAGAGATATAGAGGGAGAGGGAGGGAGAGAAACAAAGAGAGGAGAGAGTAGAGAGATAGAGAGAGGGAGTAATAGGGAGAGAGGGGGATAGAAAGGAGGGATGGAGAGATATTTATAACTTGGCGAAAAATAGAGGGGGGAGAGATAAATAAATATATAGAGAGGGAGAGAGATAGAGGCAATGAGAAAGGGGGATAGGGAGAGATAACAAGATAAAGATATAGGAAGTGATATATAGAGGTAGAGAAGGATATGTAGAGAGAGAGCAGGAGAGATGGAGGGAGAAATGGAGTGAATAAGAGAGAGATATAATGAGATATAAGTATAGAGGGATATACATGAGGTCAATTGGTAGGCCATTTACACAATTGAAATAAAACTTCTGAATTAGGAAGATAATCAGACCACATCACCAACTCGCTCACATTATATTTGCAATAGGGAGAGAGGGAGAGATAGGGATAGAGAGGGATAAATAGATAGGGGAAGAGAGAGAGATAGAGGGGTAAAAAGATAGAGATGAAGATAGAGATAGAGATAGATATGGAGATGGAGGAGAGGGAGAAATAAAGAGAGGAGAGAGGGATAAATAGATATGGAAGAGATAAATATATATAGAGAGAGAGGGAGAGATAGAAAGATAAAGATAGAGATACTTGGAAGTGATTTAGAGAGAGGTAGAGAGAGGGAGAGATTTAGGGGTAGAGAGATGGGGAGATAACGAGATAAAGATAGAGATATAAATAAATAGATGATGTAGGAGCATCCAGGTCCATGTGTGATCGGCATCAACAAAAAAAAGATTGTTTCTGAGTTTTGGTAAGATTTCATGAACTTCATTTTTATAGGTAGAATTTAGCTCCATCTTGGATTTGATGGAAAAAGTTCGAAGTTGAATCATTGATGGTTTTGGAGAACCAATGGTTTCATATTTGCTGTGTATCGACCCCTAACCACCATTGCTTTTGATGTGGAGGTTTCTATGTTAGATTTCCTCCGCACCTCTTCAGATAACAAAACTCCCACAACATAATCAAAATCAAGGGTGTTAGTTGTGCTAAAGCTAATAGAAGTGACTAAGTGATTCCAGGATTCGGGCAATGAACAAAATGATGTAACTGCCTTGTCTTCATCTTCGACTTTTACACCCATACTAGCTAATTGACATATAAGAGTATTGAAAATATTTAAATGATCAACAATTTTTATACCTTCTTTCATTTGCAAACTATACAACTACCTCTTCAAGTAGATCCGATTTGTCAAGGATATTGTCATATAAAGACTCTCCATTTTACTCCATAAGCCTGCTATTGTATCTTCTCCAACAATATTGAAAAGAACATCATCTACTAAACACAAGCGAATTGTGCTAAGAGCTCTTGTATCAAGATCCTCCCAATCTTCATTAGTCGTATTTGCATATTTCTTTGACTTTCCTACCAATGCTTTGTGCAATCTTTGTTGCACTAACAAATCACGCATTTTGAGCTTCCATAGCTCAAAATTATTCTTTCCATTGAATTTCTCCACCTCGAACCTTGCATTCGAAACCTTTGCTAATTGATGCTATAAAACAAACACCAAATCTTAACACAAACACTGCAAAATAATTGCTCTAATACCACTTGTTGTGGAAATGAAAGTGTAAATTTACCCACAAACTTAAATAATTGCAGCACAAGTTAGATGCTAAGAAATACAGAAGATAATAAAATGGAATAACAGATTAATAAACAAGACATAAATTTACGTGGTAAAACCTTGACAATATGCCAAGGAAACATCCACGAGGCAAAGTATCGGTATTCTTATTACCTAGAGAAATTGATTACAACTCTCACACAGCTGTTGCTCTTCAATTACAATTCATTACAACGTGATTTAGCCTTCAAGGCAGCAAGATATATATAATATCTGCAACCTGTGGCAAACATAAAAAAATCCAGCTTTGTTTTATTGGTTTGTTTTTATGTTTTTAAATCTTTATCTTTTCCAAAGATAAGATTTTCCTTTCTTTATTTCCTTTATCTTTTCCAAAGATATAGATAAACATAAGATATATTATATATATCTTGCAACCTGTGCCAAACATAAAAAAATCCAGCTTTGTTTTTATGTTTTTAAATCTTTATCTTTTCCAAAGATAAAACTCTGCTTTATTTCTAATTTGTTTTCATTATCCAATAAACAAGACTGAAGTGACTGACTAATTGCTCACAATAGAGAAAAACAAAAAAAAAGGCTCCTTCAAGTGATGCACCAAAATGTCCAGGCTACTAAATGACATGCTCTTCCTGTTTGCTTCCCTTGATGAACAAATAAATGTAGACAACAATTTGGACTTTTCCATCTGCAATAGACTCTCAACAACTGTATGTTGTTTGTTATTTGAAACATTGAGTATCCCAAATAAAAAATAATGTACTAGTTGTTTAAGCTCTTCCCAGATTGACTACCTAGGATAAGGTTTTTTTTGTTGTAGGTGCAAGCAATGTGGGAAGCCTCTCAAATCGCTTCCAAAGCTCCATTGGAGGGCCTAATGCATAGAACAAATGGCAAACAACCAAAGTATGCTCTGTGGATCTCTCACTTTCTGTTTAAGCCACCTTTTCTTGTTTTTCTCTGTTTAACTATCTGAATTGATGACTATCAGAAGTCTAGTTCTGATGAATATCAAAAGTCTTGACATCTTATCTTAGGTCCATAGGTCCATTGAGGATACATCTGCTTTACCTGTAGATGCAGCTCCCGCCTCTGTAGTTCCTATTTTTGAGGGAATCATTGAGAAGGAAGTTATAGAAAGTGTGCAAAAATACCAATCATATGGAAAGGTAACTAAGAAATGGGTGGATTAGATGAAAGAAAAAACTTTATATTTCATTGGGAAAGCTAAAGGAGTTTATGAAGAATCAGGTATTGCAAAGGAACTAAGAAATATGAGAGAAGAAGAGTCAATGTGGCAGGGAATTTGGAAAGACCTCCAGGAGATGAACAAGGTAGATGTCAATATCTTGACTACTGAGAAGATTTTCTCAAGTATTGAAGAGAATAAATTTGATATGTGGTTTCAAATTGTGGAATGGAAGCTTGTAACTATCAGTCAAATTTTGACAAAACAAGAGAAACTTTTGGCGACTTGTGAATAGGTAAAAAAGAGATTCAAGATGATCTCTTATCACTTAGGATCAGTGTTAACCCCAAGTTTTCGAGATGGGGACGGCAGGGGATGATAGGACGAGTCCCCAAGTTTCCGTTTTTTTAGGCCAAATTTGGGGACCGCAGGGGACGATATATAAAAATATAGGGAAATCTTAAATATTCATATGATAACATGGATAAGGCATGCATAATATACATTATAGAACCTTAACATATAACATTTGTGTTCAACATTATGCCAATACTCAATGCGCATTCAAAATTAACATACACAATTATGAAGCAACCTCCAAGTTATAATTTATAAACTTATATCAAAATGCCCAAAGGCTACATTGCTGCCATATAGTTTTAAAGTTTTCTATGAAAATCAAAATACAATATCGTATGTCAATAATGAATAAACAAAGAGCACTGCTACCCCTAATCATCTCTCATAACCACATCAAAATCAAAGTCATCCTCTGAGTCACTGCCACTGTGATGGTCCTGCTCAACCAACGGAACCCCAACCAAACCCTCAGCTGTCTCCTCCTCATCTACTTGGGCCACGTCCTCAGGATCAATATGCCAATGTAGAGCTAGATTCTGTCGATACTCTAGAGTTTATCAATCCTGAAGCCGAAGAGCACTATGAACGGCCACTAGCTTCTCTGCTCGTCTAGAGGTAAGTCTATTCCTCTTGAGGAAGTGGATATCTATATGTGGACCAATTCCTTTCTGCAGCAGAGAAACTGGCAACTTGTGCAAGAAGGCGAGTAGCAAGTGTCTTCAACTGCAGTGTATCCCTCCCATGATGGGTCCACCATCCAATAGGGTTCGATTGAGCTAATATAGCTCTATCCAACCTCGCATGTGGTTTACTCAAGTTTGGGCCATTAAGATTTGCAAAGTCTAGGAATTGTGTACGAAATAGTGAAGCCTGCTCTGCTGGATAAATCTTTTCAATGCATAAAATGCAGGTTAGAGAGGCCTTTTTTTCCTCATAAAAGAGTAAAAAACAATGGGGCCCACAGATGCCATGTAGGCAAGGGCGTTTCTTTTTTATTTTGAGTTTTTTTATTTTATTTTAAAATCACTTTAGCTGTGGGGGACGGTCGGCCATCTCCGAGACGGTCGAGGGATGGCTCAGCCGTCCCCCATCCGGTCAACAGCATCCCCCCATTTCGGGGACGTTTCCTTATTTTTTTGCAAAAAAGGGGACGGTCCCCTGCCGTCCCCTTGTTCCCGGGACGTCCTGGGGACAGGGAAAGGGCATTTTAGGGGGAGGATGCGTCCCTAGGTTTCCTTGCTTAAGATAGATACATTGGAAAAAGGTGGAATCTAAGACATGGATGTTCAGACTATCAAGAGCAAATTTGAAGATGTGATAAGTGCAAAATTGTTTGATAGACATGTCTTTAGTGTGGAGGTGATGAAGAAGATGAGTAACATTTCCACCACTCTTGATATATGTAATGGTCATGCAATTGCCAAAGTTTAGAAGATATTCAGAAGAATCATGCTACCTAGAAGCTAAGAATGAGCAATGTAATCGTTCCTAGAAATAAGCTCATGGCCCAAGCTATTAAGTTATTCAGGATATTCAAAGAGAATTTTTCCCATAAGAGGCAACTTGCAGCACAAGGACTTCTTCAAAAAGCATCAGGGATGGTACAGATGGAAGAAAAGGATTTTCTCAATGACTTCAATTGTACAATTTGCTTCTTAAATTTTTAAGTCATAAGTCACTTGTTTTGTTTTAATGTTATCTTTTGTCAAAAGTGACTTTTATTTCATATTGTAATAGGTTAAGAAATGAGCCTTATTTGCGCAAAAGTTGAGAGATTTCTAACTTAAATAAAATTTATTTTATTTCTCTCGAAAATGTAAAGGTAGTTACCTGGATAGTTACAAGTTAGTTATGAATTAGTTACCAGGGAAAGCCTATATATACAAGGCTTGTGTTATTGTAAAGGGATTTTTTGGATTCGCACAAATTTGCATAAGGTATTTTGGAATTGTATAATTCTACAAAGTAATGGAAAACATGTTTGAAGGTGCATTCATAGTGTTGAATATGTGTCATTGTTTCTCTCGAAAATGTAAAGGTAGTTACCTGGATAGTTACAAGTTAGTTATGAATTAGTTACCAGGGAAAGCCTATATATACAAGGCTTGTGTTATTGTAAAGGGATTTTTTGGATTCGCACAAATTTGCATAAGGTATTTTGGAATTGTATAATTCTACAAAGTAATGGAAAACATGTTTGAAGGTGCATTCATAGTGTTGAATATGTGTCATTGTTTATCTTTTTGTACGTTAAGCTAATGATGACCTTTGTTACCCTAAATCTTGTTTGTGAAAGCGACTAGTCAATCTTCAATGAGTTACGTTTTGAAAACATATTTAGTTCTCAGAATCTTGATTTGAATGTGTTATCATTTGAAATCTACAGTCATTCTAGAGTTTTTATGCATGGTCCCCAATCTTTATAAAGCATTTGGTTAAATTTTAAGCATGTTCGACAAACCCAAAATAACATTTGTACATTTGTTGTTTGGGGTTGCTTTTTTATTTCAGTTACGTTAAGTCTTTTTCATTCCTTTAAGTACTTTTTGGTTAATAGTACATTCAAAAATCCAAAATAAAATCATAAGAAGGAGCTGCCCCTCTCAAACACACAGGAAGATTGCGATTTCATAAGCAATCTCTCCAACTTTTTGAACGTTTTGCCACTTTCCGTTGGGCGAGTCATATAACATATTGAAGTGACAAATCTGTTTACCAACAGTACTAAGGGATGGAGTGGTCGTAGGGGGTGGAGTTGCCATAGCCTGTATACCTCCTCTATGTGCAACTTAAGATGGTGAGTTGCTAACAATTCTTGTTCCCTTGCCACCTTGACCATTTGTGCAACTTCAACTAATTGGCGCTTAGTTTTCTATATCTCCTTTTCCTTCTCTGCCAACATTGCCTCTGTAGCTATCACTTTGGTCCATTCAGCTTCTATAACTTGGGACTACTAGGCAAGTTGTTCCTGGAAATTTTGGGTAAGTTCATTTGTCTTAGCCCGCACTTTTTGCATTGTTTGTACAACTTGATTTCATTGGTGGGAGAGCCAATCATTGGAGATTGTTTGACATTTCAACTTATAGAACAAGTCTTTGAAAGTGGTCTCCATGCCAAATAAGGCTGCTATCACCTTACCATCCCTCCCACCATCTCAAGGGTCTCAATCCCAGGCCATCCTCCAAATATGAAGAGATGGGTAAACTTCCCCTCACATTCCCCCTGCATGAATGCCAAGATGTGTTAGGCCTCTCGCCCCACTAGAGGAGAATGAGTTGTGCCCAACCATCAAGAGATGTCTACTACCTCCTACATTACAATTGCCATGGGCTCCAAGTCCTAGATGTACTTTTGAATCATGCCCAGGGGATCCTCTTTGTCAAGTTTCAAAATCTCCAAGGAGAGGCGGCTTGAATAAATTGTCAATGAAATGATTTCAGAATATGGACTCAGGCAAATGATGAACATCCCTTTTCCACATTACAAATTTTAGCACAATGTTCCACTAGTTCTAGACTTAGAAAAGCCCTTGGAAAATCAACTAATTTGATCAACACTAAAGTCTGTATAGGGTCTTCATCTCTTCTTGTAGAGTTAATCCCTTCAAGTACCTGTTTGCATGTTATTTTTGCATCATTATATTTCAGTACTTACTCTCTTACTCAACTAGCTTGCATCGAATGATATGAAATGGCAGACTTCTCACTTGCATTTAAATTAGCTTCAGAGTCAGCAGAGTGTGCAAGCATTAGATGTACCTAGAATCTCATCACTAGTGGGATGACATGTACTATGAACTTGCAATTTACAGTTAAGATCAGACAGAAATCAAGAACAAACTACTGTCATAAAAAATATGCAAGTAATGAGGGACGGAAGCTCCCAACAAAATATTTGGGGAATTACATCTACACAAATTAAACAGCATTTTTTTTGCATAGTAAAAGGCAGAAAATAAAATCAGGATGACAGCCAATTCCTTATTATATATAAGATAATGTTCCCGATGCTTCTTCCTTCTGTCCTGAAACAAACATTATCTCATGAAGTTAAGTAACTGCAATCCATAATTCTAAAGGTAGTCTAAGCATATTGACCGTAATGACCTAGTCCATTCGTAAAGTAAAAAGATCTTAATTTTACATCAACAAGTAAAGATAACGAATAAATGCCATTGCAATAAAAAATTTCTTTTTATTTATAAACATGTTACAACATATTTCAACATTTTATTCCTTTTCTTTTCAAGAAAACATCAAAGTAAGAAAGCATAAAGATACATACATAGCTCAAAGAGCTTTTGAACAAATAGTAGTAAGATGGTCCAGGTTCCTTTCCTTTCAAATCTTGGTGTAATCTGTCGCCTACTGTGGAGAAGCATCACTCGGCCGCTTTTCTGCCAACCACGGACTCTTAATGCAGTCCCCCGCGCATTTATCATTCGATAGATGGCCCTCCCTTCGAACGAAGAGATTGGTAGAGTATCCGATAACGACAAGCCAACTAAGCATAGTGTTGTGTCCTACATAACTAGAACTTGCTATTTCACAGTCCTGAGCTAGCATGCATAAAGGATCACGGTGTATTGACAGTGTAGTCTCAAGCATCTCACAATCTAAGTGGATGTTGTACATTGCACTACTTTGGCCAAAGTATTCTCATTCAGTACTTCGAATGAAGTCATCTATCATAAACACTACTTAGAGCCGATTTGACTTAAGGCTATCTTACACTACACATAGGTGTGGTCATTCACTAGATAATCTGTCATCCTAGACTTACCTGCAACAATCAAGTCTACTAAATAATTATACAAGCTAGGTGTATCCTTAAATGGATAGTCTGTCATCCTAGATAACCTACCTTCAAACAATCTACTCACAAAAGTATACTAAGCCTTCTCTAAGGTAAACACAACTTTACTAGTTAGCTTAATAACTTGGCTAGAGTACCTTAATGACTCATTCCATTTAATCATGCCTAATAGAATAATATCTAAGCAACCGACATTCTCCTATTTTGGAGATAATTACAAACATACAGAATACCACTAGTATGCCTCTTTTATCCTTAAACATTTTAGTTCCTAGGCACAAACAGATATGCAATTCATAAAAAATAACTCACTTTCAATACACAATAGAAATGCAGTTTATGAAGCACTCCCTATCTATGCACAAGCAGTAAACACAAATACCAGAAATATTTTAAGATTCAAGAATAGAATTGATAGTAGAAGAATATCCCATGCCTAGTATTTGGCTTTCCTCCAGATGATAATGTCTCAGCCTATTCTCACAGCACTTCAACTCTATCAATCAACTGGAAAATTCTTCACAAGTTACTGCCTTTCCCACTCAGAATTAACTCACAAGTTGCTACCTTCTTCACTCAGAAATATATGCCTCTAAGAATGAATATTCAGTCTACTAATGGTTACAGCTGAATAGAGGCATAAAACTTAGATAATTCAATGATGGTGAACTGGTAATTCAACTAATCTCAACTCTCAGAAATATATGCTTCTCAGAAAATCAGAATAATACTCTACAGAAAATAAGTTCTCAAGATAACTTCTCCAGAAGACAAGTAACTCAGTAAGTATAGAAAGATGAACCGGGCGGCTATTTATAGAGCCTCAGCCCATTCGAATCCCACTTCCAAAGGCACATAAACTGCCAAAACATCTGGAAACTCTTGCTGAATTTCTGCATAATCCACCCAAGTCGTTGAGTCTTATGCGTACTGGTCCCACTGGACTTTGCACTACGAGACATCTCAGTTCCGTAAGCAAAGCTTACGCGTTTCTAGCACCTTAACGGGCTCGAGAGTTACTACTCTGGAATCCCTTTCCTAGTGTTTCGATTGGGGTTATTTGGAAATCAGCTTGTCCATCATCTACAATAGCATGTATCCTCTGCTGAAACATGGCCTTTTGAGTAGGTAATGAGTTGCCATGTTGTTGGGAACCAAAAGTTTTGTTAGGGCATTCACTTGCATAGTGATTACCTTTACATATAAAACATCCTACTCTTGGTCCTCTTTTCTCCATGGTTTCCTCAGTCTTATTAGCACCTTCACTAGCTCTGCTAGTGTCATCATATCTTGAGTTGTCTCTTTTCCAATCTCTCCTGAATTCCTTTCCATTAAAGCGAGATCTTTACCCCTTTTTCTTTGATGCATCTTGTGCAAATTCTTCCTTCTTAGAGGCAATCTTGTTGGGGACTTCAGTATCCTTCTTTTGTTCTTCTCCTTCATACTGGTTGGAATCTGCCTTAAGCTTTTGTTCCTATTTTATGGCTTTTTAATATACAAGGTCAATTGTGGTCGGACCATGCATATCAACTTCGCCTCCAATATTTTTGTTGAGTCCCAAAATGAATTTCCTAATTCGGAAACACTCATCTTTGTGGTAGATGGGGACATATCAAAGAAGTCGGGTGAACTTCTCCCAGTATTCATTGAATGACATGGTCCCTTGCCTCAATTCTTGAAAGTCGGAGAGTTTTTGGTCATAATAGAGCTGCGGCAACCATTTCTTGCGGAAAATTTCTAAAAAATTCTCCCCAAGACAACTTCCAGGAACTTATGTTTAGTTCAAGCTTTTTTTTCATCCACCAATTAGAGGTTTCACCTGCTAATTGGTACGCTCCCCAAACTGTTTTGGTCACTTCATCATAGTTCCTTATCTTAAAATATTTTTCCATTTGTACAAGCCAGACTTTGGCTTCATCACCTCCAGCGCTACCGTCAAACTTCGGTGGGATTATTTTCTTCATATCCCTTGATAGTTTAGTAGACAATTTTTTTGTTTCTTTCCACAAAGGTTGTCGGTGATTTTTCTTTCTCATGGTTGCGGTTTTCACCTCGCCCATGGGAAGAACTTTCTCCTTCCAGGTTGTTGATGGGTACTTCTTTCTCTAATCTCTCTTTTTCTCTTTCTTCTTCCAGTTTAGTCAACCTTGCCAATATCAGATTGAGCCTTTCCTCCACACCAGTGGTTCTTTGTTCATCTTCATGACATGTACTGGGGATATTTCTCGTTCTCTCGTACATTTTCAGCATGATTATATGATTGATTTAACCTGAACTTTTTATCCATGTTAGATTAATTATACTATTAATTATCTTTTGAAAAGCATAAAGTACACATTCATATGAACACAAAAATTCCATACAAGTTTCTTTTGTTAATCTCTAAGTACTAACCCTTTTCTTAGTAAGACCCTATCCTTAGGTTTATGTCAAGAGTTCTCTATCCCTTGTGGTTACCTCTTTTGTTGACTTTCTACTTTGATCTAATTAATGCTAACATTGCATACAGATAGATTCGTAGTGTTTTCTTAGAGTCCAAGAATTCTTGACTCTTTACAATTGTAGGTTGCTACAATTAAGGGTTTTCTCATTCATTTATTTTCCTTAGAGTCATATAACTATATTGTAGGATAAGGTATATATTGGTTATTCTTCCTAACCTCCCTACTTGACCTATTTGCATAATCTTCCGCAATCCTAGGTAATATCATAAGTTGTTGGTTTAGGGGTTCCTACTCCAAGGATAACCCTTAACTAGTGCCAATTTACACAAGTTACTAAGAATCACATCTTCCTTTTCACTTCACTAAGTTCTTTTCTCTTGCCATTGTGGCACAAGAACTTTTCAACCATTATCTTCTGATAAGGTTTATGCATTGTTGCATAATGAGCTCATAGGTTTCAGTGCAGAACCTGGTAGCTCTGATACCACATGTAACGACCTAGTCCGTTCGTAAAGTAAAAAGATCTTAATTTTACATCAACAAGTAAAGATAACGAGTAAATGCCATTGCAATAACAATTTTCTTTTCATTTATAAACATGTTACAACATATTTCAACATTTTATTCCTTTTCTTTTCAAGAAAACATCAGAGTAAGAAAGCATAAAGATACATACATAGCTCGAAGAGCTTTTGAACAAATAGTAGTAAGACAGTCCAGGTTCTGTTGTGACCTTTTCACACATCACCCCATTCAAAATGGGGACCCCCTAATTTTTGCTCCATTCTGGTCTTTTGGCTTTGGTTTTGTCTCTCTCTGTTTCTGTCTCTTCTCTGTTGTCTACCTTTCTGGGGATGTGCCCGTCTTTGAGCTTAAACTTGAGATTTCGGCTAAGTCTGATAATTAGGGTTTTGAGTCTTCTAGTCAATTTGAAGTCAAATGGAGTGAATAAATTGAAATCTGAGTTTGGTAATGCATTCAGCATGTTTCCAACAGGTTCCCGGTAAAATTTCGTTGAATTCTGACAACTTACTATTTTTAGTAAGTGCCTAATTTGGGACATTTTCTCAGCACCTTTCGAAGTTCTAACTGCTACATTGCATCTAGAGCACGTCAAGCTATTTGTCTGCAAAATTTGAGCCAGAACTAACAACTTTCTATTTTTAGCAAGTTCACCTTCGGGAGTTGATTTTAGGGTTTACATGCGAAGTTTTTCAATGCATCTGAAGAATATTTCTGGGTTTTCTGAGACCTATGCGGTGATATAACATGCAAACTGAGATGATGACTTTTAGCACTCAGCCTTCAGAGGCTATTTTTAGGGTTTGCATGTTGGAATTTTCTACGTATATTTGGACATTCTTTGTGGGTTTTTTGAAAGCTACGCAATGGTGTAACATGCAAACCAAGATTAGGACCTTTTTCAGAAGTTGTCTTCCGAGGCTATTTTTAGGGTTTGCATGCAGAGCTTTTCAACGCATCTCGGGTTATTCCTTATGGGTTTTTTAAGAGCTACACAGTGATGTGACATGCAAGCAGAGTTGATCACTTTTTCATAGACTTACTATTTTTAGCAGGATCACTCCAACAGCTGCCCAACACCTCAATATCACGAACAGAGCGTAGTGCAACAGAAATGGGGTCAAATGGAGATCATTTGATCGACATGCAAGTCAAATTAGGGTTTCCAGCTTCAGGGCCTAAAATGAGGGGTAAAACGTCAGAATTTTCGAAAACTGGTGTATCCCACTGCGATCAGTATCTTTCAAGCTATCCACTAGTAAAATTTGAAGGCAATCGGAGCACTTACTATTTATAGTAAGGCACTCCAAAAACAGGCTATAAATAGTAAGTCAGCATCAAGCGCCAGTGTGAACAGGCAAGTCTACCCGTGAGGGTCACGTCATTCAAATTTCAAGTTCAACAGAGTTGTGGTAGTTTCGAAATCAAGCAATTACTATAAATAGTAAAACACCTCCAGAAACATGCTATAAATAGCAAGTCATCTCGAGATGGCAGTGTGAACAGACTAACTAGGTCATGAAGATCCTGTGGCGCAAATTCCAAATCAATCCAAGCTCCAGAGGTATGAAAATCAGAGGGCTTACTAAATATAGTAAACAAGGGCAAGCAAGTTGAGAAATTTCTAAGTCTGAACAAATTCCTTCACCCCCTGTCAAATGCGCCCAAGATGAGAATGGTAGGAGGATGAAAAAGTTTCCAAGCATGAAATTCTTGCTCATACCCCAAAATGCGCCCATGGAGAAGCTAGCACATGGAAAAAAAAATCTAAGTCTGGAGTTATTCCTGCTTGACCCCCTAAATGCGCCCTCAACTTGAGAAGGTGTTGGCTTTTGAAAAATTGCCTAAGTGTTGAAACTTCCTGCTCCTACCCTCAAATGCGCCCAAGGAGAGAGAGGGTGAGAAAATTTTCTAAGGCAAAAAGTTAAATCCTCCTTGACCCTCAAAATGTGCCCATGTTAGGTGTAAAGCCAAGACAAGTTTCTAAGGCGTAGAAGTCAAAGTTCCTTCACCACCCCCAAAATATGCCCAAGGTGAAAGTGGGTGGAGTAAAAGTTGTTAAGTGTTGTAAATTCCTCCTCAACATACTAAATGCGCCCAGGTGCAAGGTGAAGATGGATGAAAAAGTAGCTAAGGCGTGGTTAAATCCTCCTCAGTATGCAAAATGCGCCTAAGTGCAAGGTGAAGTTAAGACTTATGCTGGGCGTTAATTCCTGCCTGACATGTAAAATGCGCCCAAGAGTATTGAAGATGTTAGCTTTGTGAAAAATTGTTAAGTGTTAGAAAATTTCCTCCTTGACCCCCTATATGCGCCATGACTAGAGGATGAATGGAAGTTGAAAATTATCAAAAGTGTGCAAAATTCAAAATTCCTCCTTGATGCCTCATATGCACCCATGCTGATGATATTATTTAAAAAATTTCTAAGTGTTCAAATTTATTCCACCTCTAGAGAAATACGCCTAGGCTTGACAAGGATGATGAAATTGGTTAAGGCATGGATAAAATTGACGAGGATGACCTAGAATACTCCAGCTTCATGAGATTGAAGAAGATTTTCAAGGCCAAGCAAGAAAATGCGCCCAGAGATGAAGAATGAGAATAAATTTGATGGCAAAATATTTTTCTAAGGTTAAAATTCAAAAAAATTAAATGTACTCCTTTGTTTGTAGATACATGAATTCGACGCTTTCTGAAGGGAATTTTCTTCTGGGTATCGGACATCTTCGACAAGGAATGGATTCTAAAATTCTCCACAGCTCGCTAAGGATTTCGGGATGAAGATTTTTGATGGGCACCTAATTGATGAATTTCCTATGGAAAATTTAAAAATTTTTTAAGGCAAGAAAAGAATAAAATGATGTTGTTGAAGATAAAACGCCTTGGATGATGAATTTGAAATTGAATGGCTAGAAGATTTTGATCAAATTTATTCACAAAGTTGAATCTTCTCGAGTTAGAGAAGAATAAGATCAAAGTATCAACACCCAGCTGATGAGGTGAATTTCTTAAAAGATGTAGTTGAAGTTAATATTTTCAAAAAGATGATTTTAAAATGCTTGTGAAATATGCCTAGTAGAGATGAATCTTCTTGAAATTCTAGAAGGTCAAGGTATTCCGAACGCCAGATGCCAAGTGTTGCAATTGCCAGAGGAGGGAAATTCAAATTCTTGCTAAAGTTAGCCTCTTCTAGAAATCAACTTGGCTATAAGAGTTTAGATGATTTTCATTTTCCTTATCAGTTGTTGAGGTGCAAGTTAAAACTTGGTGTGGAGAAATTCGAAGTTGGCTCTGAGTGCTGAAGTTAGTTTGAAGTTGAGAAGTGGCTGAAGTGAAGTTGGTCAAATTTTCTCTAAGTGTCGAAGTTGTTGAAGCTAGCTTGAAAATTTTTCTAAGTGTTGAAAGTTCGAAGTTGCTGTGAGAGGAGTTGAGAATGGTTGAGGTAAGAGGGACTGGCAATGAAAACAATGCTGAATCCAGCAAAGCAAATGCATCCAAACAGGCAGTGATCAAGAAGCTGAGCAAGTCATTCCTGTCGGAGTCAAAATTCTCTTCGAAGTTGGGCAAGTTGGCTGACACGAACTTGGGCTCTTTCAACATGGAAGCTTTCAAAAGTCGAATAATGGGAGTTGGAGGCCATCGTCCTTCGATCACTTCTCACAATATTGTCAGGAGTGGACTATATGCAGCTGTTGGTTTTCAACCAGCAATTCAGTGTTCGGAATTAATTATGGAGTGTGCTAACTGTTACAACCCTGAGCACAAGTCTATTGTCTCACCTGATGGTAGATTGTTTGCCAACCTCACACCTGCAACTATTGGCGAAGCCTTTGGAATTCCTTCACATGAGAAAATGATTTACAAGACCAGAGAACTTGTTGAGCGGATGTATGCTTCAACATTTGAAAGATGTGTTGATATGATTAACTCTCGTTGGATGAACAAGCCCAAGCCCTCTCGCATGAAGTTGCCGAGGAAAATAATTTCAGATGATCTAAAACAGGAATACTATGATTTGATTATGATGCTCAGCAGAGTTGGAGGTTGTCCACAAGCGTTCATTTTCGAACTTTGGATGTTTTACTACATCAACCTCGTGCTGGAAGGGAAGGAGCATATCAACTAGGCAGTGATGATTAGTGATAATTTGCACGAGCAACTTCGGAGTTTAAGAAGAACAAAGACATTTTACATGGGGTCTGTCAGAACCCTGGTGGTTCTCAAATTGAAACCCTAATTGATTTTTGTTGGTTTTTGCAAGTTTTTGTTTTTTTGTATTTTTTGAGGTTTTCAGGCAAATAATGAAAATGCGATTTTGCTCATAAATGCAAATAAATTCTAAATAAATTCAAGAACTCAATATAAGCCTAGGTTTTGATCAATAATGGTAGGCGTTTCATTATATTTCACTTCCAGGAGATTTACAATAGCCAGATACGCAGTATGAAGGAAATACAAATTATTAAATAAGAAAAACCTGGTTTTAAATGGCGGCTGCAGCTGATAGAAGGAAGTACGGCCAGAATAAATGAAGAATCCTCTGAGCTCTAAAACCAACGCACAACCTCAGTAGATCAAGGCGCCCAGTAACCAAACACCAGAAGCTGAGAAAGAGAGGCGTTCCTCTGGAGATGAAAAATGTACGGCCCTTGCTGGTACGGCCTATACAGCAGCAGCATTAAATGCAGTACGGCCCTTGGACTTTGTGCCAAAAACACTGATAAAAGATCTTTGCTTAAGTCGCCTTGACTGTCTGATGATTTTCTCTGCCAATCTCTGAATAAATAGCTCAATAATCCCGAACTGTGATCTCTGGATGAAATCACCAAGTGCAAGCTTCAACTGGTATTTCACAGCCTCAGTCTGCCTGATCTCTGAAGAGTTTTCGTTCTCCAGAAACGATCGTTTGCCAGAAACCCTAGGGTTTGCAAACTCCAATGCTCAGAGCAATAAAGACAAAATTGAATAATAAACAGGATAGTTCGATTTTGCCTTGAGAAGGTATATATTGCCTTGAAGAAAATTCGACCCAACTCACTTTAAAATAATCATTTAAATTAAATGATTTAATACGCCCTTTTAAACTTAGGAGAAATCATTAATTATTGGCGTCCACTTTTAATGAGTATAAAATACTCATTAAGTCACCTTTTAATAATTTATTATAAAGTATAATAAATACTTTATAATTGAGCCAAATAATTAAATATTTCAATATTTCAATAAAGTGACTTTATTATAAAGTCAAAATATTAAATATTTAATAATCCATTAAATACTCCTTATTTCTCCGTCTAAACAACCAATAAGCTGAACTGGGTGGATTAAGTGAATGGGTGAACCGTGCCCCGCCCAAAATAGCAGCTTCCGCTGACCTAACTTTCTAAAAATAGAAAGTTTCCAAAAAACTCACTGGAAGATTCTGCGAAGGCCAACTGATACAGCGCAAACTGGAGCTACCAGCGAGCAGCGGCTCCATTAATGATCCTACGCACTCTCACAGCCGACTCGAGGATGAAATGATGACTAACCACGTCACCGGTGACTAGGATGGGGACATGATCCGCCCTCCACGAAATTGCTTGTCCTCAAGCAATCTCAACTTCTGGATGCTGCAAGATCTCCTCTGACTCCCATGTAGCATCCTCAACTGGAAAATCTCTCCACTTGACCAGATATTCCCTGATCACACGCCTCCGTAGGTGTCTCTCTCTCATCTCGAGGATAGTCTCAGGTACTAGTATCAATTTCCCTTCGTCATCAAGGGGTGGCAAAACTGGAGAAGGTATAACATGCTGACCCAATGCCTTTTTCAGGCGAGAAACGTGAAATACATTATGGACCTTGCTATCGCTGGCAAGTCCAACTCATAAGCAACCTCGCCCACTCGTCTGACAACACGAAATGGACCATAGTAGCGAGGTTTTAGTTTCTCTGCCCCACTCTTCCGCAGAGTAGACTGACGATACGGCTGCAACATGAGGTACACCATATCACCCACCTCAAAAGTACGCTCAACCCTCTTCTGATCAGCATACTGCTTATGCTGATTCTGTGCCCTCTGGATATTGTCTCGGAGAGACCTCAATATGTCCTGCTGACTCTGCATCATATCCCCTGCACTCGGCACTCTGCTATCGCTCAATATCAAATCCAGAAGGTTGGGCGCCTCATACCCGTACAAAGCCATAAAGGGGGTCATCTGTATCGTCATATGGTGAGTCGAGTTATAACAATACTCGCACAAGTAGATCCATCTCACCCAAGCTCTCTGCTGACCAGCTATGTAATTATTAATAACCCTCCACCCACTTATTGACAATCTCTGTCTGTCCATCTGTCTGCGGATGGTGGCTGGTACTCGGCGTCAGTTCGGTTCCGCAGCCTGAACAACTCCTGCCAAAAGTTGCTCATGAACCGACTGTCTCTATCGCTGACTATTGTCCGAGAGCAATCCATGCAGCCGGAATACCTCTCTGAAAAACAACTCTGCAGTCTGCGATGCTGTGAAAGTAGTAGTAATCGGGAAAAAGTGTGCATATTTAGTCAACCGATCCACCACTACGTAGATGCAATCTTTACCCTGGGCTTTCGGCAAACCCATGATAAAGTCCATAGATAAACACTCCCACTTCCTATCAGGTATCGGAAGTGGCTGGAGCAATCCAGCAGGATAAGTGTGCTCCTGCTTGTTCTGTTGGCACACAGAACACTCACGGACATACTGCAACACATCAGTTTTCAGCCCTTTCCAAGTAAACCGTTCCCGAACCATTTTGTAAGTCTTATAGTATCCAGGATGGCCCGCCATAGGAATGTCGTGAAAGGCTCTCAAAACTGTAGTCCGTACCTCAGAGTCAGGAACCAAAAGAATCCGCCCCTTGTAAATGATCAAGTCATCTACAATAGTGTACCTGTCATCCTGCTCTGTCCTGTCAACGATGCTAGAAGCCCATGGGTTCTTAGCATACTCAGCAATAATCCGATGCCTCCAATCCTCTGTGATCTGTGCTAAGGCATTCAACTGGGGTCTGCGAGACAAGGCGTCAGCTACAACATTCTGCTTTCCCTTAATGAAAGTGATATCAAAGTCATATGACTGCAGTTTATGACCCATTTTTGCTGCCTCTCATTCAAGTCTCGCTGTCCTAGGAAATGTTTCAGGCTGTTATGATCTGTGCGTACACTGAATTTGCTGCCTACCAGGTACTGCCTGAACTTAGCCAATGCATGCATAATGGCTAACATCTCCTTATCATAGATACTGTAAAATCTCTCAGGACCCCTGAGTTTCCTGCTCTCAAATGCAATCGGGTGTCGCTCCTGCATCAAAACGCACCAATGCCCTCTCCTGAAGCATCACAGAATAAATCAAATGACTTCGTAAAGTCGGCAATGCTAACACCGGACATGAAGTCATGATCACCTTAAACCTGTCAAAGCACTCCTGCGCCTGTGGTGACCAAAGAAAAGCCCCCTTCTTCGTCAAGTCAGTAAGGGGTGCGGCGTGACGTGAGAACCCGCTAACAAATCTCCTGTAGAATGCACACAACCCAATGAAACCTCTGAGCTGCGTAAGGTTCTCAGGTACCGGCCAGTCAACAATAGCTCGGACCTTTTCAGGGTCCATACTCACTCCCTTGGCACTGATGATGTGCCCCAGATATAACAACTCCTCCATGCCAAGCTCGCACTTGGATTCCTTAGCATAGAAAGACTCGTCTGCTAAGATACCCAAGACTGTATCCAAATGAGCCAGATGCTCATCCCATGACCTGCTATAAACCAAAATGTCGTCGAAGAAGACTAACACAAATCTCCTCAACTGAGCACTGAAAACCCTGTTCATAGTTGCCTGAAAGGTGGCAGGTGCATTGGTTAACCCGAAGGGCATAACCAAGAACTCGAAGTGACCGCAATGACACCGGAAAGCGGTTTTCTCAATATCCTGCTCCCTCATCTGAATCTGATGGTACCCTGATCTCAAATCAATCTTCGTAAAGAAGACTGCTCCGTGCAACTCATCTATCAGCTCATCAATACGTGGAATAGGGTACCTGTTCTTGATTGTTCTTTTATTGAGCTGCCTGTAATCGATGCACATCCGAAGTGATCCGTCCTTCTTCTTCACCAATACAACCGATGAAGCAAAAGGGGACTTGCTAGGTCTGATATGACCCATAGCTAACAACTCATTAATGGTCTTCTCTATCTCATCCTTGAGTCGTTTCGGATGTCGGTAGGGAGTGATCATCACGGGCTTTGCGCCCTCCTCCAACTCAATAATATGCTCCGTACCTCTGTCTGGAGGTCTACCAGGTGGGATGTCACTAAACACTCTGGAGTGTTTAGTCCTCAAAATCTGAATGTCAGGGTGGTACTCACCCTTCTGCGGCTCCTGCTGGGCTGGCATCAACATGCACTCTGCTGCCCAGTCAACCATATCATGACGAATGAGCCTCTCCATCCGTCTGAATGAAACCATCCTAAGATTACTGTCTCTGATAGCCTTGATGACATGTGGTCTCCCGTCAACCTTGAATTTCATCTCCATATCACGTAGGTTGAGTGTGAACTCACCTAGATCATGTAACCATGCCATCCCTAATACCACATCTGTATCTCCCATATTAACAACATAGAATTCAGTCTTGAATTCATAGTTGTTCAGTCTCATCGGAAGATCAGTAATCTTTCGGTCACACCTGAGAGTATATCCGTCAGCCACCTTGACTCGAATACCCTCGAAGGCCTCTGTCTGGATGCCACGCCTCTCCACTAAACGTGCATCAATAAAATTGTGTGTAGCACCAGTATCCAACAAGGTAATCACCTTCTGACCTGCTAAGAGCCCACGAAGTCAAAATGATCCATCTCTCTGAAGGCTAGTCAAATGGGCTTCCTGTAGCTTCCTTTCACCTTCATGTTCAACCTCATTTTCGGACCTCTCATCATCTGAATGCTCGGAATCAGCTTGCTGGTCTGACAGATCAGATTGCTCTTCGCCCTCGTAAAACCACTCCATTTGATTATTTTTGACCTTCAGACGAAGTGGGCATATATGTTTTTCATCATAGCGTGCCTTGCACCAAAAACATAACTTTTTCTTACGCAATTCATTCAACGTTTCCCTGTCAAATGGTGGTGCATTCTGTCTCTTAGGATCCGGTTGATCCTTTCTTCTGTCAAAAGGCCTATTCCTGTCATTGTTTCTATCAAAAGGCCTGTTGGGTCTCGTGTATGGTGTTGACCCTGAATTGAACTTGCTGCGAGGTGCTGCAAGCTCCATGCTTCGCGCCTTCCGCATGGCCTCCTGAAGTGTAGTTGGGTCAAAAGCCTTAACCCAACCTCTCATGGGTTCTGTCAAACCCTCAACGAAAAGTATGATAAGTCTCCGCTCTGAAATTCCCGTGACCATGACTGCCACTCTCTGAAACTCACCAATGTATGAGTCCAAACTGCCTGTCTGTCTGAGCTGAGCCAACTCTCTGAAATACAGTTCCGGATCCTTCTTATCAAATCTCTCTATCAGTCTGCTGGTGAACTCCTGATAGGTATTGACCGCATGATGGCCTAGCGTGTACATGCCATGGTGCCACCAATCGTGTGCTACTCCGTCAAGATGTAAAGTAGCAAATTTAATTGCCTCATCCTCCTGCATAGGCCTAAGTGACAAGTAATTGTCCAATTTCTGGACCCAAGACCTCGCTGATGTCTTTTCAGACCCATCAAAATATGGCAATGTAATCTTGCTCACCGCATACTGCAAATCCCTATTCACCTGTGGCTGCGGATGCTGATGCTGTGGGGGTCTGCGGTCAAATCTGCCTCCTCCTCTGGGTTTATAAACATCTATAAACTCATGGAATGTAAGTGCCTGCCGGATCTCAGGTGCTAGTGACATGTACTCACCATGAAATCTCGTCAAGTCTGCCATGGACATGCCATTATGTGGCTGATGCTCTGGAGTCTGTGGTGGAGTCTCCCTAGGTAAGAAAGTAGGCTGACCTGGCCTACGCTCCTGGTAGATCGGTGACGGCTGTCTAGGTACGGATGCCAATGGCTGATCCACTGGTGCAATCCCACTCGTCTGTCCAATCTGAATGTAGTGTGGCTGTGTGGGCGTACACTGTCTAATGGTACCCATCAGCTGAGACATCATATCCATCATATTATCGTGCCTCCGTCTAAACTCCTCCTCGGTAATATCACCCTCTGCATGCGCCTTCCCTGGATCCTTGCGCGTCTCTGAGGAAGTCTCACGTTCTGCCATTAGGGTTGCAACACTGTTTTCACTACTGTCAGAACTGGATCTGTGAATACCAAGCACCCCTGACACTGTTTGACCTTCAGGGATAGGTGGGCCTGTCCAATCCTCGTCTTTTCCTGTCCCTACACCTTTAATGTAGTGAATGGTATCTCTGTTCATGAAAAAGCACTAAAAAGCACACTGTATTCTGAAAAAGCACTGAAAAAGCACAGGATGGCAGGAGATCTGTGCTCTGATACCACTGTCAGAACCCTGGTGGTTCTCAAATTGAAACCCTAATTGATTTCTGTTGGTTTTTGCAAGTTTTCGTTTTTTTGTATTTTTTGAGGTTTTCAGGCAAATAATGAAAATGCGATTTTGCTCATAAATGCAAATAAATTCTAAATAAATTCAAGAACTCAATATAAGCCTAGGTTTTGATCAATAATGGTAGGCGTTTCATTATATTTCACTTCCAGGAGATTTACAATAGCCAGATACGGAGTATGAAGGAAATACAAATTATTAAATAAGAAAAACCTAGTTTTAAATGGCGGCTGCAGTTGATAGAAGGAAGTACGGCCAGAATAAATGAAGAATCCTCTGAGCTCTAAAACCAACGCACAACCTCAGTAGATCAAGGCGCCCAGTAACCAAACACCAGAAGCTGAGAAAGAGAGGCGTTCCTCTGGAGATGAAAAATGTACGGCCCTTGCTGGTACGGCCTGTACAGCAGCAGCATTAAATGCAGTACAGCCCTTGGACTTTGTGCCAAAAACACTGATAAAAGATCTTTGCTTAAGTCGCCTTGACTGTCTGATGATTTTCTCTGCCAATCTCTGAATAAATAGCTCAATAATCCCGAACTGTGATCTCTGGATGAAATCACCAAGTGCAAGCTTCAACTGGTATTTCACAGCCTCAGTCTGCCTGATCTCTGAAGAGTTTTCGTTCTCCAGAAACGATCGTCTGCCAGAAACCCTAGGGTTTGCAAACTCCAATGCTCAGAGCAATAAAGACAAAATTGAATAATAAATAGGATAGTTCGATTTTGCCTTGAGAAGGTATATATTGCCTTGAAGAAAATTCGACCCAACTCACTTTAAAATAATCATTTAAATTAAATGATTTAATACGCCCTTTTAAACTTAGGAGAAATCATTAATTATTGGCGTCCACTTTTTATGAGTATAAAATACTCATTAAGTCACCTTTTAATAATTTATTATAAAGTATAATAAATACTTTATAATTGAGCCAAATAATTAAATATTTCAATATTTCAATAAAGTGACTTTATTATAAAGTCAAAATATTAAATATTTAATAATCCATTAAATACTCCTTATTTCTCCGTCTAAACAACCAACTGCTGAACTGGGTCGATTCTGAGCTGAATGGCTGAACCAGGTGCCCTGCCCGAAATAGCAGCTTCCGCCTGACCTAACTTTCTAAAAATAGAAAGTTTCCTGAAAACGCTCACTGGAAGATTCTGCGAAGGCCCAACCTGATACAACTGCAAACTGGAGCTACCAACACTGAGCAACGGCTCCATAATGATCCTCTGCACACTCCTGTCAGCCTACGAGGATCGAAATGATAGGCTAACCCTGTCACCAGCTGTGCTGACTAGGATGGGGACATGACAGGGTCATACATCATCTACATGTTGGCTCGTATGACAAAGTACAGAGGAATATCATACAAGGAGCCAATTGGATGTGGCTCTCATTGGTTCAAGATTCATGAGGCTTGTCCGCAACTGCACTTGACAAGCACATCTCATTACAAGAGAGTAAATAACACCTTCACTATGCACATAACGAGATCACTTCAGCAAAGAACTCATCACAGGATCTCCAGGGAAGCTCAAGAATTGATAGAGAGGTACGGTTGTTGGTTCATCCAATTTCCGAAGTTTACTTACATTAGGCTGCAAGGGTTTTCTTTGTACCCGTATAGACTGCCCAAATACCCTACAAACAGGATTTTAATGTTAGAAATATCTAGGCAACTCATTGCATATGATAAAATTAAGAAGAAAAAGAAGAAGGGAGGACTTGATTTCCCGATCATCATGGGGAATTCAGATGAAGTGTGTCCTTCACTATAGGCAGCTAAGGAAACTAAAAATGAGCTTCAGTTTTTCCACTTTTCTTATCACACCAGCAGGCAGCATTATGACCCCCACAACAATATCAAATGGATACTATCAAAAGAGTTTAGGCATAAGGAAAATATTGAAGATTACTGGGCTGGTGCATTGGATGAGGCTGAAGTTAGAAAGAGGATGTTTTCGAGGCTACCTTTGAGCATGATTAGGGAGTGTGAAATTATTCCGGTACCAAATCAGTTGGACGAGGACATGAACGTTCTTCATCTAGATTATGAAGTAGTGAGGGATACACCACTCCCACTTCCAGATTGGTCAAAACCGAGATTGCCAATTTGGACACACTGTGCATACTAGTCCTGACATTCACCAGAGGATGGGTTGAAAGGCATGTGAATAGGCTGAAGAGTAGGTCAATTCCTTTGACTTATAATTTGATGGGAGATCATAGGACACCAACTGCCACAAAGAAGAAACAGGTTGCTCGAGCTCTAGAGTCTCGAAGGAAAGAACCAGTTCAGCCAGAGCCTCCAAGAATTGAGGTAGAATCACCTACACCATTGGAGACATGTTCTCCAAGTATACAGGAAGTTTCATTGTTTGTTGATTAGAGAAATATATTGAACAAGGAACAAGAGTTACATGAGGCAAATCAGCCGCCATGAAGAGAATTTGTTGGCCAGAGTGTCAACGCGCCTACTAGAGATAATCAGTAGGAAGAGGATGAGGAAACTGCTACAGATACACACTTCCAGCGTGAGCTTGAGGCAGCTCTAGAAGATGATACAGTTACAGGACAGGGGGCCCAAGTTTCAGGAGATACCCAGCCCATAGAAGCCAATGAGCCTCGCCAAGATGAAGTTAGAGAAGAAGTTCGTGAGGAAGAAGCCAGGGATGAGCAGCCATTTATTATACAGCAGGTAGTACCAGATTGGCTTAGAGATAGAATGAGAAGGAGCCCCAATGAAGAGGCTGACCCAACAGTAGAGATGGAAGAATTCTTGAGTAGGATCAGTGCACCTCCAACAACGAAGAGAGCTAGGAAGTTTTCGAAGATTTCAATAGATGAAGATGGCTCTCGCACCCTTCACGTGGCTGTGCCAAGGGTTGAGTGTGATCGAGATGTGGCTATGCCAGAAAATTATGTGATCACCACTATGGAGTTAGGTCGTCCAACAAGAATCCAGATAATTGAGGAGTGTGATAACTCCTACCAAGCTCTCAAGGACAGATTGCTCAAGCCTGAAGGCAAATACAAGAAATTGAAGAAAGAGCACAAGAAATTGATAGGCTACGTGCAACATTTGTCTCGTCCTTGTGGACAGGAGAATCTAGCGATTGAGCTTCCAGCCGAGTTGTCTCGAGAATCAATTAGTGGCTTGGAAGATTTGAGAAAGATGGCACAAGAAGCAAATAAGTGGGTTGCCAGCGTCCGTGTTGAGACAGAAAAGTTTATGGAAGATCTTGCTCATGCTTACCAGTAGGCTTCCAGCATTATGGCATGAATGGATGCAGTTGATCAGGCCTGGGATGATGCTCATATCTATCAGAGCAAGGTTATTCAGCGTTTGGAGGCTTTGATGCATACTCCCTTACAAATGTTGATTGAGGGAGGCGTGATTCAAGAAGGTGCTAGATATGATTTTTCTGGCTGGTACTCTTCAGTTGTCACAGGCCGAGGGTTCTTTGATGCAGCACAGGCAGATTCGGCAAGAGTCAGAAAGGCCATGAGGAATATTGTAGATGGAGTCCTGAACACACTTGAGGCCATCTTTGCTAGGAGATTGACTTCCGAGGAGGTGAGTATTGACAGTTTGAGGAGTGGATTGACGCCTTTCTTTTTAGAGGTAAAGGCTTTTATGCAGGATGACTTTGAGAACACTTCACCTTTCTCCAGCCTGATTCAAAATACCCAGGATGCCTTGATCGCTTGGAAGAAGTCTTGCACTCGGCATGGGCAGATGGTGACAGTACTTGAGTTTCAACTTGATCATATCCCGCCTATTTCAATTCAGGAAGTTGAAGCAATACTGGCCAAGTTCATTGATTTTGCAGCCAAGGAGAAGGAGAACGTAAATGCCCTTCTGGATGATGATCTTCTGGAAGACAATGGTGGGCATTCATTTGCTTTGCGATTTTGGGAGTGAGTGGGAATCTTTTGATTCATTTATTGTACCACTCCTTATTCTGGCAGTTTTCAGGGTTAGGGCTGATGTGGCTTAATCTGAGCCGTCCATTGGACTTGGCCAGCTATAGGAAGGGGCATCCCCTCAATTGTACCTCATTAGATTAGATCATTAGATCAGTAGAGAGTAGACATTCTGTTAGAGAAGAGAGATAGCTTAGCATAGTTTGTTAGCATAGCATAGTTTGAAGGAGAAGGAAAGTTTTCCCTTGAGAACTTTGTAAGAGATTGTTGTGAAAACTATCATAATAAAGAGATCTTTCATTGATGGTGAATTCGTCTTTTGTTATGAGTAGCTAGCAAGATTTCTTCACCCTTTCTACTTCAAGTAGCCTAGATTAGAATAATTTTCATTTTCATGCAAGTAGATGTTAGTTGTGGATTGTGGTGTTTAATCAAGGCAGCTTTGTTTTAATCCATACCACTAGTAGCTTGCTGACGACAAGTTTTCCTTGTGTGGTCAATTGGAATAATTTTCAAACTTAACTTCGATTATGATTCACGTGTTTGTATGCATCGTCTTGATGGTATTTGCATGTTGAGTTGTAATCTGAATACCTTTCGTTGCTCCCTTGAAGATTGCACTGACTTTGTGGAGGTTGTCCAAAGCGAGGCGAAGCAAAGTCTGGTTGAAGCCTATTGAAGTTGATCCCACATCCTGCTTTAGGATAGAATTTAAATTTTCTAATCTCTGCATCCATTCAATTCAGTTTACTTTTGGTTAGTATTAGGAAATACGTACCTCATTGCCAAATCATTCACATTACGAAAATCCCCTTCCATCATTAACCTGCTGTCAGCTGCTAGAAACTTGTGAACAATTGTGTAAGTCCCCTCGTGGAAACAACAAATCACAACAAACCGACTGAGGGTATTCTATTGCCTTATCGGAACGTTGGAGTTGAACGTACGATCTCTCTTGCAATCTTAGCGTACGGAATACTTTGATCAAGACAGAATGGACTAGCCTTCGGATACTTTGTTCTGTTGATTGGTGCTGTCACATCCCTCGCATTGAGACTATATGTTGGTTATGTATTTTGAACACAAAGTTAGTTGCAAACAATTGCTTTCATGTGAAAATGACATTGAGAAGGCAATAGTTGTTCTTTTTATCGTAACTGTAATGTTAATGAACTCTTTATTTTGCAAGTGAATTTATTGTTCACGTGAAGTTGAATGAGATCGTGAGATTAAATTTAAATGCATATTATTAAGCCGTTAAAAACGATCTAACCATAATCCTTGTCAGTGGATGCAGGATTGTCAACGCCACGAGAGAAAGGGAAATGTCATCAGGGAGAGGACATGGTTAACGATGGATCAATTTTATCATCAGATCTTGAGTTGGTGTAAGACAGTTGGGCTGACGTCATGACCTTGGCCATAAGTGATTAAATATAATTATTGTTAAATAAGCCCATTTAAAATATTTATTAATAATTAATAACCTCCTCTTGAATTTGAAAAGAAGATAACTCATGGAATACATCTTAGGAGATATCAATGGATATAAAATATTAAAATTACCATAATAAAGCCATCGCTCTAAATAAATAAAGATATAGCAATGCTTAAAGCCGATGGTGGAATAATGAAGAAAATATTAACCATAATTTTTGATGCCCATGGATATGAAAATATTTAACATTAGCAAGGTCTTAAGCAAAAGGAAAGGAATTCGTAATAGAGCCGTCGTTGGTTTTGAAGCGGAAGTCTTACCGCCACCATTCCATCGTGATGAAACGGCCAAGGTGGAAGGCAAGGAGACGGGAGGAATTCGTGGTGCTTCGGTTTTGCTGGTGGAAGGAGCTCTCTGTTAGTGGAGTCTTGTATTGGGATATTACATTACATTTTCTCTGTTGCTATTCATTCAGTTTTTTCACTGCATAATACCTTCTCCTGAATCAACTTCGTTGGGAAGTCTGAAACAATCCTTTCCATTCATTTGGAGGTAACCCAAGTTTTCTCTGTGCTTCGTCTTTGCCCTAAATGTTGGCGAATTCTCAAGACAAAATAATAGAAGTTCAATCCGACCCTGTTCTTGTTCACGGCTGGGAGTATTGGCGTGTTTGGAAGTCGGGGTAGTTGCGAAAAGAGATAATCTCTCCAGTCTCGAACTCTCCACTCATAGACAGGCGAGTAACAAATATCTCACCAAATGAATGATATCAATATTTAATTCTCAGTCGAATTGTCAGGCAAGTATTGTGATCCATTTTCTGATATCCATTATGGTAGAGCTACTTTCAATTTAGTATGGGCTCTGTTATATTTTGAAACCCGAGCTAGGGCTCTATCGCTTCCTTTACTTATAAATGTTCTTAGTCTTTCGAGTGGAGTGATTTCCAATATCTTTTCTTAATATCTGTAGCTTATGCAATCTTCATAGATTTCAAATATGAGCAAAACATGTCATTACTGTTGACTATGGAAGAGTTAAATCAAACTGAGAACAACTAGCACAGAGAATAGTTAAAGTGTTCATCCTTGTTGAAAGAAGACTTATGCTTATGTATTCTTGTGGGAGATTCTGGCCGAACCCTTCTAGCCTCCTCATCTCTGTTCTCGATTTATCTGAGATAAGATTCTATATTCTTTCTTCTTAACACTGAACTTGGTCATTAGTAGAATTTTCAACAAGATCATTCCTGTCGGAATTATAAGGCCATACGCTGAATTAAATCTGTATCTGGGTTCTATTGAATCATTTGGTAGTTTTTCCAAAGATCTTAGTAGGTATAGATAAGCCAATTTCCTTTTCCCTGAATTAGAAGCTGAACATGTGCATACCTTTGTCAATTGAGACTACTTGGGAATATTTATAATGAGTCTTGAAAATTCCCATTGTTGTATCAATCACTCTTTTCTCTTGTATAAACTTTAGGGTTTAGACATAACCCTGAACTAGAGGAAAAATTAATCAGACCTGGCAATGTGAATTAGACCTTGTACTGCGAATAATTTGAGCAGAGAATAGTCAAGGTGATCTTCCGTGTTATGAGAAAGATTATGCTTAAGCTCTAAGCAAGATGAATTTTGGAAATATGAATTAATATAAATGAAGGAATAAGACTCCTTAATCTCTCCTCATTAACTTGAGAGTAGCAGTTTATTATTACTTAGAAGGGTTAAGTTAAGAGTTGAGTATATCTTTGTGTATGAACAACAAGGAATCAACTTACCTTTAAATATGATGAAAGGCTTTTGGGGACCATGTTAGAATAATATAAATCTTGAAACAAGATATAATTTCAAACCAAGTTCTGGTAATATTAATCCTATGGTTAAGATATAACCTCGAACTAAAAGGAATTGATAAACAAACTTGCTAATGTAAAATTAGACTTTAATCTAAGTATTATCATGTTGAGCAAAGGTGAGAGTGCTGACGGCACAGGAGTGCCAGAGATGTCGGCACAGTAGTGCTAGAGACATTAGCACAAGAGTGCTAGTAATATTAAAATCCTTGGCCAAGGTACGATGCTAGATTTAACATCTGTCAGCTATCAAGTACTGGATATACCACTGATCAGAGAGGCCTTTCTAGTTGGGAGGTACCCTTAGTTAGGTCGATCAGGAGGTATAGGTCCTTGACACCAGGCTCAGAGACATGATGATAACTTGATCCATGTTGATTACCCTCGTGAAGGGCGGGTTCTTCAGTTGAAGAAACTCGGGAGACCAGTAGGTCTTGGTTGGGTGGTAAAGCCCCAGATGATAATTCTCTTTCCCTCATCGCTAAAGAAGCGAAGTATAATAACAAGATGATGATGTCAAATGTATTTCTTCCTCACTCGTAAATCCAGGTATATGCAATGCTATTTAAGCTTACTTTCATTTATGCAATGAATGATATTCTTACATGTTAAATGTACGTTGTAAGAATTTGCAGTTAATTAGTTAGACAGTTACTTGTATCATTCAACTGAAATGAAAGATCTGAAATTAGTTAATGAATTAAGAGAAGTTATTTCCTCTCCTTAGTTCTTATATTGGTTAAATGGGAACCCTAGTTTGACAGTTATTTAGTTTTAATCTTTTGTGAGACGGTTGATGGAAACAGTTAGATGTTACTTTTCAGCTGAAACTGAAAACTTAGAAGTTAGTTGGAAATTTAAAATGAATAGTTGAAACGTTTTGGAAACCTTGGAATGAAAACAAGTTAGTTGTTCTTCGGCTGAAACAGATAGATGGTTGAATTTTAAAACCGTAGACTGGATAGGTTGTTACATATGATATCAGAGCTACCAGGTTCAACACTGAACCTCGAGGCTCATCATGCAACTCAGTAAATTGAAATCAACCTTGTGAACCTTGTAAACCTTTGCTTTGAATCTATCACAGTGAGTGGTAGTTATTTCGCATTAAAAATCGATCACAGGAAGTGATAGTTATTTTTGTAAACATTTTTGTATTGGATCTATTACAGGAAGTGATAGTTACTGTAAACAATTACGTGATTGAGTCTATCATAGGAAGTGATAGCCAATCCTGTAAACAAATCTTGTACTGAGCCTATCACAGGGAGTGATAGCCTTTTTGTAACCCTTTGGTATTAAATCTGTCTCAGGAAGTGATAATTAAATTTGTAAACAATTTTTCTTGTAACCATTAAATGCTCCTAGAAGTAATTTGAGTTAACAAGTACTTGTATGAAACCAATCTATCTAAGTTAAGGCAAGGTATGCCTAGGGTATCGAGATTGTGATCTAAACCTAAATAATAGCTTATTTTGAAAATTGTGGACTTAAGGATGGGAAGATCCAAAAGCAATCAACCAGGTGTAGGGGCATCTAAGTGTTGAAAATCCTTGAAATTATATCCAGACTCATAGATAAGATGAACTCTGGACTAACTTCTAGATGGTTCGGAATGAGCCAAGTGGAATTAAAGGATCAAGATGATAAAAAAAAAAGTCAAGGACAACATGGTGTTAGATAGCTTGAGGAAACGGGGAAGCAGATTAGTGTTTTATCTTTTAATTCCTTTGAGGAGTCTAGAAGAATGAATCAGCAAGAGAAAGGATGTTTGTTTACTTCATGGAAGAGGAGTTACCTCATATTGATAATATTGTGAGATCACAGATTAAGTTGTCTAAGGATATCACTTTTCGTTCTTCATCAGACTGATGAATCAGGAATTGTAGGATTTGATTTGTTATGACAGGAAGTTGTTGTCATGGGCAGCATGAAATGCAGATATAATATGACAAGATGATGGACAATTTAAGGTGACAAGTTTGTTATCTACATACATGGTCTGCAATGTTACTGGAATGATAAATATTGTTAGAAGATTATTGACTATATGACAAACAGAGCATTCACTGTGTCCCTTAATGAATTATGTATGAACCTTTTTGATCAGGTCTCAAAACATATTTATATAACAATCAACAAGAAAGAACTTTGAATTTTTTTATGGAACCTCAGGAAGTATTGGCATATATGGTGCATTATATTTATCTCATATATATTTATTTTGCCATTAATATTCAAGAACTTCAGATGAAATTGGTTCATCCTCTTAGCAGTGATTGTGTTTAGGCCAGTGGCAGAAAATTTCATGGTGCAGATATATTCATACAAATCTTGGATAAGCATCACTGGTAGAACTCTTGGACAGGTTCCTATGATTGGCACTATAGAGACATTTCCTTGTGAACAAAGCTAATGGAGACAACAACAACACGATTAAGGTGATGGTGAGTATCAGCCAGATCATCTCTTGAAGGCACAAAGTAAAATGGTAAGAGTTTATTGTTCAAAACCCTCATTGACCTCTCGTCACATGGGTCTATTGTTTGAAATTCAGTTCATGAATGGTACAATGGTGAAGGAGCGGTGAAGTGAACAACTTGGGGTGAATGTGTAAATTCGTAAAACACTTTTGTTTGATACACCAAGTCTATATGTGATTTTGGTAAAATTCGCAACTCAGACATGCTTAGTTATTGTTACTTACCTGAGAAGAGATAGAAGATTAGTGTTATGAGATAATAAGAATGTGAGAGAGTTGCAGTTCAAAATATGACACAAAGCTTGTTTCTCTACAAGGCTATTACAGATCTTCTTGGCAACACTTGACAATGGCATTATGACTCTAATATCTTTAACTATAGCATTTTTGCTAGCGGTAAACTTAGTAATGGCAACAAAAGGACATACAAAGCCACAGGTATATGGCATTCTTAAATTGGTGGAAACTTGATACAAATGATATTTGATTGGTTTCTTAGTTTGGTTAAGCCACCGATGATCATTAAGCAGGTATCTATAACACATGTTATGAGCAGGAACACGCATACCGTGGATGCGAATATAATACATTGGTTTCCTCATATGTTTCACTGCACAATACTTTGGTCAGACAGTTGTATAGAGCCCACTCTTAATTGGGAAAGCTTTTCATGCTTATTCTTTCACCGGTTGCTAGTGATTACATTATTGTTATCTCAGCGGTGATCTATTGGTATGGAATGTGGAGAAAATGGTATAGAACCAAGGAATACTTGTTCACCGAGATTCACGAGAAAACCAATTGCTGTAATTAAGTATAAGAAAGGATGGAAGTTTTGAGGAACTTATTGTTTGATGCATTGGTAACACAGTCTCTAACCTGATGTAAGTTTTTGGAAGGACTGATAGCAGTGCAGCAATCTACTCTTTTGTTAGTAACTTAGTCAAGTCACGTAGTGCATAAGGAATGTTCCTCTAGATTATGGCACTTCTTTGGAAGTTGGTAAAATTCCTTTTTAATATTGGCAAGGAATGTCGTTGTTTTATTTAAATTTGAAATGGTTGAACTATCGAAATTTGAAGATTATTATTTTGGGGCCAGTTGGTTCGAATTTGACCAAGTGCCGAGAATAAGTTCATTCTTGTGGTTATTGTTGAAATTAAGACTTTATAATTGGCTATAAAGCTAAGTATTGTGGGGGTTACCCACGAATATATTTGGTTGCTCACCATGTTGATGAAATGTACATTTCTATCATGTCTTGGATGGGCCTCTGATGGATTCTATAAGGAAGTAAATTTTATGAAATATACCTTGTATGTTCTTAACTTTACAAAGGAGTAAACTTTGTGTTAAGGTATGTGGGCGGACAGGTAGTTCAGTAAGCCCAGGTGAATAGTCTCTCCAAGTCGAGCAGGATGGTGAACTTATACTTCAGACGCTTAGCTAACCAGAGTTGTCGTACTCAGTAGGAGGGTATCCTTAGTAGTGCGACAGAGTTGGTTAAGTGGGAGTATACACTAGAGCTCAGATGGTAACTGAGGGGAAATTTCTTCTTTACAGTAACATGCCGAGTCTCGGAGGACAGTTAAACTAGAAAGAAATTCTGATTTTTTCTCTTGTATTTACTTAATAGTTTATTTTAACGATGCATTAGATAAATGAAACCAGTGCTTAACGAAAATCTTTCAGCTAGAAAAGTGAAGGTTGATGCTAACCCTTGATGAAATTCTCTTGGTCAATTGTGTTAAAAGTAATTGATTGCTATACTCAGGAAGAGTATCCATCTTTATGGTGTTGTTATAACCACTTTTATAATTTTTCTATCAAAATGATTCATTAGACAAAAAAAAAAAAAAAAATGTCGAATCCTAGTAAGCTGGGTAAGCTAGAAGGCAGGATTATCAATAGTCCTGAAATGTTATTTGAAAATAGAGAAACAAATCAAATTGAACAGAAAAGAATGGTGAAAGCTATTAAAGCTAAATAAATGTCGCCTGGGAGGATTATGTAGAAATCCTTCAAAAATTTCCTTATCTTTTGTTGAACAATTGAGAACACTATCTTTATTTTTATGGCTATGTTTAATTTTAGAATAAACAATCATCGAGGACGATGATCCTTAAGGCGAGGAGTATGTCACATCCCTCGCATTGAGACTGTGTGTTGGTTATGTATTTTGAACACAAAGTTAGTTGAAAACAACTGCTTTCATGTGAAAATGACATTGAGAAGGCAATAGTTGTTCTTTTTATCGTAACTGTAATGTTAATGAACTCTTTATTTTGCAAGTGAATTTATTGTTCACGTGAAGTTGAATGAGATCGTGAGATTAAATTTAAATGCATATTATTAAGCCGTTAAAAACGATCTAACCATAATCCTTGTCAGTGGATGCAGGATTGTCGACGCCACGAGAGAAAGGGAAATGTCATCAGGGAGAGGACGTGGTTAACGATGGATCAATTTTATCATCAGATCTTGAGTTGGTGTAAGACAGTTGGGCTGACGTCATGACCTTGGCCATAAGTGATTAAATATAATTGTTAAATAAGCCCATTTAAAATATTTATTAATAATTAATAACCTCCTCTTGAATTTGAAAAGAAGATAACTCATGGAATACATCTTAGGAGATATCAATGGATATAAAATATTAAAATTACCATAATAAAGCCATCGCTCTAAATAAATAAAGATATAGCAATGCTTAAAGCCGATGGTGGAATAATGAAGAAAATATTAACCATAATTTTTGATGCCCATGGATATGAAAATATTTAACATTAGCAAGGTCTTAAGCAAAAGGAAAGGAATTTGTAATAGAGCCGTCGTTGGTTTTGAAGCGGAAGTCTTACCGCCACCATTCCATTGTGATGAAACGACCAAGGTGGAAGGCAAGGAGATGGGAGGAATTCGTGGTGCTTCGGTTTTTCCAGTGGAAGGAGTTCTCTGTTAGTGGAGTCTTGTATTGGGATATTACATTACATTTTCTCTATTGCTATTCATTCAGTTTTTTCATCGCATAATACCTTCTCCTGAATCAACTTCATTGGGAAGTCTGAAACAATCCTTTCCATTCATTCGGAGGTAACCCAAGTTTTCTCTGTGCTTCGTCTTTGCCCTAACTGTTGGCGAATTCTCAAGACAAAATAATAGAAGTTCAATCCGCCCCTGTTCTTGTTCACGGCTGGGAGTATTGGCGTGTTTGGAAGTCGGGGTAGTTGCGAAAAGAGATAATCTCTCCAGTCTCGAACTCTCCACTCACAGACAGGCGAGTAACAAATATCTCACCAAATGAATGATATCAATATTTAATTCTCAGTCGAATTGTCAGGCAAGTATATTGATCCATTTTCTGATATCCATTATGCTAGAGCTACTTTCAATTTAGTACGGGCTCTATTATATTCTGAAACCCGAGCCAGGGCTCTATCGCTTCCTTTACTTATAAATGTTCTTAGTCTTTCGAGTGGAGTGATTTCCAATATCTTTTCTTAATATCTGTAGCTTATGCAATCTTCATAGATTTCAAATATGAGCAAAACATGTCATTACTGTTGACTATGGAAGAGTTAAATCAAACTGAGAACAACTAGCACAGAGAATAGTTAAAGTGTTCATCCTTGTTGAAAGAAGACTTATTCTTATGTATTCTTGTGGGAGATTCTGGCCGAACCCTTCTAGCCTCCTCATCTCTGTTCTCAATTTATCTGAGATAAGATTCTATATTCTTTCTTCTTAACATTGAACTTGGCCATTAGTAGAATTTTCAACAAGATCATTCCTGTCGGAATTATAAGGCCATACGCTGAATTAAATCTGTATCTGGGTTCTATTGAATCATTTGGTAGTTTTTCCAAAGATCTTAATAGGTATAGATAAGCCAATTTCCTTTTCCCTGAATTAGAAGCTGAACATGTGCATACCTTTGTCAATTGAGACTGCTTGGGAATATTTATAATGAGAGTCTTGAAATTCCCATTGTTGTATCAATCACTCTTTTCTCTTGTATAAACTTTAGGGTTTAGACATAACCCTGAACTAGAGGAAAAATTAATCAAACCTGGCAATGTGAATTAGACCTTGTACTGCGAATAATTTGAGCAGAGAATAGTCAAGGTGATCTTCCGTGTTATGAGAAAGATTATGCTTAAGCTCTGAGCAAGATGAATTTTGGAAATATGAATTAATATAAATGAAGGAATAAGACTCCTTAATCTCTCCTCATTAACTTGAGAGTAGCAGTTTATTATTACTTAGAAGGGTTAAGTTAAGAGTTGAGTATATCTCTGTGTATGAACAACAAGGAAGCAACCTACCTTTAAATATGATGAAAGGCTTTTGGGGACCATGTTAGAATAATATAAATCTTGAAACAAGATATAATTTCAAACCAAGTTTTGGTAATATTAATCCTATGGTTAAGATATAACCTCGAACTAAAAGGAATTGATAAACAAACTTGCTAATGTAAAATTAGACTTTAATCTAAGTATTATCATGTTGAGCAAAGGTGAGAGTGCTGACGGCACAGGAGTGCCAGAGATGTCGGCAGAGTAGTGCCAGAGACATCAGCACAAGAGTGCTAGTAATATTAAAATCCTTGGCCAAGGTACAATGCTAGATTTAACATCTGTCAGCTATCAAGTACTGGATATACCACTGATCAGAGAGGCCTTTCTAGTTGGGAGGTACCCTTAGTTAGGTCGATCAGGAGGTATAGGTCCTTGACACCAGGCTCAGAGACATGATGATAACTTGATCCATGTTGATTACCCTCGTGAAGGGCAGGTTCTTCAGTTGAAGAAACTCAGGAGACCAGTAGGTCTTGGTTGGGTGGTAAAGCCGCAAATGATAATTCTCTTTCCCTCATTGCTAAAGAAGCGAAGTATAATAACAAGATTATGATGTCAAATGTATTTCTTCCTCACTCGTAAATCCAGGTACATGCAATGCTATTTAAGCTTACTTTCATTTATGCAATGAATGATATTCTTACATGTTAAATGTACGTTGTAAGAATTTGCAGTTAATTAGTTAGACAGTTACTTGTATCATTTAGCTGAAATGAAAGATCTGAAATTAGTTAATGAATTAAGAGAATTTATTTCCTCTCCTTAGTTCTTATATTGGTTAAATGGGAACCCTAGTTTGACAGTTATTTAGTTTTAATCTTTTGTGAGACGGTTGATGGAAACAGTTAGATGTTACTTTTCAGCTGAAACTGAAAACTTAGAAGTTAGTTGGAAATTTAAAATGAATAGTTGAAACATTTTGGAAACCCTGGAATGAAAACAAGTTAGTTGTTCTTCGGCTGAAACTGATAATGGTTGAATTTTAAAACCGTAGACTGGATAGGTTGTTACAGGTGCGGTCACAAAAATCATATCAATAGGTTCCTTTCCTTTCAAATCTTAGTGTAATCTGTTGCCTGCTGTGGAGGAGAAGCATCACTCGGCCACTTTTCCACCAACCACGGACTCTTAATATGGTCCCCCGCACGTCTATCATTCGATAGATGGCCCTCTCTTTGAACGAAGAGATTGGTAGAGTATCCGATAATGACAACCCAACTGAGTATAGTGTTGTGTCCTACATAACTAGAACTTGCTATTTCATAGTCCCAAACTAGCATGCATAAAGGATCAAGGTGAATTGACAGTGTAGTCTCAAGCATCTCACAATCTAAGTGGATGTTGTACATTGCACTACTTTGGCCAAAATATTCTCATTCAGTACTTCTAATGAAGTCATCTATCATAAACACTACTCAAGGCCGATTTGACTTAAGGCTATCTTACACTAGCATAGGTGTGGTCCTTCACTGGATAATCTGTCATCCTAGACTTACCTACAACAATCTAGTCTACTAAGTAATCACAGAAGCTAGGTATATCCTTTAATGCATAATCCGTCATCCCAGATAACCTACCTTCAAACAATCTACTCACAAAAGTATACTAAGCCTTCTCTAAGGTAAACACAGCTTTCCTAGTTAATAACTTGGCTGGAGTACCTTAATGACTCATTCCATTTAATCATGCCTAATAGAATAATATCTAAGCAACCAACATTCTCTTATTTTGGAGATAATTACAAACATACAAAATACCACTAGCATGCCTCTTTTATCCTTAAACATTTCAGTTCCTAGGCACAAACAGATATGCAATTTATAAAAATAACTCACTTTCAATACACAATAGAAATGCAGTTTATGAAGCACTCCCTATCTATGCACAAGCAGTAAACACAAATACCAAAAATATTTTAAGATTCAAGAATAGAATTTATTGTAGAAGAATATCCCATGCCTGGTATTTAGCTTTCCTCCAAATGATGATGTCTCAGCCTATTCTCACAGCACTTGAACTCTATCAATCAACTGGCAAATTCTTCACAAGTTACTACCTTTCCCACTCAGAATTAACTCACAAGTTGCTACCTTCTTCACTTAGAAATATACACCTCTAAGAATGAATATTCAGTTTGCTAATGGTTACAGCTGAATAGAGGTATAAAACTTAGATAATTCGATGATGGTGAACTGGTAATTCAACTAATCTCAACTCTCAGAAATATATACTTCTCAGAAAATCAGAATAATGCTCTACAGAAAATAAGTTCTCAAGATAATTTCTCTCGAAGACAAGTAAATCAATAAGTATAGAAAGATAAACTGGGCGGCTATTTATAGAGCCTCAGCCCATTCGAATCCCACTTCCAAAGGCATGCAAACTGCTAGAACTGTGTTTTGAATTATTCAACTTGATAAGTGGCAGATTTCTACTCTCGTACTCAGCTTTCAAAAGGTGAGTCGACCTCCATTATATGACAGCAGGTTGAATAACATTTCAGACTTGCACATGGTTAAATATTCACAATCAACACCTACAGGCATCTTCCGGATATGGCGCCAATCTATAAATTTGGCGGGTAAAGATGCTTGGTGAAAAAGTCCATTGTTATTTGTAATCCACATAGCCTACATTCATGGCTTAATCGATAACATTCAAGCTGCATTTGCATTCCCTGCGACTTGGTCTTAGTCCCACACGTATGTGTGTATTTTCTCAACACTAAATTTCATTTTAATCTTTAAAGTTCAAACTATAGTTTATGAAATATTTCCTCATTCACTATGTTGGAGATTGACGTATATTTTATTTCTCATGATTAAAACAATATTCGATTCATTTAATTCCCAAATTTGATATTCAATAATTGGCTAGCATATTAACCCCGATTTCCATAGTTGATGATCAATAATCGAGTGAGTGATATTTCACCCGATTCCTATAGTTAGAGTTTAATATTAATTCAATGTGAAAATACTTTGATTTCCATTATTCAAACAATGGAGACTTTAGAAAATAAATTGATTTCTCAAAGTTTAAATAATAAATATTATATATATATATATAATCTTTAGTATATATATATATATATATATATATATAAATAAATAAATTTAAGGCAATAATAATTTAATATTATTAATATCCACATAACATAGGTTGTGTGCATATATACATGTATATACGCCCATATATATTCCTCTATGTGCACGTATATGTAGGTATACCATATTGATGCATTTGTATGAACATATCCGTCTGCCAACATATGTTTGTATCAATATGTATATACATATGGATACGTGCATATACTATGTACATGTATATATGTCCATTTCCTATTCAATTACATTCATTCACGTTACCATCATAATGATCATAATACAACAAGACAGATAAACATTACTCATAAAAGCATAAAGAAGTAGACAAGACTCCTAATGCCAATATACGAGCTACGGATGACTTACCTATAACCAACATAACTGACTTTAGTTCACTCAATCTAAGGTGAAGTGTGTGTATGCTCAGATGGTTTACTTTACCGATTACCCAACCAAGCTCCTCTCTTGAGTGATACTTCCCCTCCGCTTGGAGGAATGGTTCACATACCTGCATCCAATGATAGATGCTTCCGGAAGTCATATGTTCACAACATAAGCAATATATATATACATCTCAAGAGTCAGAATAATCATTACTCAATAATTTTGCATGCAACATTCATCAAGGATAACATCAAATAGAAGTAACATTAAATGAGACAATCATTAAATGGAAGAACACTCATATTGAAAACAAGGAACAACATGTTTTATTCATCTTCAAGATTCTCATTACAATCAATTTACCCTATGCAAATAGTAGCTATACAATCGGGGTGTAACATTCTCAAACTAGAGTAGAAACTGGTCTCAGTATGCTGATTTGCCGTTCAAGTTGGGAAGCTTGATGAAGTATGCATTATCAAAGTTCTCAAGATACTTGGAACTTATGAGTGAAACAAATAGGAGACTATAGGCAAGTGCCACGTTAAGATATTAAAATCTCAAAAAATAACTTTCAATTAATCAAACATAGGAGTTCTATGTATTAGTTTCTTAGAGGGTCAATCAAATTGAATAAAACCTAACCAGAAGATATGTTGTCTTGATGTTTGTAAAGAAAATTGCAAACCCATTAAAAAAACATGAAGATGGAAGAGGGGCAACATATGTCCTGTGTCAATGATGATTCATTTCTTTCAAACACTCACTAATTTATAATCAAGCATGAATGCAATTCTGATGTAATCTTAACTGTCTAAGCATCTAAATTTTCAGCTTTTAGACATATTTTGTTATATTATTGTACGGTGCAGGTATTAGATCTTTGATCTAATAGTGAATTCCTTTCTGAGCAGACTATCCTTTGGCTATTAATTGTGGGGGACCAAAACTAAAAACTTCCGCCGCAAGCCTTGTTTTTGATGAGGATAATAATCAATCGGCTACCTCATCATTTCAACCATTTCGACTGAGTCGCAGCAAAAACTGGGGAGTCAGTAATATAGGATATTATCTTGACTATTTTACAATTTGGTACATTCCTGAGCCTCGGATGAAGGCTGGATACATCGTCAACAGTAGCATTACATTTAACTCTACAATATATCTACATAATAACAGCAGAATGACCTCCGTCATTGATCCACAACTGTATATGACAGCACATACTTCTCCCGTCTCTCTGAGGTACTATGGCCTGGGCCTTCAAAATGGACCATACAGTGTAGAGCTTCACTTTGCAGAGATCCAATTTGAAGATACCAAAACCTCAAAAGGAGTAAGGATTTTTGATATCTATATTCAGGTATATCATTTAGTCCTTACCGGTTTCTTTCATTTTACTTGTCTGCATCGAGACTGCAACCTAATTTTTCTTTGTACCAAAATGACTAGAAAAGCATACGAGACTTTGAATATATCAAAAAGGTCATCTTTTTTTATTTTATCGCTGACCAGTATGTTTGGTCGAATTGATCAAACCTTAAGCAGGGAATTGAAGTGATTAAAGATTTCAATATAAGGGAGGCTGCTGGAAGGAAAAATTTGGTTGTTGTTAAGAACTACACAATAAATGTTACAAAAAACATTTTAGAGATTCACTTTTTTTGGGCTGGTAAAGGGACTTGTTGTGAGCCAATAGAAGGAACCTATGGACCTTTGGTGTCAGCTATTATTATAGTTACTCCTGGTGAGTTCATCTTTATTCAACTATATTTTGATGTCTTCCAATTGTTTGTATTGAGGAATGACTTGATTTTTGTAATCATGTAGCACATTGCATAAATTATGGTGTTGTTAATGATCAATCCCTTGTGCCTCCTTAAGCTTATCTGATTCTATTGATTTTTTTGAAGCAGAATTCAAACCTCATATTCACAAGAACACAAAAAGTATTAAGCCAGTTATAGTTATTGTGGCAGTCGCTGTAACTTTGGGTCTTTTGCTGATATTGTCTCTAGTCTTTATAAAGAAGACAAAAAGGTGGGACGGCATATTTTTCTTTGTCAGTAGGGACAAAGGTATGGGTAATTTTTCAAAACTGATATTATCTTATTCTGTTTATGTTTCTAATATGTCAAATCATTTTCTGAATACTTCCCTGTCTGTGGTTGGAGGGTCTCCAGAATTGAAGAGAATGAAGGGAAATTCTTTCAGCTTAAGGGTGATTAAAAGTGCAACGAAAAACTTTGATCCCAAAAATAAGATAGGACAGGGTGGGTTTGGTGCAGTTTATAAGGTAAATTCATATGCACCCTAACATTTAGCTGATCTTATATGTACAAACAATTACTATAGCATGGATAAAAGCATGCAAAATGGAGTTACAGTATTGCATATCGGGCAATCATGAAATAATTATTACACAAGTGCTGTAACAGAAGACTTTTATTGGGCAGGGCACACTACCAGGTGGAACAAAAGTGGCAATAAAGCAGTTTTCACCCCTGTCCAGACAAGGAAATCGCGAGTTTCTGAATGAAGTAACTACAATCTCTGCAGTGAAACATCCAAATCTTGTTAAACTTTATGGTTGTTGTGTAGAAGAGGGCGAGCTTCTCTTGGTATATGAATACATTGAAAATGATAATCTTGCTCAAGCTTTATTTGGTAAAGCCATCCCTCATCTATGATTGGTTGCACTGTAAAGAAAATCATTGCTCATTTGCTATGGAGTTCTGACATAATAAATGACAATTTGAAGTTGCTTCATTTTTCTGATTCTGATACTTAGGTACCAATGAGGCTAGAATCGAGCTAGATTGGCCTACTCGGTATAGAATTTGCCTAGGAGTTTCCCGTGGGCTTGCATATCTTCATGAGGAGTCGGTCATGAAAATTGTGCACAGGGACATTAAATCTACCAACATTCTTCTGGATAAAAACCTAAACCCCAAAATAGCAGATTTTGGGCTGGCCAGACTATTTGAGGAGGAAGGTACTCATGTCAGCACAAGGATTGCTGGAACCATGTAAGCTGAAAAATGGCTAAGTATTTTCATATTTCTTTTTACTGCAGAATATATTTTCATAGTGCTAAAAAAACATTTATCGCCTCCAATCTTCAGTGGATATCTGGCTCCAGAGTATGCTTTAAAAGGGCATCTCTCAGACAAGTCAGATGTTTACAGCTTTGGAGTAGTTGTGCTTGAAGTCGTCAGTGGCAGAAACCACGTGGACATAACCTTGGAAGAAGAAAGGACTTACCTTCTTGAATGGGTAACACTCAATATTCAAATTATACTTTTTTATAATACACAATGCAATCTATTGTAATCTAATGTAATATAATTAATGTGATAATCTGGCTTGGTACCACAGACTTGGCGTTTATATGAGGAAAATAGGGTACTAGAATTGGTAGATGTGAATCTGGTGCAATCAGGATACAATGAAGAAATGGTAAGGATGATTCACATTGGTCTTTTGTGCACTCAAGATAATCCCAATGCAAGGCCCGGTATGTCTGCAGTTGTTGAAATGATGGAAGGAAGTATGGAAACACTTGCTCCGCAGTCTCGGCCAGGATATCTCACTCAGTTACAAGGTTGGGAGATGGCTGCTGGCATGCACCCTGTTCAGGAACAACCCTCAACAAGCGCCATGAGCCCCAGCACCCCACTCACGGGACATTGGAAAGACAGATCTTAAGTGGTTAAGAAGAAAAGCTTCAAATTTTTATAAGAAATACTTCTCCCAGTTGCAGACATAATGCCCTCGTAGTTTATATTATGTCAGCTTAGACTGATCCTTTAAGCCATGGTAGACAGGATTTTATGCTTGCTTAGCCATGCACGAAGCATGTCTAGATATATAAATAGACATTTCGTTAATAGCAGGTCACAACCTTTATAAGTTTTTTTTAACTCTAAAACTACTAATTTCTGTTCATACGAAAATGCCCGGAAAGAATACATCAGAACTACACGGTAAAGATCAATTCTATGTTACTATTAATGGTATGAACAAAATACCCAAAAATTATTATTTTTTGGTTTTATGTACGTGGCTTCTTTATCCTTTGCCTCCTGGCCCCAACTTACTATCAAGGAAGCTTTTATCATTACTATGTTGAGACTATCCAGGCGAAACAACATACCGCTGATACCATGAATTTAAAATATGTAGGGATGGATCGGTACCATTGATGTACCGCAGTTTCTTTCAAACTCTACAAATTATGTATTTTGGCATATACAAATTTATTGTCAGCAATTCACGGATGGAAAATTCACCATCAGCAATTCACCGTGTGAAAATTCACGATCATAACAAATTCATTGCCAATTAAAATTCACCCAATTCATCGCAGTGGAAAATTAACCACCATTAATATTTTTATAATTTTCACCTTGGTTACAATTTATTGACAATTTTTTTTTTAATTAATGGTGTTTATTGCCCATAGTAATTTTTATTCATCTCAATAGTAATTATTTATGTTTATTTTGATATGAATGTATTTAACATGATAATATATTAAAAATTGATGGTGTTTATTTCCCATAGTAATTTCTATTCAGCTCAATAGTAATTATTTATGTTTATTTTGATATAAATGTATTTAACATGATAATATATTAAAAATTGATTTATTTTTTTGTGTGAGGTTTGGTTCATAGTAATTTCTATTCATCTATTTTATTTTCGTTTGTATCTATTATCATAAATCAAATTATTCTTTTGCGGTTAATTTTCCACTGCGGTGAATTGCTGACTGACGGTGAATTTTCCTAGAACTACATATTTAAATGTTCTCTCGACGTATATTATATAGATTATATATATAAGGTGTATATGCTAGTTTAATTGAGATATATTATATATTATCATTATATTATTTATTTATGTTATATTACTATTTATTAATATTATATTATATTATAATTTCAACATAATTATAATTAAATAATAATTATTATAGTAATAGTTTTTTAAAATATTTAATGTTTAAGATATATCTTAAAATATACTATATTTAAATATATAATGTATTTAATTATAATATAGAGCATTTATATTTTAAAATCAAAGAATAACAACATAACCATTGCACCATGCCACTATTGGCAAATATAGAGCATTTACATATTACAATAAAGCTTTATTTAATTTAATGAAGTCATTACGAACAATAGACATAAGAATTGAACACATTGTATTGAAGAATAAAATGGTAAATACACGATTATTTTAACAATGTTTGTCAAATTAATTGATTGCTAAGGCTTTCAGCCTTTCTTGTTATGTTTTCCTCTTTGCTATTTGCTTTCCTTTTTTCATTTTTTTCATATCTATCATATATGAAGGGCAGCATAATTCACAGTCCTTTTAAAGACTTTACACGTGAAATTGCTACAAATGTCAATTTGGGTCCTTCAGTGAGTCCTATATCAACTATAGCTTTTTGGAGTGTCAATCCTTGCGACTTGTGTATTGTCAGAGCCCAAGCTAATCGTAATGGTACATGTTTTGTGCTTCCCCTTTGAATTGGTGCAATTGGCACTGTATGGGGATGGTGATCATCAAACGGTATTCCAAAGTAGCTGTCAAACTCAACAAGTACATATGATGGTGGTTGTGGTGGTGCAGTGCCAGGTGAATATACAATATTTCGTATATATCCAAGTGCTCCATTTACAAGGCCTTCTATCCATAACTTTGATGTTAACATTACTCTTGCATTATTACTGAGTAACAATTCCATGTGGAGTTCGTCATTCTCACCTCCTTCAATGGCACTTAGGGTTCCGACTTTTATGGCAATGCTTTGTGCAACAGGATTTGATAATGTATATAATTTTCTTCTATTATGGTTGTGAACATTTTCATTTGTTGAGAACAAATGAACACTGCTTTCAAATTCTTTGTTCTTTGATGCATTGATTCTTGCATTTGTTCTTGACATAAGCAACATCCAATCATTGATTGTGGGATTTGCATCCTTAATATTGGTCAAAATTTGACGAAATCTTTGTTGTTCTTCATTTTGTCCATCTTGTCAAATAACATGACTTAATGTAACGACCATTTTGAATTCTTCCCATAGTAGCTTTGCTTGCCTTTTGCTTTCATATTGAGCCATGTCATTTACTGAAGGTAATCGTCCCAAGTCTCCAACTAAAATTATAGATATGCCTGAATATAAAAAATTTAATTAAATAGATAACCATTAATTTGTATAGAATGAACTATAAAATAATTGAATAAAAAATATTCTAATGTAAAGTTATCAAAGTTAGCAATTTCAATCTAGAACTCACCTCCAAAACTTTGGTTACCATTTTGTGGGAATGTTTGTCGAAGCCTGAAATCTATGTTTTCAAGCAACCTCTCTCCAAGAAAACTCATTTCATCTATCAATATGTATCTGACATGTGATATTTCTTCTTGGAAAGTTGTAAGTCTTGTCCCTTCTAGTTCACTGAAATCTCTTATTGGAATACTTAGCATTGAATGAATGGTCGAAGCACCAATGTTGAATGTTGCAACTCCAGTAGGCGCGAGTAGAAGTAGAGGAGATTGTTGGGGAGAAGACAAATTTTCTAGTGCTTGAGTAATGGCACCAATCACATAAGACTTACCTGTTCCTGCAGTGCCTTGAATTATCATGTGGAGGGGTATTTTGTTTTTGTTTGATTGGTAATGTGGCATGATAATATTGGCCACTTTATGTTGTTGCTCACTAAGATTTGTGTAGTCAACACAATGTGGAATATCATGATGAATGAGGCAACCATGAACTTTCATATTGTTGATGAAATTTATTGCCTCGTTTGTATAATCTTGACCCTTGAATCCATGACACCAATCTGTCTATCTATCTATATCTCTTCTACTCAACATATCTATCTCTAAAACTTGCAAGATTTGGCCACGATGAAGTCGAGATATAATTTCCCATTCATGTTTTGTTGTGGTTCGTTCACCATTATCATTCATTTCTGAATCAGAGTCACTAAGGATGCCATTATATTCAGGAGGTGATGTTTGTTGTAGATGCCATGGATGATAGTTGAAGTTGTCCCAATTTTCCACTATCGATTCATTGTCATGACCAATATCCCTTTGAATGTCTCAAAATGGTTTGTAAAGTATCAACTCAAAAAAACAAAAATCTATCCATTTTTTTGAGTCGTGTGCTAGGATCGAATAAAATCTAGGAAACACTCTTACCACAGCAACATTTTCTCTTATATTCCATTTGTTTTCTCCTTTTCTTTTTCGATTATATATCCATGATTTTTTTGTGTCAATAAGTGATACAACTTCCATATTGAAAGGCCTATTCTTATATGCGTCAATAAATGTTATGGTTTGTTCTTCATTGATATCTTCATTATTTAAAACCACATGTTTGAAGACTTCATTTGACACATTTAAGTTGACAAACCTTCTACTGCTCTCTACTAGCAGAAGTTCCAAGAGCATGTGGCTTGTTTCTTGTGCTCCAATATCCCTTTCAATTAGTGTTTTAGTGAGAAGCCTCTTATAAGCTCTTGTAGCTAGTTCGTCAGGGTTCTCAATGTTCACCAGACGCATCAACATCTGGTGGTATGTTTCAGAGCTCTTTTCTGCTTTGGCTGCATACTTTGCAATGTATCTAACTACACCATGTTTGGATAAAACAGGTTGCCAATCAACATTGCTCTCCATAACTAGAGTATGTATCAATTGTGGCTATTCAACCTGTCATCATTTCTTAATGGTGCAAATCTTTTTTCACTACTTTGTATATTATCATATACTTTTGAATGCTCTGTGTTTAATGGCCATGGAGCGTTGTACCTTTAAAAGAAATAAAAAATAATATAATTTAAATTTACTACTTAACTATAATAGTAAACTATGTACAATAATTCTCAAAAAAATATAAAACAATATATTTACCTGTAGACAAGTTTTCCTGCCCTTTTCCTTAGACACACACCCTCTTTACACATCGTGTGTCTTTCAACAATGTTAAGTATCTCTTCATAGTTCATTGATAAATCTATTTTTGTGAGTTGTCTACTGTTCCTTAGGCATGGATGTTGAGAAAAATTATAGAATGCCTACATTTTATGTAATGTCCCCTTCTTAGGCGGTACAGTTATGTCTGAGGTTAGCCTATCATTCAGATCCTCGTAGGTTGGCATAAGTGTTTAGAGGATCACTTGAGGCAGTTATCTAGCGTTTGGGAACATCACTCCAGCAGTTGATTCAGGTTCGAGCCTTTGCGGACACTTACAAAGTGATTTAGCGGTACTTACTATTTATAGTAAGTCAGGCAGGCAGGAGTTGCTATTTTTGGCAGGGCACCTGATTCAGTTGGTCAACTCAGTATCGACCCAGTTTGATGATTTGTTGAGCAAATAGGGATTATTAGAGCATTTAATAATAATTAAAGAGATTATTAATTTGACTTTATAATATAAAGTCATTTTAATGAAATATTAAAGTTATTAATAAAATGGCAAATTAGTATTTTTAATACTTTATAATGAAGGGAAAAAATTAATATTTAATGAGTTTAATACTTATTAAATAAAAGGATGCCATTTATTTAATTATTTTCCCTAAGTTGAAGAGGCAAATTTATTAATATTTAAAATGCTCAATAACTTGCTTTTTTGGGTCGACCTAATGAGAGAAGGCTTATATTTCATCTCAAGGGAAAATCGAACTTCATTATGAATTACTCTAATTTGTCTTATTATCTCTCTAAGAACATTGGGATTTGTGAAACAAGGGTTTCTGCGAATCAGTGGATTTTGAAGAACGTTCCCTCTTCAAGATCAGGCATAATAAGACTATGAGATATCAGTTGAAGATTGTCAGAAGGTGACTTTATTCAGAAGTCATATTTTGTGCTTACAGAGGAAAGAAATTATCAAGGGTTTGAAGAAAAAATATTAAATCTACAAGGGACCGACTTCCAGCTTCATCCATCATTTCTCAGGCTATTGTACCTCCAGCTGTACCATACTATTTGTTGCAGAAAGGGGTCGTACCAATTGTAGCTTGAGGCGTGTGGATTTGAGGAGAAGACGCCTGGTCTTTTTGGGCGATCTCACTTCTACCTTGAGCGCATATTCATTAGGAGTTGTTTGACATTTATTGGAGATTGGAATTTGTGCTTTATATAGTCATTTATTATCAATTGATTACCATTTGCTACACCTAGAATAAATCAGGTTCTTTACTTGTTTATGGCTACTTTTTCATGCGCATGCTGGCCTTATTACATTGTGACTTATTATTTGAATAAATAAGGGCAATTGTAGCTGAGTTCCATGTTTATTGATATTTAGATTCAATTTATGCAATTTACTTGTATTTATTTCAAAATCGCATTCTTTCATCATATTGCAAAAAACCTTCAAAAAATCAAAAAACTATAAAACAAAACAAAAACGCATTCATCAATCAGTAGATTTGGGTTGAGAGACACCTGCTCTCTTACAGTGGTATCAGAGCATAGTTTTCCTGCCATCCTGTGCTTTTTCAGTCAGATGTGTGTTTTTTTTTATGCTTTTTCATGAGTAGAGATATCATTTTCTACAGTAAGGGTAGAGGAACAGGCAGAGTTGAGGATTGGACAGTTCCACCTATTCCTGAAGGTGAGACAGTATCAGGGGTTCTGGGTATTCACAGATCTAGTTCCAATAGCAGTGAGAACAGTGTCACAACACTGATGGCAGATCGTGAGATTCCTGCAGAGATGCATAAGGATCCAAGGAAAGAGCATGCAAAAGGTGATATTACTAATGAGGAGTTCAGACGCAAGCATGATAATATGATGGACATGATGTCCCAGTTGATGGGCACGATGAGGCAGTATACTCCATCCCAGCCGCACTATATTCAAATAGGACAGACGAGCAGGACTGCAGGCATAGACCAACCTTTGGTGTTAGCACCGCGGCAGTCATCACCTATCTATCATGAGCGTAGGCCTAGACAACCTACATTCCTATCTAGAGAGACACCACCTTCGACTCCGAAGGCAGAGCAACAGGGTCATCATCATGAGTTTCAGCCACACAATGGCATGTCAATGGCAGACGCGACTAGATTTTATGGAGAGTATTCATCATTGGCACCTGAGATCAGACAGTCTTTGACTTTTCATGAGTTTATGGATGTGCATAAATCTAGAGGGGGAGGTAGATTTGACCGCAGAGCTCCTCAGCACGAACAGCCACAACCATAGGTGAATAGGGATCTACAGTATGCAGTTAGCAAGATTACCTTGCCTTACTTTGATGGTTCTGATAAGAGTTCAACGAGGTCTTGGGTACATAAGTTAGAAAATTACCTTTCATTGAGACCTATGCAGGAGGACGAGGCCATTAAATTTGCTACACTGCATCTTGATGGGTTGGCGCATGATTGGTGGCATCACGACATGTATACACTTGGTCATCACACAGTTACTACTTACCAGGAGTTCACTAGCAGGCTCATAGAGCATTTTGACAAGAAGGATCTAGAACTCTACTTTAGGGAGCTAGCTCAGCTTAGACAGATAAGTAGTTTGGATGCTTACATCGGTGAATTTTAGAGGGTTGCAGTCATGGTGACAGGCATTTCAAAGAGGAGACTTGTTATTCTCTTCGTCGAGGGTTTGATGGAACCAATGAGAGGTTGGGTCAAGGCATTTGATCCTCCTACTCTTCAAGAGCCCATGAGGAAGGCACGTAGTATGGAGCTTGCAGCACCTCGCAACAAGTTCACTTCAGGCTCGACACCTTATACGAGGCCTAATAGGTCATTTGATAGAAATAGGCCATTTGACAGGAAGAGGGATCCACCTGATCCTAAGAGACAAAATGCACCACCATTTGACAGGGAAACATTAAATGAATTATGAAAGAAAAAGTTGTGTTTTTGGTGCAAGGCACCCTATGATGAGAAGCATGTATGCCCTCTTCGTCCCAAGGTGAAAAATAACCAGATGGAGTGGTTTTATGAGGGAGAAGAGCAATCTGGTCTATTAGACCAACAAGCTGATTTAGAACATTCAGATGATGAAAGGTCTAAAAATGATGGTGAAAATGAAGGAGGAAGGAAGTTACAGGAGGCACATTTGACTAGTCTTCAGAGAGATGGATCTTTTCGACTTTGTGGGCTCCTAGCAGGTCATAAAGTGATCACTCTACTCGACACTGGCGCTACTCATAATTTTATAGACGCATGGTTGGTAGAGAGATGAGGTATACATATATAGGAGTTTGAGGGTATTCGAGTCAAGGTGGCTGATGGGTACACCCTCAAATGTGATAGAAAGATAACAGATCTTTCGATGCGGCTGAACAACTATGAGTTCAAGATTGAATTCTATGTTGTTAATATGGGAGATACTGATGTGGTACTAGGGATGGCATGGCTTCACGATTTGGGTGAGTTCACACTCAATCTTCGGAATATGGAGATGAAGTTTAAGGTAAACGGGAAACCTCATGTCATCAAAGCCATCAGAGAGAGTAATCTGAGGATCGTATCATACAGACGGATGGAGAGACTCATTCATCATGATATGGTTGATTGGGTTGCAGAGTGAATGTTGTTACCTACACAACAGGAGCAGCAGAAGGTTGAGTACCATCCAGACATTTAGCTACTGAGGACTAAACACTCTAGAGTGTTTAGTGACATTCCACCTGGAAGACCTCCAGACAGAGGCATTGAGCACATTATCGAGTTGGAGGAAGGCACAAAGCCCATTATGATTACACCCTATAGGCATTTGAAATGGCTCAAGGATGAGATAGAGAAGACAATCAATGAGTTGTTGGCTATGGGGCATATCAGACCTAGCAAGTCACCTTTTGCTTCATCGGTCATATTGGTGAAGAAAAAGGATGGATCACTTCAAATGTGTATAGATTATTGCCAGCTCAATAAAAAAAAAATTAAGAACAGGTACCCGATACCTCGCATCGATGAGTTGATTGATGAGTTGCACGGCGCTATCTTCTTCACGAAGATTGACTTGATATCTGGGTACTATTAGATTCAAATGAGGGAGTAGGACAGAGAAAACTGCTTTTAGATGCCATTGTGGTCACTTCGAGTTCTTGGTTATGCCTTTCGGTCTAACCAATGCACCTACTACCTTTCAGGCTACCATGAATAGGGTTCTCAGTTCTCAGCTACGGAGATTTGTGTTGGTCTTCTTCGATGAAATTCTGGTATATAGTAGGTCATGGGAGGAGCATTTAGCTCACTTGGATATAGTTTTGGGGATCTTGGCTAAGGAGTCCTTTTATGCCAAGGAGTCCAAGTGTGAGCTAGGCATGGCTGAGTTGTTGTATCTTGGGCACATCATCAGTGCCAAGGGAGTCAGTATGAATCTTGAGAAGGTTTGAGCTATAGTTGAGTGGCCAGTACCCGAGAACCTTACGCAGCTTAGAGGATTCATTGGGTTGTGTGCTTTTTACAGGAGATTTGTTAGCAGGTTCTCACGTCATGCCGCACCCCTTACTAATTTGACAAAGAAAGGGGCTTTTGCTTGGTCACCACAGGCTCAAGAGTGCTTTGACAAGTTTAAGGTGATCATGACTTCGTGTCCAGTGTTAGCATTACCAGACTTTACAAAGTCATTTGATTTGTACTGTGATGCTTCAGGAGAGGGCATTGGTTCCATTTTGATGCAGGAGAGACACCCTATTGCTTTTGAGAGTAGGAAGCTCAGGGGTCCTGAGAGGTTCTATATCATTTATGACAAGGAAATGTTAGCCATCATGCATGCTTTGGCTAAGTTTAGCCAATACTTGGTGGGCAGCAAGTTCAATGTCCATACAAACCACAACAATCTGAAACACTCCCTTGGACAGCGAGACCTAAATGAGAGACAACAAAAATGGGTCAGTAAACTGCAGTCGTATGATTTTGACATCACCTTCATTAAGGGGAAGCAGAATGTTGTAGCTAACGCCTTGTCTCGCAGACCTCAGTTGAATGCTATGGCACATATTTCTGAGGATTGGAGGCATCGGATCTGTTGGGTGAAAATTATGTAATCAGCTTTCGATAGATTACACAACTTGGACTTCAGCCACAGCTATGTGAGATATGAATCTCTCCTCTCGGAAAGGGGAGGCGCCCTTCTTACTGCTAAGAGAAACAATAGTAAATCACACAAGTAATTACAAAATGTACACGAAATTCACGGAGTGGGGGGGTGTGTTACATTCATCCTTCTCTCTTTTTCAGAGAAGATGTTTACAATGCTTCACGTGTTGGAAGTTCTAAATTCTTGATAACTTGAAACGAACAACTAGCAGTAATACCAATATCTCTATCTCGTCAAAGCGAAGCGTAGAGATACCGTAAGTAATTAACAACAAACAAATAAATTAAAAAGGGAAAGCTCACGAAGGCACAAAGTCGTTCCGTAGCTTTATCAATGTTGGATCTGCATAAACGTACCGTTTGCTACGTTAGAAGCACAAAGTCTTATTAGACGCAACAATTCTTCAAACAGCATGAACGATTACAAGCACAAAGTCTTGTAGATCATCCAACAAAAGTGTTAATAGCACGAACGATTACAAGCACAAAGTCTTGTAGATCCTTCGACAAAGTATCCAAGAGTATGAATAATTACAAGCACAAAGTCTTGTAGATTATCCAACAAGAACATGCAAGAGCATGAATGATTATAAGCGCAAAGTCTTATAGATCATTCAACCAATGATAAAAGAAATACAATGCAATCTAAATAACGAATGTAACACAAAGTTTACATCAACTACTTAGAGTCTTTCAGATTCCTCGAACTAATCACTACCAAATCAGATCAACTTACAAAAGTATCGAATCCAACGCAAAGTTTGGCTTGCAATCCTTTTCTTTATTGATTGAATCTCATTCACAAAGCATGAACGCAAAGTTTCACAAATTTGCTTACAAAAGGGCAGCACTTCGTTGCAAAAGGCTAAAAGATAATATTACAATGAAAATCCCTCACATTATATAGAAAGAGGGATGAGCAAAAGAAGGAAAGAGATTGAGAAAATTAGGGAAAGTTAGGTGAGCGATTTTAGGAGATCTCACCTAACTTTGACCAAAGTCAAAGTGTAATTTGTTTTCAAAATGTTACATCTTTGGACTTGGTGTAATTACAATTTACAATAAGACATTCGAAAATGTCAGAAATATTTACAAGATGCATAATGGGATGCACCGGAAATGTCTAACACTGGAGAACATGGAAGCTTCTTCATGTTTCTTTGCTTGGGCGCGAGTCTTCATACTTCTTCCTGGTCTCCTGCATGAACTTTTTATTTGGAAGAACCAAGATCAAAGGACATCACCTTCGGGATCACTTGACGAGATCTGGAGAGAAACTGCAAGGATGGTGAATCAACAAGCGTTAGCAGAAAAAGTAGCATTGGGAAGCGTGGAGCGGATGACAAGGCACAAAACGATGCGGGAGCGAAGAAATGGGGTTCGGAATGGAAACAGAGCAATTTTGAAGAAACTAGGTTAAAAACTGCCAAAAATGTAAAGGTGCTAAAATTCAACACCATTGCACAAAAAATGACTAAGTCTGGAAGAAAAGTGTAAAGGTGCTAAAATTTAGCTCCATTGCACAAAAAATGACTAAGTCTGGAAAAAGTGCAAAGGTGCTAAAATTCAGCTCCATTGCACAAAAAATGACTAAGTCTGGAAAAAGTGCAAAGGTGCTAAAATTCAGCTCCATTGCACAAAAAATGACTAAGTCTGGAAGAAAAGTGTAAAGGTGCTAAAATTTAGCTCCATTGCACAAAAAATGACTAAGTCAGGAAAAAGATTGTGAAAAGTGTAAGGGCGCTAAAATTCAGCTCCATTACATTTTTGGAGATTTCAGTCTTTGATGCAGGGGCGCTAAATTTTAGCGCCCTTGCATTTTTCAGAGTTAGAATTTATTCTGGCATTTTCAACATGTCATGGCGCTAAATTTTGGCGCTTCAGCATCTTGAGCACATTTTTGGTAAAACAAATGTAGGGATGAATGGAAATGGCGCTCTGAGTTGGCAAATTTTGTCTGCATGGAGTTGCCATTGGAATTGGAGAATAAAGAGAAAGCAAGGGTAACAACTTACAAAGATGAAACGTGAAAAACGCTAGAGAAGAACTTCGAATTTCCAAAACACGTGATTGCAGCTTGAGAAGAACTCGCCCAGCAAGAAGAAGACAAGAACAAAGACCATAAACAACGAAAATGGCGAACAAAGACACTTTTAAGTGAAAAGGAAAATCAAAAACCTAACTCAAGTCGAGCAATAAATTTAGGCACGAAAAGTGGCACGATTGACGAAAAACGCGAAAAAGATGAAGAAACGTGCCAGGGCCAGAAAAAGTTTAAGTGTCAGGAAAAAGTGTAATGGCGCTAAAATTTAGAGCTATTACATTTTTGAAAAAGTCACTTCATGCAGGGGCGCTAAATTTTAGCGCCCTTGCATTTTCCAAACTTAGCCAATTTTTGTTTCAGGGCAGGAGTGCACTTTTTCAGTGCCACTGCATTTTTCACAATTTGCTAAGTACAAACAGTGAGACTTCGCGAAGGAGCTCGTTTCGAAGGTCTTCGCGAGGCAAACATGGGGGAATGCTCGAATTGACTATTTGAGACTTAGGAACGCATTTCGAGGTGGCTTGAAAATCACTTCGTTATGCGTGCTTGAACTTCACGAATCCTAGGAAACAGACAAGTTTCGTAGGGGGGTTATCCGTGGAACGAGCGCTGCTAGATTCCTTGATAACAGCTGGCTCCTGTTGGGGATCTTCCTTCAACCGTTCTTTGAAACGAATGAAGGGAGAAGAACTCCAGAATTCAAGTGCCTTTATCCATTGGGCTACGGAGTCAGGTGACAATGACGAAAAACAAATTTACGAAAACAAGACGCAAACTTATGCAAATGCACTTATTGAAAAGGGAAAAACCTACCTAATTAAAACTAGCCATTAATGAGACCTTCTCAAATGAAACCGTTCACAGGTTCAACAAAATAGTTGCCTTTCTTCAGCAGCTTGCAAGGCCTTCCATGATCATTAGCAGCTACATGTAGATGAGGTTGAAGCATTGCTTCATGAAAGAGATGAACAGGTTCAGCTACCTTTGAAAATATTATGGATATACTGCTGCTCCAAAATAAATCATTGAATCCAGGCTGCTCCTGTGCATCTACAAATATATCTTTAACTGCATCCTCAAGTTTATCTTCACGCTCAGGTGCAAGTGGAACCTCTGTCTTCCCATTGGCCTCCAACCAAGCAAGATGTCTTATGGGACATTCCCTTGATCGATCAAAGATTGAATGCTTCTTACCAGTTGCTACCTCAACAACTGATTCATCAACCATGGCAACCTCATGCTGATTGGGATGATCTCCTTCATGTGAATCAAATGAAGATATGATTGCATTGCATACCTCAATATGATGTTCACCATCTTCAGACTTGGGAAAATCTGAATTATTTATAAGAAGGTCCTCACGTGACACAGATGCATTCTTTTCAACTTAACTGAAACTTGCATGCATGTCCATCTTTTCAGATCTCAAGAAAAGATTATTTTCATTTACTTGAATTTCAGCAATATGACTTTCATCGTCCTGCTTTTCATCAATGGCTTTCTGAGACTGCATAAACCAGAATTGGGAGTCGCCAGCTATGTCTACTTCCTTTTCTCGGAAGAGAACAGGGAGATCACTTGGATCGGAGTCAGGATGCTTCACTACTCCTTTTACTAATGGTACCTCAAGAGCAAGCCTCTTTGGAGGTGAAGATAACTTGTGTTGATTACCAACAGCAAAATTATGAGCAGCATTTGAAATTGATCTCCTTGGTATGTCCTGACAAGGCACAGAAAACATGCCTTGAGCTAACTGCTTTTTGAGGTCAAATAGCTCATTTGCCAACCTTTGCACCATAGGATCCCTCCTTGTGATGGAAGAAAATAACTCCAAAGAAGAGCTTTCTTCAGATTCATCTGAGTCAATTTTTATTTGCCCAGCAAGAATGAGATCATCTTCAATTTTTGTCGCCAAGGTCTGCACAACTGCAAGAGTAGATGGGGCTGCTCTTCTCAATAGGAAACCAACCTCAGGCACTTGAGCATTTACAAAGAAACATTTCAAATTCTCAGCTATAGGTTGAGCAACAGTTGGAATTTTTCGTGTCAACTTGTTGAAGTGAGCAATGAACTCGCGCATGGGCATGTGAGATTCCTTCTTCAACTGGGTGAGCTGAGCCAACAAAGCATGAGCATCTTCAGGAGGCTTGAACCTTCCTTCAAACTTGGCTATGAGAGTTGCCCAGTTTGTGATGGTACTTGGCGCCAAATGATAAAACCAATCTGCGGCAACGCCTTGGAGAGTCTCCACAAACAGCCTTACAGATACATCTTCGTATTCAACACCATGAACTCCACAAGCAATGTAGAAAGCAGCAACGTGCTCATCAGGATGTTGTTCTCCATCACCAAAAAACTTGGGAAAGTTCTTCCGTGAGCCTTCAGGAAGAGCATGTAGGGGTAGAACTAGGCTCAACGGACCAAAATCATTTCCCCAAGGACCTTGAGCAGCCATTTACATGTCCTTGGTGAAATCTTGAAAAAAAAATTACAAGAAAATAAATTACAATAGAAAAGGACACAGGTATACTTCAAACAAAAGCATGAGGCTTTAGAATGCGTATCGTATCCCCAGTAGAGTCGCCAAAAAACTGTTGGGTGAAAATTATGTAATCAGCTTTCGATAGATTACACAACTTGGACTTCAGCCACAGCTATGTGAGATATGAATCTCTCCTCTCGGAAAGGGGAGGCCTTCTTACTTGCTAAGAGAAACAATAGTAAATCACACAAGTAATTACAAAATGTACACGAAATTCAGGTGGAGGGGTGTGTTACATTCATCCTTCTCTCTTTTGGAGAAGATGTTTACAATGCTTCACGTGTTGGAAGTTCAGTTCTTGATAACAAACGAACAACTAGCATAATACCAATATCTCTATCTCATCGCGCGTAGAGATACCGTAATTAACAACAAACAAATAAATTAAAAGGAAGCTCACGAAGGCACAAAGTGTTGAAGTAGCTTTATCAATGTTGGATCGCATAAGCGTACCGTTTGCTACGTTAGAAGCACAAAGTCTTCTTAGACGCAACAATTCTTTGAACAGCATGAACGATTACAAGCACAAAGTCTTGTAGATCATCCAACAAAAATGTTAATAGCACGAACGATTACAAGCACAAAGTCTTGTAGATCCTTCGACAAAGTATCCAAGAGTATGAATAATTACAAGCACAAAGTCTTGTAGATTATTCAACAAGAACATGCAAGAGCATGAATGATTATAAGCGCAAAGTCTTATAGATCATTCAACCAATGATAAAAGAAATACAATGCAATCTAAATAACGAATGTAACACAAAGTTTACATCAACTACTTAGAGTCTTTCAGATTCCTCGAACTAATCACTACCAAATCAGATCAACTTACAAAGTATCAGATCCAGCATAAAGTTTGGCTTGCAATCCTTTTCTTTATTGATTGAATCTCATTCACAAAGCATGAGCATAAAGTTTCACAAATTTGCTTACAAAAGGGCAACGCCGTTGCAAAAGGCTCAAAGATAATATTACAATGAAAATCCCTCACATTATATAGAAAGAGGGATGAGCAAAAGAAAGGAAAGAGATTGAGAAAATCGAGGGAGAGTTAGGTGAGCGATTTTGGGAGATCTCACCTAACTTTGACCAAAGTCAAAGTGTAATTTGTTTCAAAATATTACATCTTTGGACTTGGTGTAATTACAATTTACAATAAGACGACCGAAAATGTAGAAATATTTACAAGATGCATAATGGGATGCACGAAATGTCTAACAACTGGGAGAACAGGAAGCTTCTTCATGTTTCTTTGCTTGGCCCGGAGTCTTCATACTTCTTCCTGGTCTCCTCATGAACTTTTTATTTGGAAGAACCAAGATCAAAGGACATCACCTTCGGGATCACTTGACGAGATCTGGAGAGAAACTGCAAGGATGGTGAATCAACAAGGTTAGCAGAAAAAGTAGCATTGGGAAGCGTGGAGCGGATGACAAGGCACGCAAAACGATGCGGGAGCGAAGAAATGGGGTTCAGAGAATTTGGAAACTAGGTTAAAAACTGCCAAAAATGTAAAGGTGCTAAAATTCAGCACCATTGCACAAAAAATGACTAAGTCTGGAAGAAAAGTGTAAAGGTGCTAAAATTTAGCTCCATTGCACAAAAAATGACTAAGTCTGGAAAAAGTGCAAAGGTGCTAAAATTTAGCTCCATTGCACAAAAAATGACTAAGTCTGGAAGAAAAGTGTAAAGGTGCTAAAATTTAGCTCCATTGCACAAAAAATGACTAAGTCAGGAAAAATATTGTGAAAAGTGTAAGGGCGCTAAAATTCAGCGCCCTTACATTTTTGGAGATTTCAGTCTTTGATGCAGGGGCGCTAAATTTTAGCGCCCTTGCATTTTTCAGAGTTAGAATTTATTCTGGCATTTTCAACATGTCATGGCGCTAAATTTTGGCGCTTCAGCATCTTGAGCACATTTTTGGTAAAACAAATGTAGGGATGAATGGAAATGGCGCTCTGAGTTGGAAAATTTTGTCTGCATGGAGTTGCCATTGAAATTGGAGAATAAAGAGAAAGCAAGGGTAACAACTTACAAAGATGAAACGCGAAAAACGCTAGAGAAGAACTTCGAATTTCCAAAACACGTGATTGCAGCTTGAGAAGAACTCGCCCAGCAAGAAGAAGACAAGAACAAAGACCATAAACAACGAAAATGGCGAACAAAGACACTTTTAAGTGAAAAGGAAAATCAAAAACCTAACTCAAGTCGAGCAATAAATTTAGGCACAAAAAGTGGCACGATTGACGAAAAACGCGAAAAAGATGAAGAAACGTGCCAGGGCAAGAAAAAGTTTAAGTGTCAAGAAAAAGTGTAATGGCGCTAAAATTTAGAGCTATTACATTTTTGAAAAAGTCACTTCATGCAGGGGCGCTAAATTTTAGCGCCCTTGCATTTTCCAGACTTAGCCAATTTTTTGTTTCAGGGCAGGAGCGCACTTTTTCAGTGCCACTGCATTTTTCACAATTTGCTAAGTACGAATAGTGAGACTTCGCAAAGGAGCTCGTTTCAAAGGTCTTCGCGAGGCGAACATGGGGGAATGCTCGAATTGACTATTCGAGACTTAGGAATGCATTTCGAGGTGGCTTGAAAATCACTTCGTTATGCGTGCTTGAACTTCACGAATCCAAGGAAACAGACAAGTTTCGTAGGGGGGTTATCCGTGGAACGAGCGCTGCTAGATTCCTTGATAACAGGATCATTACAGAGTATGCTAAGAACCCATGGGCTTCTAGTATAGTTGACGGGATAGAGCAGGATAGTAGGTATACCATTGTGAATGACTTGATCATTTACAAGGGGCAGATTTTTCTGGTTCTTGATTCAGAATTGAGGGATACAGTTTTGAGAGCCTTTCATGATCTTCCTATGGCGGGCCATCCTGGTTATTTCAAAACATATACGTTGGTATGGGAACGGTTTACTTGGAAAGGGCTAAAGACTGATGTTCTACAGTATGTACGAGAGTGTTCTGTTTGCCAGTAGAACAAGCAGGAACACACATATCCTGCTGGATTGCTTCAACCACTTCCGATACCTGACAGGAAGTGGGAGTGTTTATCGATGGACTTTATCATGGGTTTTCCAAAACCCCAAGGTAAAGATTGCATTTATGTAGTTGTTGATCGGTTGACAAAATATGTGCACTTCTTTCTGATCACTACTACATTCACAACATCGCAGACTGTAGAGATTTTCTTAGAGAGGTATTCCGGCTACATGGTTTGCCTCGGACTATAGTTCGCAATAGAGACAGTAGGTTCATGAGCAACTTTTGGCAGGAGTTGTTTAGACTTTGTGGGACTGAACTAACACCTAGTACCAGCTACCATCCCCAAACAAATGGACAGATGGAAATTGTCAATAAGTGGGTGGAAGGATATCTACGCAATTACATGGCTGGACAACAGAGAGCTTGGGTGAGGTGGATATACCTCTATGAGTATTGTTATAACTCTACTCACCACATGAATATACATATGACGCCCTTCATGGCATTGTACGGGTATGAAGCACCCAACCTTTTGGATTTGGTATTGAGTGAAAGCAGAGTGCCTAGCGCAGGTGACATGATGCAGGAACAGCAGGACATTTTGAGGTCTCTCAGAGACAATATCCAGCAGTCACAGAATCAGCAAAAGCAGTATGCTGATCAGAAAAGGGTTGAGTGTTCTTTTGCAGTGGGGGACATGGTGTATCTCATGTTACAGCCATATCGTTAGTCCACTCTGCGGAAGAGTGGTGCAGAGAAGTTGAAACCTCGTTACTATGGTCCATTTCGAGTTATCAAATGAGTGGGCGAGGTTGCTTATGAGTTGGACTTACCAGCGGATAGTAGGGTTCATAACGTATTTCATGTCTCACGCCTGAAGAAGGCATTGGGTCATCAGGCGATTCCCTCTCTAGTACTGCCACCCCTTGATGACGAGGGGAAGTTGATTTTAGTGCCTGAGGCCATCCTCGATGTCAGAGAGAGACATCTTCGGAGGCAGGTTATCAGAGAGTATTTGATTAAGTGGAAAGACTTTCCGGTTGAGGATGCTACTTGGGAGTCAGAGGATATTTTACAACATCCAGAGCTGAGATTTCTTGAGGACAAGCAATTTCAGGGAGGGCAGACTGTAATGTCCCCTTCCTAGGCAGTACAGTTATGTCTGAGGTTAGTCTATCATTCAGATCCTCGTAGGCTGGAAGAAGTGTTTAGAGGATCACTTGAGGAAGTTATCCAGCGTTTGGGAACATCACTCCAACAGTTGATTTAGGTTCGGGCCTTTGCGGACACTTACAGGGTGATTTAGCGATACTTACTATTTATAGTAAGTCAAGCAGGCAGGAGTTGCTATTTTTTGGTAGGGCACCTGATTCAGTTGGTCAGCTTAGTATCGACCTGGTTTGATGATTTGTTGAGCAAACAGGGATTATTAGAGCATTTAATAATAATGAAAGAGATTATTAATTTGACTTTATAATATAAAGTCATTTTAATGAAATATTAAAGTTATTATTAAAATGGCAAATTATAAAGTATTTTTAATACTTTATAATGAAGGGAAAAATTTAATATTTAATGAGTTTAATACTCATTAAATAAAAGGACACCATTTATTTAATTATTTTCCCTAAGTTGTAGAGGAAAATTTATTAATATTTAAAATGCTCAATAACTTGCTTTTTTGGGTCGACCTAATGAGAGAAGGCTTATATTTCATCTAAAGGGCAAATCGAACTTCATTATGAATTACTCTAATTTGTCTTATTATCTCTCTAAGAACATTGGGATTTGTGAAACAAGGGTTTCTGCGGATCAGTGGATTTTGAAGAATGTTCCCTCTTCAAGATCAGGCACACTGAGACTGTGAGATATTAGTTGAAGATTGTTAGAAGGTGACTTTATTCAGAAGTCATATTTTGTGCTTACAGAGGAAAGAAATTGTCAAGGGTTTGAAGAAAAAATATTAAATCTACAAGAGACCGACTTCCAGCTTCATCCATCATTTCTTAGGCTATTGTACCTTTAGTCGTACCATACCATTTGTTGCAGAAAGGGGTCGTACCAACTGTAGCTTGAGGCGCGTGGATTTGAGGAGAAGACGCCTGGTCTTTTTGGGCGATCTCACTTCTACCTTGAGGGCATATTCATTGGGAGCTAATTGACATTTATTGGAGATTGGAATCTATGCTTTATACAGCCATTTATTATCAGCTGATTACCATTTGTTGCGCCTAGAATAATTCAGGTTCTTTACTTGTTTATGGCTGCTTTTTCATGTGCATGCCTGCCTTATTACATTGTGACTTATTATTTGAATAAATAAGGGCGATTGTAGCTGAGTTCCATGTTTATTGGTATTTAGATTCAATTTATGCAATTTACTTGTATTTATTCCAAAATCGCATTCTTTCATCATATTACAAAAAACCTTCAAAAAATCAAAAAAATACAAAACAAAACAAAAACGCATTCATCAATCAGAAGATTTGGGTTGAGAGACACCTGGTCTCTTACATTTTATAACACAGTATGTTATTCGATCATTATTTTTTAAAATAATTATATATACATCTGATCAAGCATTTAATTTTAAATTATTCTAAACATACTTGTATGTTCCATTGATGCATATCTTGTCTAGAATTCCCTGCATGAACTATATAGTGTAAATAAGTTTTAGCATTCTTTCGTTGATCTCCATGTTCCCAATCAATTTTGTCCATATCTAGTGCTCCCTTAATCCATATGAACCCATGAACATGTGGTGAACCTCTATGATGCCACTCGTATCTACACTAGTAATCTGTAACATTCATTCTTTTTCAAGTATCTCTTTTTTGATGTGTGTGGTGTAAATGCATGTATTGTGCTACAATGTGAGGGTAGTCAATCACATTTTGTTTTTGCCATGCTTGTGCTTCACATGGAGTAGTAGGTGGTGTTCTAGAAATTAATGCATGTAAATCAAGCCAATACAAATTAGCTGCACCCAAAGTAAAAAAAAATGTAGGTGTGCCTATTTAATGAAGCATGTCTGTCAACTCTAAGCGACATTTTTCCCAATATGATCTAGTACCTCTCAAGTTGGTTCCAAATCGCATCAATTTGTCTACCAAATGAGAGTTTGGAAAGTTCTCCATGTGTTCACGAAGATCGTTTATTGTTATTGGCATGTCTTGTAGACTTCTTTTCACAAATACTGCCGATGAACTTTGGGCATGATGTCTCATAATCATATTCATCATGAAATATCTAAATCTTGTATGCTTACCAAAGTAGTTATCTCTATAACGAAGTAGATGCTTCACGAACTCATGTAGATGTACTCTCCTAAGTCAAGGTTCCAACCAATCAGATTTTCCATCAGGGAACAATATTGGAAATGCCATATCTAGCAAACCTGCTATTACATACTCATTTATTGGTGAGACACCAATAGTAGGCCAATCAATTAACGTAGTTGGATCTACAGTCCGATTGTTCACCCATGCTGTATTAATTCTATTTCCCTCTGTGCATTTGGTGGTTTGGATGTCATTGATGTAGTGTGGTCAATAATATTTGCCTCATCTGTTTCGATTAGTGGACCAACATGCACAATCTGGTTGAGATTTGAATCAAATTCCATGTGTACTGTTCTGAGTTTCTTAAAAATATTTTGGTCTGAGTCCGACAATATATCATCAAGTGCATTTTCATCAATTGTAACATCAGAGTAGAACCTGTCATGTCATCTTTTGTACTGAAGTGCTTTATATACTCATTCTCTATTGATCGTGAAGTTATAATTGGTTTCGCGTTGATCCTTTCTATGAACAATAATAAGGGGGAGATCTTTAATAGGATGCAGTAGTTTTTTTGACACTTTTTCAATATTTTGGGGAAAGCTTATTTTGTGGCATTTGTATTTAAATTGTCCCCCGGTTGCATGTGTCACTTGCAAGATACGGCTGACTCGTGCTATCAACATCTCTTCCACCTATGTGAGGTTTGCAAGTTCAATCGGTTGGGGACCAGGATCCATATTGTTGGCATCTGAAAATCTATTATTCCCCTTTTCTTGTCTACACCTATTGCAAATTGGACCTTGTGGCATGCAAAATACTTTTATTCGAACATAGCATTCTTGGCAGATATAGCACATTCCTAGCAAAACCAACTTATCTATTCGTTGACGTAATACCATTTGAATGCTTTTAAAATCACTAGCAAGCAATCCATTCAGGTTCTCAAAGTAATCTTCTTCTGATTTTGATGCAAAATGCAAGTGTTGTCGATTTGAAGTTTGAGGGGTTTTTGTGACATAATCTATTGATCTAGAAGCTTCTTCATCGATATTAATTTGAATATTTTGCTCATTTACATTTCCTCGGCTTTCCTCTGGTTGTGGAATGCTTTCTTCTCTTTGCTCATGTTCAGAATGAGGTTGTTGCTCAGATGTTCGTTGTCGTGTATTTCTATTAATACTTTTGATATTTGGTTCACCTTCTTGTCTTTCCTGTCTTTGTGAATTGGGTTGTTCTCGACTTGTCTAATCAGTGATGTTTTGGTTTCTATTTTCTTGTTCCCTGCTTTCAACTTGTAATTGCTCTGTAGTTAGATCAGATTTTCTTCATGCATATCTTTCTCGGTCTGCATTGTTTCATTTTTTTTATGTGCTTCCTTCTCTACATCAGTCATTTGTGCCTTTCGTCATCTTCGATAGTCACGTGTGGTAATATTACCTTTGGCATTCTTTTCTTTGTTCTTCAGATTCAAAATTCTTCTTAGGTCGACCCATTGCTACAATACTACATATAAAATTTTAAATTATGTGAGAATATAATTAAAAAATTATGCATATATATGTTGTCAATATCAAAAAAAATATTCCAATTTGATAAATTTATTTAACATAGTTATTTTATAAAAAAATTTGGTAATGATAAAGCTTGGTATTATAATTATAATTTTAAATACCTTAACCCAAACTAAATTTCTAACTGAAAGTGTAAACCCTAATCATAATTTCATCTTCAATCCAATCCAGAAGTACTGTAACTATAAACCTAATTGTAAACCCTATGAAATCCTAGAGACATTGTAATATAGTTCTTAATAATTAGATTGATTTAATAAACCTTTGTATACAATAAGCGAAATAATGAAACTTGAACTTTATAACAAATTAGATAGAATCGAGCAATCTGGAAACTTTATTGAAATTCATTGAAATGTGATAACATAAGAAGCATTCTTGTCTTTTGTATACATATAAAAAAAAATTAATCATGAATATTATGCCCAAGTGCATAATATGCATAGTATCCTAACTGGCATATGAAATCATCTAAGCATAATTTCATCACACAATGCATGTGTATACTCCATTAAACGGTTCATTGCAGCAATATCTCCCTCTTTAATGCTATTTGCATGCCAGCTAGCCTTACGAATCAACTCCCATAACTCGATAATTTGAGACGAATCATAGTTTACAATTGCTTCTATGTTCGTCTCTCCAACATCGAGTGAATCAAGTGAATCATTAGATCCAGTTGAATGTTGTGGGGAGGTAGTCGATGTAGGGATGAAAGGATTAGAATCTTCATCACTTGTCAAATCTATAATAGAAAGTGGTGTGTACTCTTCAAAATCATTAGTTAAGTCTATTATATTATCAATTACCTGACAATAGAAACAAAAACACATATTAAATACATTATAATATTTAAATATATTTGGATCAAATCACTAATCACATAATTATTTATTCATCTAATTTAACTTCTATAATAAATTTAAAAAATAAAATGAATATATTTGCTGCTTAGAGAATTTAATTTTTTTACTCATCTTATAACTCTTTAAATATATTTTTTTTAAATTGACTTCCCCTAAACAAATAATGCAACATTTTTTGTTACCATGAAACATTTATGGGATAAAACAATGCTTATTGAGAGAACAAAATTCAAAATTCATGAGAAATAGGAGGAAATGTCTACATATTTTTCTAATTTAATAGTAATAGTTTTTTTTGTTTATAATTTTAAGACTATTGCTTTATGATTTTAAATCTTTATTTTATAGAAATATATATCTATCTAAAATCTTATAATTTAAATATTAATATAAAAATTTAATTAAACATCTATTTAATCTATTATTAATTAGGGTTTAGGGTTTAGTTTTTTTTAATATTAGTAAGATACTATTTTTTTGTTGCTTTTTATATAATTTTTTTTTTTTTTTAAGAAATAGTCATTTTTAAAATTTTCCGAACATTTTGACTTTTTTTTGGTTAGTATGAATCTAATATTGATTTGAGTTTTAGAAAATCATTAATATTCTAATATAATGTTCATCATTTATATTATATTAATATTAGTATATTATTTTAGTATTAATATTAGTATTATATTAGAAAATCATTTGATTTTATTTTTAGATTAATATTCTAATATAATACTAATGATTTAATAATATTACTATATAATATTATATTAGTATTAATTTTTCTAAGTAATAGTCATTTTAAAAAAATTTCTAACATTTCGGTTTTTTTGTTTTTTTTTGTGACAAATGTGCTGACCTCCTATAGGGGTCATCCTGCCATTGTAGGGTTACGCCTCTCGGCGTAAAAATTGAAAAAGCACAATTTCCAACAAAATTGACAACTTTCATAAAAAGAAAACTGTTTTTTAAATTCATTTTAGGAAGTTAACAATAATGACTAATTTTATTTATTTTCAAAAGATAAGAAGATAAGATTTAAGAGTGGATATGGATTTGTCGATCCTATAGTGTTACATGTCATTTGAATGCCAATTTCTAGCTGAAGAGTTTATATTCTTTGGGGGTGGTTTATATTATCACCATCAAAGATGAAAATAATTATATGAAAGAAAAACATAAATTTTGTTTCTAGTTTAAATTTTAAGGTATATAACAATAATTTCACAATAAGAGTTCAGAATATAGGAATCAAATGGGTTCCCATCACAACATCAATTGGAAATAATGCATTCACTAGATTTACAAAAAGAAAATTAAACTCACAAAAATCATAGAATTATCAAACTTATTGTTACCACCATTATTATTATCTCCACCTTGCTTAACAAGCTTTATCTCATAGTATTCAATGTGTCTAATCTCTAACCCACATTAACAAGCTTTTCTTATAATTTATAATTGTTTGACAACTTGTCTATGTTTAAAAGAGAGGACTCAATAGTTGAGCATGTTTCAATAGTTGGAAAGGTACTTGTTATATTTTGATCTATTAAAAGAACATATGTACACTACTAATTGAACATTAAAATATCAACTTTTATATATTTGTGTTAATAAATGTCATGTAATTAATTATTTTAAATTTACTTGATATATATCATTGATATATTAAAATCTATGCAACTACCCATTAGTCAATGTCAAAATAATAAACATTTCGATTCATAGCATATTACATATGAAACAAAATACAATGTTATTCATAATAATTTTAATTTACTTTTTAAAATATAGAGAATTAATATAAAATATTATATTCTAGTTTGTACAATCTTACAAGACATTTGTCCAAACACGTAGACAAAATAGTCAAATCGCTATATGCTTGCTACTTAATAAATAATATACATGTATTCAACTTCTAGTCCTTCAATAATTAAATATTTTTTCCAACTTGACAAAAATAAAAAAAACTTGTATTTTTCATGCTCATCCCATCTTTCATAAATATTGAGAAATAAATGTCCATATTAGAGACTTCGATCACCAAATATTCAATACGTGTAAAATAAATAAATATACAGATGTGAGGCTCATCATTTAAATCAAATCAAATAATTAATACATCAAATTTTAAAATTGTCTCTATTAATCCACCCCATCACCTCTCATCCAATAAAAATGCAAGATTTCAAATCTACAGATAAAACATTTATAAATAACTTATGATGAAAAAAAGTCATTTATAATCTCATTGCATACAATCAAATTTGACATTCTTGCACTTTCCAACTTTTATTTTTTATCTACAAAGATTATCAAACTATACAAAACATTAGATTGCAGAGAATATCAATTTTTTATTTATTTATTTATTTTATTTTAACACAAGTTAAAAAATGAAAATTGTCAATTTATTCAAAATAGAGAGAAAAATAGACTTTTGTCATTATGTCAATTGTAGATTTTTTTTAAGGATAAAACAATAGATTCCACCTTATACTGATATGATAGATTCACATAAAACTAACAAATCCTCGATTATAATTATTGACAATTTACAAGTACATGTGGTATATAATATATCTAATACATGTCTTAAGACATTTGAGAATGCTAACAATAAAATATCAGCTAGTAGATATTTTTAATTACCCAAACATTTAAGGGTGCACAACAAATGGTAGGCATTTTACCCAAGTAATGTTGGCAAATAAGAGTGTAGATGTGCAATAGACAACTCCTATTGGATGATATTTAATAAATAATTATTATTTTTAGCTAACATTTCCTAGAGTAGTGTAGAATGTAGTTTTAAGCTTCAGTTAGGTATGTAGATTGAATATCGTGGTTTTTAGATATAAGAAAAGAAATGCTTGTGAAGATAATGTCAAAAGTTAAAACTATAAGGGAAAAAATTATTAGGGGCATTACATAATTATAGAGAGGAACTCATCTCTTTCTATTGTTTTCATTTAGTAAAATCCAAGAATTATGATTTAACAAAACATAAGCTCATGAAAATTTTGCACTATTATTTAATGTCAATGCATCAAATTTTGCATGTCTTGGACACAAGAATTTTAGTTGTAGTATTAACCTTTATTTGTGTAAAGGTTTCATGAGAATATCTAAGTGTCAGTTCAATTTGGTCACTTAGGTCAACCTCCATCACATTTAAATGAAATACTTGAGTGTCAATCCAACTTGCTCACTCAGGTCACACTCCATCACACTTAAGTAACATTTCTAGTTCTTTACCTACTGACCAAGATGTTCCTTAAGGGAATAAGGTATGGCTCCAAGGCTGATTGAATGCATTTTTGAATTAAGAAAAGGGCTATCAATGAATCAACTTAGTGGTTATTAATAATCATACCAACTTCAATGGTTTTATTGGTCATATCTAGAAGAAGCATTTTTTTGGATGCTTCTTATTCCTATGATAAGGGAAATAAATATTGATGATAGATTAAGATGTTCATACATGGAAGAAGCATCTTTTTGAATGCTTATTATTCTTGTGATAGGAAAATACAATGAATTCTTCTTAATGGACAATCAAGTTTGGTCTTTTCTCAGCAAGAAGATAAATTCTATTTAATCACATGCTTGAAGAGTTGCATGTCTTTATTTTCATTTTCATTTAATAAAAAATATGCAAATACGTCAAAAATGAGTCATATTTGAGTTCATGAAAATAAACTAAAAGATGAGCTCAAAACAATAATGAAGAACTCTTTCCTACATAATAAACAACATACTAAAAGAATTTTCATGGTTGTAAAGCCAATAAAAGTGAGTTTTCATGAAGAAAATCAATAAATCAATTACCTAGAAGTTGATATTGTTACCTATTTTTCACTATGAGCTCAAATAGGTAGAGCTGATTTGAATTCATCATTGATAGGTACAAAAATTTCCAAATTTTTGCTGCTAAGTATTCATTGTTCATCATAAAGATCATACTACATTTTGATTACAATTTTATTATGCAAGTATTTGAAACAGAAAATTGGACATTTGCATAATAATGTTTTTTATTTATTTTGAAAAAACTGAAATCTCGCACAAGTTGTGGGCGTAATTGAATTTGATTGTCTTAATCAAATAATGAATACAAAATGGGATGGAATACTACACTACTGAAGGTACTGTAAACATAAAGGAGGGGAGCAATTCATCATTGCCTATGATGATGAACCACTTTTGCTCGATGTCTTCAATTGTTGCGTCTCCAAGCTTCAACAATCTTGATTCCACGCTCCATGAACCTGCAAGATTGTAAAAACAATGATGTTAGAGATTTACTCTAAGCAATGATAAATTACATTCTACTTCATGTCTACGCTACCAATAGGAATGTAATGTGCATTCAATCAGGCATCCATCAGATGATTTCATTTTTCAAAGGAAAATAAAATTCAATGGAAGCTTTTAGCTTCGATTATTTTCACTAACTTGTTTGTTTCAATGTGTAAGAACTGGTTCATTATGTTCGTGATTATTTTCATAAGATATGTGGAGAAAAACGGGCTCCCACAAGGGTTGAGCCCGACATATCATAAGGACACCTCTCATTCACATCATTACATGAGAGTCATCAAGTAGGACTGTCATCAAATAGGACTATTGTGATTGAGAGTTTCATAAAGCAGTCTCTATTGGAACAATCAAAGAAACATGTTAAGAGAGCATTAATTACATTTGTCATTCTTTGTTTCAGCTCTGCCTTTCATTTATATTTACATTCTAATGAGACATTGAGCACTTCATACTGAAGGGAAACAAAATGTCAAACTGTTCTTCATTACCTTTAAGTCATATACATAAATTACATATTTTCTTCAAATGGTTGTTCATACATGAGGGCTTCATATCAAGAATCAACCATTCAATACTGCTGCTACAAAGCCGATAAAAGTGGAATAAGAAATCACATTTTCAAGAAAGCCATGTTTGCATACATGTTCTTACACTGCCACTGATTTTGCATCATGTTTTTATATCATTTTGCAATTGTATCATCATCATTTCTGCTGTAAAGAATCAAAAGGATATATACAATGATGCTATAGTTCATTCATCAACTGCTATGAGAGGCAAAAGATTTGAATACGAGTATAGTCTATCATTGAATAAGATAGCAGTTCATCTCATGAATAGTTCAAGCAAATGTAAAGAGGGTAGTCCAACACTAATAGCAAGCACAATCATTTCAACTGGTAATTTTCAAGATTTCATGGAAGACAATGTCTATCACGAAGACTGTGCAATGACCAATAGCAAAGGTAAGCATATAAACAGCTAGTCAAGTATGAAGGATAAATAGATAGTTGAGTTTTTCATCAACGAAATAAGGACAACAACCAAGCACATAAGGTAAAGTATTATAGAATAGTCCAATATCTAATTACAAATGTTTGACAAATGATGAGAATATGAATAAGGCATATTGGCTAGTTGATAAAATGCTTCAAAGGATTGTTATCCATATATTACAGAGATGCAAAACCTTGATGAACAACACTGGAAGTATTGCATAAACAGAGAATGTTATAACATGTTTGCCAAGCAAAGTCCAAAGGACTTTGTTAAGGACAAAAGCTCGTGCTGAAGCAGAATTGCATACATGTTTATCATGTTGAGTTGCATTTGGATATATGTGAATGGTGATGGAAAGCTTATTTTTGTCCAGTATAAAAATAGAAGCAAGATATAGTAGCCTTATCAGAGTTATTCAAAAAAGTTTTTCAAGTATAGACTCAAGCAATGCTTTCTTTTCTATTGGAGAGAGTCAACTTTCTTATGTTGAATGCTAATGCTATTGTATATCAATATTTACTACTGTCTGGGTGATTCATAAGGTATGCTCATACATAAGGAGCATCAAGCTATTTCATGGAGTTAAGGAACAATAATTAATACAAAGATCAATGCTTTATCATGTGGAGTTATAATATGATAGCTAATGAACGGTTACATGAAAGCATACAACTACAAGGAAGTATCATTTTACACACAGGAAGGTCACAATCATTGGAGCTTACAATCTACTCCAGATAATGCAACAAATGAATAGCAATCAACAAAATATCAGCTATATAATTCAACAATGGAGTGCAATCACAGAAGAGACAGTGATAAACGGCCTCAACTTCAATATAATTTAGCTTCTAAGAAGGCTACGAGTTTTCTAACCAAGTAGCTTGAAACAAACCCAGAATATGAGAGTTTCTCCTCTTTTCCACAAGAAAAAATGCATAGCATGATGGCGGCCTTTTATGAGGAGGAGTTTTTCTTTTTTCTTTCAGGAAAATGAGTGACAAATTTCCCTTAATTCCTTAGTAGAATACAAAGACGACGAAGGTCTTTTATGCAAATGAAGCATCATATAAGACAAAGAGGGCGCAGCTATAGAGCAAGATATGGAGAAAACCCAAAAATTCCATGGCGGCCATAAGCATTTCTCTAAGTATGGTATCAATGGAAGAGAAGGATAAATAACAGATTCAAAAGCTTACCTCTATCATTTACTGGAGAAACCTATGTGCAAAGCTCGAACCAATACAGTCCAATGGCGGCTCAAACAGGGTGAATGGATATAAAAAAAGAATAATAAATAGAAAGCTCGCTTCTCAAATACTCATATAAGCTTCAGAAATGCCTTCAATTTCAGCATCAAAGTGATGAAATATCGATACAAATTGGAGATACAAAGAAGTGAGTCAGAAATAATGAGGGTTGTGCCATAAAACCTGAGAACATTTTCAGATTGGAGATCAATAACCAGTTTTCTGACTAAGGATTACTTACCTTACCTTTTCCTGAACAAATTTTCAAGAATTATCCAGAAAGCAGCAAGGAATGGTGGAGTTTCAAGTCCAAACCCTACCCAACAGCATGGCAGCCAACTTCTTCATGAAGTTTCTCTCCAAAAGTCAAAGAGAAAATGATAACAAGTGATTAGGGTTCGATTTCTTTTGTCTGCCCTAATTCGACCAAGGGTGACTTTTCTTTTGCTAATGATTTTAATAAATCATTTCATTTACCATCACCGTGGTCTTGACTCTTGAGGTCAATCGACCTAATAATGCATAAGAGGCCCGTGGGTTTTGAAGTTGACCTCAAAGAAATAGTTTAATTTTAGAATATTGCAATCTTGCATGGATTAATAAAATATCAAATATTTAATTAAATATTAAAAGTAATATTATTATTACTTTAATATTTAGACATGTAGTGAAGAGTGATATTATCAGCTGCCTAAATATTAAAATAATCATTTGATGATTATCTTTAACATTTAATCAAATGAATTCCTTTCTCAAATCCATGCAAGATGGCAAGTGAAAGCTAAATGGAGGACTTAATCGTGAGGGTTATGGAGTTTATTGGCACTTTGCTCTAGTTTTACATCAGTTTATGTAATATCTTGATCATGTGCATGGAGAGGTGGAGTTTTCTAGACGCTGAGATTAGTTTGCTTTAGTTTTGGGCTATTTTTACGAGGATTTTCTCTTTTGCTCGTGAGAGCATATTATGGAGATATTTTTTTACTTCAGATCTCTTTCAGTGCTATTTTCATCCATTCTGGAGCCTGTTTGAGTTGCAGTTCAGTTGTATACATTGTGACTGCGAGTTTGAGCCCGAGTTCACTCATTTTTGCATGAGTTTGAGCTTTTCTTTTCAGATCTTTATTTTTCCTCGAGATTTTCCTTGGAGTTATCATTTTTCTATACTAAAATTTACTTTCAGTTTCACCTTCATGCACTTTGGAGTTGCATCTCATTGTATATATTGGAAAAAGTTTATCTTTTTCCTCTAGATCTTTTTTTTTTCAGCCTTTGCATTCTGCAAAGTGAGATATCTTATAACTCAGCTTTCATATTCAGATTAATATAGCAACATGTTTATAGGTTTATGTGTGTCATTTTGCAAAAATTCCTTCAATTGCAGTGAAATCAAAAGTCTGCCTTGTCATTATGTTGTTTTTATGAATGATTTGATGAAGTTTTACTGTGTTTAAATATCATAACCTTTAAAATATTTGTCTCATTTGTATTTGCATGCATTCAAATAGTAAAAATCACAGGTCTAAGGTCATGTAAAGGAATAATATTATGCTTTGCTAAGAAAACCTTGTTTTCCTTCAAAGGTGGTTTATTCACACCTTCCTTAGAATCATTTTTGTGGTCAAATTGTTAAAATTGACTTGTGTGGATGTTTTTATCAAATTTATTGTGAATCACAGTTGCAGATCTTTATCAATTAGGTGAATCACCACTAGTTTATAGTTTCACATGCATTTAGCAATAGTTCTTCTATCCCTTTTCTAGCAAGTTACCAGTTATTAATTTAAGAATCATATAGGAACTAGCCTAGAATTTGGAGGTCTATCTTTGCCATAGGAATACCTACAGCCTAAAGATAGTTCCCATGTTTCAATAGATTGTTGAATTTAAGCATTCAAGCATTCGGGTGCAATCTGATTGACAACAAATATAGTAGACCCAAGTTGCCTCTAGAGTGAAATCTAAACTCATACAAGTATGGTTTTGTGATTTATCCTTTATGTTTTTTTTAATCTTGTAACATGAGTTTTCTAATTCAAGTCCCAATCAAAAGCTTGTATTGACTCTAGTTCCTAGCAAAGATACTCATTAACCTAGATTCCAATACTTGTATAAAAATATGAATGCATATCACTCATTTCATATTTCACAAGGCTTTCTTGAACTTTTATGAGGCAAATGTTGCATCTTTTCTCAAGAAAATTCAGTGTGAAAGAAAAGAAGTATCTATATCATATGTACCCCATTCTCAAGCTCGTCTTTGATGAAAAACTCTCTAGTAGTCTATGTTTAAATATTTTGTACAAATTTTAACTATTGAAAAATATGGATATTATTGTTTCTTTTCTAGTCTGAGAAAATAAAATGATGAAGAAATGCACTTGCAAAACCAAATATTGGCAACATAAATGGAGTCACATTTTCACTATCCCTATAGTAGCTAGAATCACATAATGCATATGAAAATTATAAGATGGTCAAAACTTAAGAAGACATCATAATGAAGGCTACATAGAAGGAAATTAGGTACTTATACATACAAGGAACATTCACCTCATAAATTAAAGTACTCATAAAACTAAATATGTTTTTCCCTATTTATATTACATGTAAGAAGCTGCATATAAATAGACACACACACACACACACATTCCTCCTTCTTGTTGTCATAATGCCTAAACAAAAAGATATCAATTACTATTTATCAACAAAAACATGTAATAATTGAGCAATTTATTATAACATTAACCATGTACAATAATGTTTAGTTATACTAAGCAGTGTGTAGCCACTATTGTACATGGTTTATGTTGTAATTGTAGACACCTGAATTTGACCACTCCCATATGGTCAAATTTGTCCTTGTTTTCTTCTTTCCTGCATCTCTAAACCATATTAATTAAATAATTCATTATTTGGTTAGTATTTAGCCCAACCCTAAGGTCTCCTAAGGTGTTTGATTAATTAATTAAATACCTTACCTTATTCTTCTCTAAATTAAATAAATAGTCTAATTTATTTAATTTAGTCACTTGGCCTAAATGAATTAAAATCAAATCTTAAATTCATTTTTTATCTCTCCTTTTTCCATCCTCCATAACCTTCTTCTAATCCTGGTTAACTTGCCTAATCCTATCATTAGATGTCCACGCCTCTAATCTTTGATTAGTGTCACATCCTCCATAATTTGCAAGTTGGTCTTAATCCCTCATTAACCCATCTAACCCTTCATTTGCATAGCCTAAATCACTAATTACCCCCTAACCTCACCTAATGTTATTTATGGCATGTACCCCAATCAACCCTCTCATTAAAACTTTCTCCTTTTGGAGAAGTCACTCTCTTTCCCCTTTGAATTTTAAATTCAAGTTTATTCCCCCCATGAATCTTGAGGAATTTTTAATTCCCCACTTTCCCATAAGGAATTTTTAATTCCTTTATCAATCCCCATGAGGATTTATGAGGAATTTTTAATTCCTCACTTTTCCTCTCATTGTGCATATGGACAAGAACCTCCTTTATGAGGAGATCTTGTCCAATCCCAAGGTACTTTCAAGTACCTCCACATCATTGCCATCTCATCTCCATATTACCCTCTCTTGTCCACCTCACCATCCACATGTCCTCACATGATGGCTTATGAGGTCTCAATTCACCTTAGCCCTCGATCTCCTCTCAAAGGATCAATCTCAAACATCCATTCATTTAGAGTCACTTCCCCTAAATATGGTGGATTTGGCCTCATTTTCATCCAACAACAAATCACACACACTTAGCAAAATTTGAGCACTCATACTACCAAGCTACCCAACCTCCATTGTTGCAACATTTTGAGCACCCATATTGCATCCAATCCATCATCTAGTCACACCATTGCATTCCTCATCTCATCATCATTATTTTACAGTAGGTTTTATGTCATTTTGCTAACAAAAGGAGCACACAAAATCAAGAACAAAGGGCCAAACAAATGAACAAATCAAACAAGGTAAATTTGTTGTTTTCTTGTGTGTTTGAATTAAACTAGGCTAATCTTGAGTGATTTTTTGTGTTCTTCTTCCATTTCCTTGTGTGATTTTTCATTTTAGAGTAGAAAAACACTTGCACACATTTTTGGCATGCTCGTTGGGACCCACGTCATGGGTCTCTTTCACTTCTTTTTGTTGTATCAAGTTTTGCATGTTCAGATTTTAGACCATAAAGGCGAATCCACCTAACACAAGGGCGATCCTACATCAACACAGAAAAACACACTCCCGCCACTTTGGAGGAAAGGAAAACCTACAACCTATAGCCACAAACCAAACTTTCAGAGGCAAACTCGCCTTGACCTTTACAGATGGTCGAGCTTGCAAACTAAAGGGGCAATCCTGCTCAGACTACATAAGCGATTGCACATATGCCTCTTCTACCAAAAGGCGATATTGAATGCACCTATCTAACAAAAAGGTGATTTTGACTTCCAGACAAAGGTGAATTCTCCAGGTACATAGGGGTGAACTTGAGGTAATCTAGAATGCTAATTTTTTGATTTATGCTCTCATTTGATTTTGGATTTGGATACTAATCAACTGACTTGTTTTTTTGTGCTTGTGAGCTTTCACTAATATTTGTGCAACTTATCGTATGTCCAAGATCAAAGGTTGAACTAATAACTCGTTTGTTGCAAGATGAGCGATTGAATCGTCTTAGTTAGATTGTTTGTTGTTTTTCATACTAGCTAGGCGCACATAGATTTAATTAAAGGGTCAATTTACACTTGTTTGTCATGTTTGGGAGCAGGTTGTTGACGTATACTCCCCCCTTGCACCGTATGGTTAGCCTAGGGATTAGAAATTGCAACTTTTTCTAGTCTAGTTGAGTCCACCTAGGAGTGCTAGCTTGCACGTGTGCTCTCCCCTTGCGCTCTGTGCGAGCCCGGGGATCAAAAACACCTAGCATTTCCTTCCCTTTAGGATAACTACTTGGGGATTTCATCACCCCAAGGGACGATCTCGACCATGTGTACTGACGGGGTATATAAAGGGGGGAGATCCAAAGCTATATCCCAATCTAGTCATGTCGTGTTTGGCGGAGCATTGATACTAGGGCGATTCCTAGTTAGGTGTGAAGGGTTGGTTTGAGTTTCCTGTACCTTGTTGGGGCTCCCGATCCACACTTGTGATGGGCCAGTGTTCACGGTTGTTGCCTCGCGCACCCTCATGGTGTATCGAGGACTCCCTAGAGAGCCTACTTAGCCTAGATAAGACTCGTGTTTAGCTGTGGCTTGGTGTAGTGCAGGGATTGTGGATGACACCCCAAAGCTACTCACCACATATTCCCTTGGGTAGAAATAGAAATTCTTGTGGTGAACTACGATAGTTCCTGAGTGAGAGAGTGAAGGTGAGCCCGTGGCGTCTGTTGATGACCTTGTTCCACTAAATCTCTAGCTATCTGCCCTCACAAAAAAGGGTGATCTAGAGAACCACCCCGATATCATAGACTATTAACCTTGAGGTTTCCCCTCAAGGTGGTGGACCTACATCAAGTTTGTAATCCCTTATTACTAATTTCAGGCTTGTGTTGTTTGGCATGTCTTCTCATGATATACCAATGCTTGTCGTCAGTCTGAGTCGGTCCTAGCCCACTACTTGTTTGTTGTTTTCATCCTTTGTCATAGCCTTCCCTTACTCTTAGTGGCGAATTTGCTTCTTATAGAGGTGAATTTGCATTGTGGACAGGCGATCCTGCTCTACCAAGGGTGAATCCGTGTCAATTCCAGTTCGATCATCCTGATAGGAAAACTTGCTCTTGTCAGGGGTGAATTCACTGGTGGGTCTCTTAGATAGGTGACCCTGTGTCTAACTATTCCCTAAATAGGTGATCCCATTCCTCGCATAGGTGATCCCATGTCTGCGATCCCAGTCCTTCATCCATACATCCTCTAAAATAGATGAACCTTCCCTTTACAGGGGTGATCCTGTGTCAAGTTCATACCATCCCTATCCATACACTCGAGGAAATAGGCAATCTTGCTAACCCTATAGGCGTTCCCATGTCTTGCACGTACAATGAAAGCAAGGGGCGATCCTAATACCTAGATAGGTGAACTTGTGCTTCTGAGAGGCGATCCCGTGTCTACCCATCTATATAGAGTCCTAATTGGGAAATCCCGCTACCTATTTTAGCGATCCCGTGAAACGCTGACCATATAGTCCAAGATATAGGTGAACTCGTTAAGATTAGATAGGCAATCCTGTCATACACAAAGGAAAATATGTGAACTTTTGGATAGGTGATCCCATTATTTGGAAGGGAAAACTCATGTCACGCAGAGGAAGATCCACCTCCCATACAAAAACTAGAGAGTGAACCCTCTTGGCCATTGAAATCTTGTTGTTTCCTAAGTCTGTTCCTGTGATCAAATAATTTTGATCACCATCCATATGTCCGCAATCATTGTTTTCGTACATTTGCATTTTTCAAAAGTTATTGAACCTTCAATCAAATCATATAGGTTCATCTTAGGACATCCCTAGTTTTCATATCCATCATCGATCCTTCAATTTGAGTCCTTTAGACGTCATTTTGGGGCTTTTTTATCCAATTGGGTTAGGTGACTAACCTTGATTGTTATCATCCACACTTACTTGGGATTTCCATTCGTCCTGAGTTAGTAATCCATTGCAACCTTATCAATCTCCTTCCATCTCAAGGTATATTTTGTGTCGTAATCATCTCTCTTATCATTCCATCCAATCATCAACCTCTTACATCATCCAATTGAGCTCCTAAACTTAGTTTGGAGTAAATCCTATCAATCCAATCCAATCACTCATCTAATCCGATCAATCAATCCAACTCGATCCAATCCCATTATCAATCTGTTGTTATCCTAGCAATCATCCAACCAATCGATCTATCATCTTAGCAATCATTTAAGTCATCATCTAGGACACCACTTAAGCATCTTAGGGATTAGTGTCATCTTAGTCTCCCGATCACTTGCATTTTCATGTCATTACCCAATCATAGGCAAAGAAACTCAAGGAACAACAACAGTCCCAAGCTAGTCAGCCTCAACACACTCCCAATCCACCCACTAATGGTAGATCTTCTCAATCCAATACTGAAGTTCATCCTCACCCCTCTATTGAGGAAGGAATGGTCAATCAACTTGAGTTGACTATTGATGAATATCTTAGTGATCCTACCAATGTGCAAATGACTGATCGTCTTCTTGCTAAGTGTGGGGACAAAATTCTTGCTCAATTTCCCATGAGGGGTACCAAGCCCCCACCAGGGTTTGATATCTTGCAATATGTCAATATCACACCCCCACCTCTAACACAAGATCCGGTAAATCTGGGATCATCAATCCCTCAAGTTCCCCAAGTTACTCCATAGGATACATGGTACCAACCTAGGTTCGACAATGATGTTTGTTATCAAGTATCACCCTCTCTAGTCCACATTTCAGTTATGGGTGTGGTGTCTGATCCCAATAATCCTCAGGGTCCTGGTCCTATTAATCCTCAAAGTCCTACCAATCTACAAAGTCAAAGTAATTTGCAAGGTCCTGGTCTTGTTAATCTACAGGGGGGTAACCCACAAGGTCCTACTCCCACACCATCCATGCCATCTATGTCATTCCATCCACCTAATCAATCAACCCAGTCATCGAGAAACATTAGGGGAAATGCATATAATCCTCTTGCTTTTGCGCCTCCTCACATCCCTGTCATTTGCACCCAACCATTGCCACATTAAAATCCATTGCCTAATCCTGTCATTTCATCCCACAACAACTACCTTATCAACAACTTCCACATCAACCTCAAGGCAACTCGTCACAACCTCCTCATCAGCCACAAATCACTCCACAACAACAACCATTTTATCAGCAACCTACACATTAGCCTCAGGGTAATTTGTTACAACCTCCACATCAATCTCAAGTTGATCTGCAATCACAACAAGTACCCTCGCAATCCCAAGGCAACCCTGCGACCCAAAATTATGTATTATTCACAACCCCCGCCTCACCATTTCTCGTTTCGTTATCACCAATTAACTCTGCATAAAGCATATTACCAGTCACCTCCTCCACCAGGCACACCTAGAATGTAACATACCACTTCCAATGCTAATCCTAATTACTATTACTATAACCAACAACCCTCATCCCAGCAACATCCACAACAAAGCATCTATTATCAGTAGTCGAATCCGCTACAACTTCCATACAGACCCCAACAACAACCCACTTACGATTACTAACCTAATCCTAATTACTTATATTACAATCAACAGTCCTCATCCCAACAATAAGGTGCAACCTCATCATATTACCAAGCCCCTCCATCACACCAACAAATCTATACCAATCCTCAATCCACATATGCAAAACAATACCAACAAATCCCTTCATATCCACCTCCACCATCATATGATCAATCAATTCCGCCTCCATCGCTGCCCTATCAGCAATATGCCCCATATGATCAGTCCAACCCAGTAGGTCATTCCCCATAAATATCAATTAATAAGGACTGGGAAGACATGAAAGTTATGCTAAAAGACTTGCAAGTTGGTACATCAAAGAAATCCTTCAAGTTTGAGGACATTTGCCCTTATCCGTTTGACTCGTCCATATCACTCATCCCCTTCTCTAAACATTTTGAAATCCCAAAATTTGATAAGTACAAGGGAATGAGAGATCCAAGAAACCACTTCCAAGAGTTTTATATGCATTTCCAGGAAGTCCTACATAATGACAACTACCTCCTGCAGTTGTTCCTTAGGAGCTTAATAGGACAAGCTCTAGATTGGTTCATGGGTCTTCTGCGAGGTTCAATCTCTTCATTTGCCAAATTTTTAGAGAAGTTTTTTGCACACTTCTCTTTCAATCTTGAGCAAACATACACTTAGATCTCTTGAAAGATAAAAAATGTGAAGGAGAGACATTTGTAATCTACCTGCAAATGTGGCGAGCCCTTGCTAATTGACTCAAATCTAGCCTTCCTGAGAAGGAGTTAGTGAGCATTTTGATTGAAAAATCTCATCCTGAGTTGGCTCACAATTGTGTCTCCATTGTGTTACCACCTTCATAGAGGTAATTGAGAAGGGTACCACCATTGAGAAAGCCCTCATTGCAAAGGGACTCATCAAAATATTCAAAGAAGAAAAAGATAAACAATCTGGAGACAAATCCCACTACTAGAATAGAAACAAAAATGTTGTTAATGATGGTGTCACCGACACTAAGCACATCCAAGTAGCTAGCACTTCATAGAGATCAGAATATTCCCCTCATCATCAAGTAGTTTCCAATGTCATATCTGTACCGCAAGGTGCACCCTATCCTCCCCCACAATCCAATCAAAATAATCAATGGAATAATAAATGTGCATTCACTCCTTTGGGAGAGTCCTTAGATGTCATATTCAAGAGGCTACTCCAAGAAAATTATATGGTCACTTATCTAGTGACAAAGCCTTTTGATGAGTTAAATCCAAAACCCATTTGGTATAGAAAAAATGAGTATTGTGATTATCACAAGATTAAAGGTCACTCCACTAACAAATGTTAAGGACTCAAAGGTTACATCCAAGATCTCATCGATCGAGGATACATTGTAGTGGATGCAAATCAAGCTACTTCGTCCAATTCTCAATTGCAAATATATCAAAATTCCTTTCCCAAGCACAACCAAGGTCCTAGCACTTCAACTACAAACGCCAGCTCCAACAACAATAACCAAAACAACAACACCAATAATATTAGCTATAAAAAGGTGCCATATAAGTATGAGAAAATTAATATGTGCATCACCCAGGGAGAGCCTCATGTGCCTGTTTTCCTCTGTTCAAAAGCCATTCTTCATGGGTTTTCATCATCTATCGCGTGGTACCCTTCGTTTCTCCATATCAAGAAGTCACCCAGGGCCCTTTTTCTTCCCCATCCTCCTTTTCGAGGGGGCATACCCTACCATATTTATGCATTCTTCTCCTCTATCCATTTCCCTACGATACTGAGGCATCCTCTAAAGTTCTTTTCTTCTATCGAGTCATTTACACTTCATTTTCTTCAAAACATTGTTATTTTAACAGTATTTCAGAGAGGCGCAAAATGTAGACACCTGAATTTGACCACTCCCATATGGTCAAATTCACCCTTGTTTTCTTCTATCCTGCATCCCTAAACCATATTAATTAAATAATTCATTATTTGATTAGTATTTATCCCAACCCTAAGGTCTCCTAAGGTGTTTGATTAATTAATTAAATACCTTACCTTATTATTCTCTAAATTAAATAAATAGTCTAATTTATTTAATTTAGTCACTTGGCCTAAATGAATTAAAATCAAATTTTAAATTCATTATTTCTCTCTCCTTTTCCCATACTCTGTAACCTTCTTCTAATCCTGATTAACTTTCCTAATCCTATCATTAGGATGTGCACACCTCTAATCTTTGATTAGTGTCACATCCTCCATAATTTTCAAGTTGGTCTTAATCCCTCATTAACCCATCTAACCCTTCATTTGCACAACCTAAATCACTAATTATCCCCTAACCTCACCTAATTCCATTTATGGCATGTACCCTAGTCAACCCCCTCATTAAAACTTCTCTTTTTGGAGAAGTCACCCTCTTACCCCTTTGAATTTTAAATTCAAGTTTATTCCCCCCATGAATTAATTCCTCACAATCCCCTATAAGGAATTTTTAATTCCTCTATCAATCCCCATGAGGATTTGTGAGGAACTTTTAATTCCTCACTTTTCCTCTCATTGTAAATATGGACAAGAACCTCCTTTATGAGGAGATCTTTTCCAATCCCAAGGTACTTTCAAGTACCTCCACTTCATTGCCATCTCATCTCCATCTCACCCTCTCTTGTCCACATGTCCTCATGTGATGGTTTATGAGGTCTCAATTCACCTTAGCCCTTGATCTCCTCTCCAAGGATCAATCTCATCCATCCATTCATTTAGAGCCACTTGCCCTAAATATGGTGGATTTGGCCTCATTTTCATCCAACAAGCAATTGCACACACTTAGCAAAATTTGAGCACTCATACTACCAAGTTATCCAACCTCCATTGTAGCAACATTTTGAGCACTCATATTGCATCCAATCCCCCATCTAGTCACACCATTGCATTCCTCATCTCATCATCATCATTTTACACTAGGTTTTATGCCATTTTGCTAACAAAAGGAGCACACAAAATCAAGAACAAAGGGACAACCAAAGTAACAATTCAAACAAGGTAAATTTGTTGTTTTCTTGTGTGTTTGTTTGAATTAAACTAGGCTAATCTTGAGTGATTGTTTGTGTTCTTCTTCTTGCATTTCCTTGTGTGATTTTTCATTTTAGAGTGGAAAAACACTTGCACACAGTAACAAGTAGTGTGAAAAATTGGTTTGATTTGAAATATGTTATTATGCATACATACTTTGTTATAGAAGCTTGGCAATTAGAAATATGAGCAAATAATATCTAAAATGTATCATGTTCTTATAGATGAATGGGTTTCCATAGCAAATTTTGTGACCAAGTAAGTTAACTTAGGGCAATTGTTTTTGTTGTATGTTATAATAAGTAGGGTGAAAATTTGGTTTGTCTAGTAATATGTTATTTTACAAACATACATATATATGTGTGTGAGAGAGAGAAAAAATATATTATCCTTGTCACTCCAAATATTGTTAGGAAATCTATGTAACTTAATCACTTTAAAAAAAAAAAAATTAGCTATTTGAGGATAAATAAATAAATATACATAAATAATTATCTTATCAAAAACAACCTTACCACATTTCCTCATAATCTTGTGATGCTTGTAGAGCCTAGTTCCTATGCTTGTCAAGTGTAAAAACTCTTGCCAAAAAGAACTATGGGATCTATCATTTTTATCATTCATATTTTTATGCAACGTATGTAATTTGATCACTTCTTTGAAAAATAATTTAACCCCCACAAGGCCAAGGGTCACCTTATGTGACAAATGAACTCACCATCAAACCTTTGCTACACTATTTTAATATTAGTATAAAAAATTTAAATTTTTTCCATGGTGACAATTGCTTCTTTAATAGGAAATATATCTCCAACATATTTCTTCTCCATATCTTGATGAAATCCTTTACTTTGTGGTTATCTTATAGATGAAGTAGTGGTAGTCTCCATTCTATATGTTGTCCAAGCTATTTACTCTATTCTCTTAGTTAAGATGATTCTTGAGACTTCATCTTCAATTCTTTGAAGTGTTGCCTCTCTCTCTTTGAATTTCAACTCTATAGTGAAATCCTCAACAAAATATAACCAACTTGCATGCCCAAAATTGTGTTAGTCTCTCCTAGACTTGTGACATAGAAGTAATCACACACCTTGTGTCCATCCAATGTGATGACGATTTGTGGTGCCTTCATGATGTAAGGAATGGTGAAGTCACCATGTTTTATCTGATAATTTATAATAAAAAAATATACATCCAAGGGTGGAAAACCTATTTGTAGCTTGATTCCAAAAACACCAAACTATGCTTAGTTAGAAAAAACTTGAATATAAAAATGACATCTACCTTGCTTACCACCACCTAATATTAGGTATCTCATTGTCCTTGCAACTATGATTACTTGCATTAGACCCTGGTCTATATTTAGCATAAAATTGTCTTAAAGTGTAAAACTTAACTCCAAGGATTGGCCCATGAACTACATGCATTGAACCTTCATTACTTTGTTTTAATTCACAACATATTCTATATGATTCTTCATGATCTTATTTTTAATCCAAATGCATGGGATGAAGAACTGATTAGGAGTAATCATATTGATCTTACTAAAATCCTTAGTTTCCTTGTACCTCAAAATATCACCCGGATCCCATATGCATATTTGTTTTTAAATTGACCCAAGGAATCTATATACCCTATGTTGTAATTTGTATCATTTAATTTTTAGAATTCTTCCCATTATGATAAGAATTTTATAATGTTATGGTATGAAATAATAAATTTCTATTAATGTCATTTGCTTTCACATTTTGAACTATAATCACAAGAATAGTTAGGGTGCTTAGCTTCTATTTTTTAGATGTTTCTAAGAGATTTGCCTCAATACAACCATTCTTGTGATTTATAATTTCTAAATTAGTTCGATTAACTAAAACATTCTTATTACTTGCATGCTCATGAACATAATTATTTATAACCATACAACAATGACTTACCCTTTGGAAGATCAATGATATCAATACCACCACCTTTGTTACTTAGAATTTTTATGTTAGGATTAACCAAATAATTCTCTTCAATTGCATGTTCATCATCAAAACTGTTTTATAAAATAAGTGCATACAACAATGACTTACCCTTTGGAAGATTGATGGTGTTAGAACCACCATCCTTGTTACTAAATATTTTTGTGTTATGATCAACTAGTTTTTTTCCTCAATTGTATACTCATTAACATGGCTATCATGAAAATCAATAATATGCATTAAATATTCACCTTTTTGAATATTGATGGGTAGTTCATGGATTGGAAAATATTCTTCCATCTTGGGCTCTTTCCAATTAACAAGTGATCCATATTCCTCCTTGAATTCAATATTTTTTTGATATAGACAATAATTAAAAGTCAATATAATATTTTCTTCTATCAAAGGATTCTTACAGATATCTTGCAAGGTAGATTCCTCTATAACATGTTGGGATTATGTTTCCATTCTGTCCTTTTTTTTCCATGAACTTCTTTCTTGGCTCTTGTTGAGTTCTTCTTCCTCTCCTAGGACCATAATTCACCTTAAGATCACAAAATTCTTGGAAAGTTAGTTAAATTATGAGTTTCTTGACTAAATCCATCATACTTTTCATTGTATATGTCCATATCATCTCTTGGGTGATTTTGAAATGGATCTTCTTTTTGTATTATAAAAATGTCTTGTGGCTCCATTTTTGACTATTCATCTTGCTTCCTAATTTCTTCTTTAAAAAATTTCAACTATTCTTCCTTTCTCAACCTCCTTATGTAGTTATATAGGTCTCTTTTATTTGGATGCCTTACTTCCAGTAAATCCAATAATCATCAAATGTAATTTCACATTTGATCCTATCAAACATCCTTTTATATTCATCAAGGATTGTAGGGGCCTCCATTGCATATCTTTTTTGGCCCTTTTATGTTTTCATCAAAACTTCTTGAAGAGGCTCTATATATATGCTTCTTTTTGTAAGAATTTTTTTTGAAATAATTTAGGCTAAAGATTCGGTGGGGAACTCCATTATAATTTATTTTGTCATTGTCCCATGGTGCTATAATTTATCATTAATTTATAGTTCTTTCTCTCTAATTTCTCATTAATCTGCATTAAAAGATAGATCTAACTCCACAAGCTTGGAAGATCATATCTCTAATTCCATTGTTATGTATATTTTTATAAAACTTGAAATTAAATACCAATCTACGAAAATTCAAACCCTAGGATATTTCTAAACTATAATTTATAAAATTTCAAACAAAATATTATTTGACACTAAATATAAGACACTAACAATAATGTTGAATATAATTAGATTGAACCCTATACTAATGTAAAAATTTATGAAATAACATCCATTGAATAACAACAATAATGTATTCTAATTTATGCAAAACTAAAATAAATACAATACATAGTTTTTGATGTCATAACTACAAATACTCATAAATAGTATTTAATAGAAATATTGAATAATATTATTCTATTAATCTAATGTACAAATATTGTGTTGGAATTCCCTTGCAAGGTACAATAGAACAAATTAATAATAGTACAACATCTACAAAGGTTCAATGGTCTTCCAATGATATAGTGGATCCCACAAATAACTACACTAATGATTAGGCAACATACAAATAACAAAAACCCCTTTCAAATAATGTATGGCATGTTGACCAACACGCTTAGGATTTCTTAACAAATATATTTAATTAGGTGTGGTAGTCATGAATGTAATTAGAATGATGTGATCTCATTTTTAAATTGTTACAGCTATAGATGTGTTCCATGGATATGATCCATATATAGAACCCTCCAAGCATATAATATAATATATTTTTTTGTTAAATACCAAAATTCTTATAATATAACATAATATTTGAAAATACTCAAAATTGGAACAAATTAATAAAATATGACTTATGCAATGTTCACAAAAAGGAGATTCAAACTAGCAACACTTGATTGATATCACAATATAAAATATAGGAAATGCCTCAACACAATCTCATATTGAATATCCCACACACATGATCTAAAATCTTCAACAATATCAAAGATATGAAATTTTCTTGCAAATGTAAATTGTTCTCCAATTGAAGAACAATCATAATCCTTTGAAGAATCGCCCTACTGAAGATAAGCATTTTCATCTTCAAATTTGAAGAGATTCCAAGAGGATTTTCATCCTCTAGAAAATTTTCAACCAAGGGTTTCCATCCTTGAGAACACTAATTTGAAATTCGAATTCAAAATAATGATAATGGATAATGGATCCTTGATACAAGCCTTGACTTTCCTTTTATAGGTGCTTTACTTTGGGCCCTCTATTTTATTTTATTTTTATTTATTTATTATATACCATCAAAACTTGTTTTTCCCCTAATCAAAAACATAATATTTGAAAAATATTCAAAATTGGAACAAATTAATAAAAATATGATTTATGCAATGCTCACAAAAAAGAGATTCAAACTAACAACACTTGATTGATATCACAATATAAAATATGGGAAATGCCTCAACACAATCTCATATTGAATATCCACACACATGATCTAAAATCTTCAACAATATTAAAGATATGAAATTTTATTACAAATGTAAATTGTTCTCCAATTCAAGCACAATCACAATCCTTTAAAAAATCGCCCCAATGAAGATAACCATTTTCATCTTCAAATTTGAAGAGATTCCAAGAGGATTTTCATCCTCTAGAAATTTTCCGACCAAGGGTTTCCATCCTTGAGAACAGTAATTTGAAATTCAAATTCAAAATAATGATAATGGATAATGGATCCTTGATGCGAGCCTTGACTTTCCTTTTATAGGTGCTTTACTTTGGGCCCTCTATTTTATTTTATTTTATTTTTATTTATTTTACTTTTTTCCCTCCAAGCATTAAAAATACTAAAATTACATCCAAAGGCTCCTTTTTGAATTATATTTTGAATAAAGTGTTAAAATCACTTTTAAACATTATATAGGAAAAAATATATTTAAGTGGCCTTTTTTAAAATGAAGTTATTAAGACCACTTAAAATATTATTAATATTTTTATTTTCCTTACTCTATCCTTTAGTCTATTGTAGAAACTTAAAATATTATTAATATTTTTATTTTCCTTACTCTATCCTTTAGTCTATTGTCTCGAGTCTATAAGAACATTTTTTGACTAATTTCTTTGTCTAACCCTAATTTATTTTAAACCCTAATCTTCATCTTCTCCTTTACACATACATAATTAAATAATTTGTATTATTTAATTATTCTAATATATTACATTCCATTATCCATCCAACTAAATAATTGTCATCTGATCATTTAATTCCTAACTAACATTGTTTTAGATTGAATAAATATTTTGATTTATTTAATCTCACTAACCTAATGTTTAGTCTATAATTAATTAAATTGTTTAAACTTAATTAATTATGCATGATTTTTAAAATAAATGATTTTTCATTTATTTTTTAATTTTTTGAAAATTCAACTCTTAAACATCTCCATGATTTTTGAAATCTTACTCTTCCATTTCCACTAATTTCAAAATTTGATCTCTTACAAATTCCCACTAATTTCGCCAATCTTCCACCCACTAATTTTGCTTCCATTCTACTAATTTCTCCAATTATGTGGTACTAATTTCAAATCTAAAAATGAGCAAGTTTCTTATGGATTTTTTCTCATGTGATCTTCATCATTCATTCTTCTCTTGATCTCATTTGTTCATTTCACTATCACTTCATCTATAAATTTGAGCTTCGATCTCAATTTTTCTTTAACCACCATCTTCAAATATTTACCATTATTATTGTCTTGAGCTAATCAATAGTGCACTCCAAAATTTTGAGAGAAACACTTTAAAATCTTTCAAAGCAAAGAGAAGAAGGACAATAGAAGTGATTCAATTATGGCATAAGAGGTATACTTGGTTTGATTTGTTTTTATTTCAGTTCTTTTATTCACTCATTTATTTTTTATTGCTTGATTGGTAATTTTGGCTTAATACTAATAGTTTGGTGGTTGTTGTGCAAGTTTTAAGCTTTCAAACTTGATTTTTCCCCATTCCATAATTGGTGAACTTGACGTGAAGTACCAATCTTTTTGGCTAACCTTCTTGTTTGCAAATTCTTGATGTTTTATGTCTTAAAGGTTGTAGGTACTTTCAAGAGGATGTGAAAATAAAAAATTTTAGGGGTTGTTTGAGTAAAAATAGACTACAATTTGTACATTGTATGGATCTACACTCTTTGACTACAATTTTATTGTTGCACATTTCTAGATTTTGTTAATAATGAATATGGTTTCATTTGCTAGTAAAAAAATTAATTCGTGAAGCTTTAATCATTTGTTGAGAGTGCTTACTTCTCTTTTTCACTTTTTTTTTTTGAAAATACTAACTTGCAGTAAAACAAGTATAACTTTCAAACCACTCATTGGATTTTCAAGTTTTTGTAGGCATTGGAAAGTTGCTTTTGATGTGCATGTTGTGGATCAGATCATTTCTTCATATCATAAATTAAAAATCAAGTATAATCAATTAAATTGAATGTTTTAATTTTAAACTTCAAACAAGAACACATGAACTTGCTTAAATTTAAAATTTTCATAAATTTTTTAAAAGAATTTTTAATGGTATGATTGGTTTTCTAATTTGAATCATCTTATTATGTCTTTCCACTAATCATTTAATGCAACACTTTTTTCACAAGCAAAATACAAAGAGTAAACTACTAATCCTTTGATTGTAGCTTGATTGTCAAAGTCTTTCTTTCAAACTATTAATCTAATTGCTACAAGACGTTGTTGAAGCCTTATTGTGAACTACTAACTGGTTTTTTGCAAGTTCATTTTTCAAAGAATAAAATTTGAAACATTGTGTCTTTGTTTTTTAGATAAGCTAACATTTAGAGTAGTTGGGTTAAAAAGAACTTTGTTTTTCGTGTTTGGTGCACTTGCACACTATGTTTATGTATCCTCTCCCCTTGTGCACTTGTGTGATCCTGGGTGACAAATAAATACACATTAGTCTCTTTTTTGTTTTTAGTAGGAGTCCTTCCTAGGGATTTCATCAACCCAGGGTTCAACCTCAAGCACATTTTTTTTGGTGGTCTATATAAATGGGAAAGAGCGAAAGTTGTAGCTTAATCCAATCATGACATGTCAAGCATTCCTCTATGGTCTTGAGTAATTCCAAACACAAGGACATGAGATTTAAATCTCACATTTGTACATGTGTTGGTGTTTACAAAGTACCTCCACTAGACCCCTCTTATTTTTAGTAGCCTAGAATCCTTCAACTGCAAGCTTAGTGTGGTTCAATGTACAGTATCATGTGCAAAGTTACTCACCATGTATGCCCATGAGTTGATACAGGAATCTCTTGGTTAGCATTCTAAGCCTCTTGAGGAGAGAGGGAAGGTGTGTTTGTGTCATAGAGCCTGTGCCACCAAACCTCTAGCTATTTACTCTTGAAAGTGAAGTTTCTCACACTAAGGTTGGTGTGTTAGCACCTTTGGTATGGTGAGCCCACACTAGGTGAACACACCCAATTGAATAACTAGGTTGTGGTTGTCTTACGAGTGTCTTTATTTATGCTAAATCTATGAAGCTAAAATGGGCCTTTGGGCCTTAAGACATACCTAAATTTTAGTCTAGAATCAATAACCATATGTTCTTCCAACTAATTTTAGAGTTTTTTATGGTTAAAATCTTGAAAAATCAGTCAAAAATCTCTTCACAAATAACACCTTTAAACACTATATTCTTAGGGAGACAACCATGGTCTACATTGAAACAAGTTAGGGTATATCCTTTGAATCCAATTTTTGAACTTAAGTGAGCTAAGACCTACCAAACTTCTTTAGTTTAGCTTTCCATGTCCACATTTGCATCTCAAATCTTAATTGCATCCTTAGGTTAGATTTTGATTTCCCTCCTTGGGTTAATATTTGGTTGATTCCTCTTCCCTAGGTTAATCTTTGGTTGTTCTTGCACCCTTAGGTTAAATTTTGGTTTCAATCCTTAGGTTTATCTTTGGTTGGTTTTTCATCCTTGGGTTGACCTTAGGTTGGTCTTGCATTCTCTAGGTTAAATTTTGGTTAAGTCTACATCCTTGGGTTAACATTGGGTTAGGCCTCCTCCTTAGGTTAATCTTTGGTTGATCTTTTATCCTTAGGTTAACCTTTGGTTATCCTTGTATCCATAGGTTAAACTTTGGATAGTATTTCATCCATAGGTCAAAACTTCATCTAATCATTCACATAACCATTCATAAATCCTACTCTAATCCAACCATCACTAGACCATAGTTGCCTCTTTAGGTTGTCTCAAATTTCATCCAACTCTCATTGTCTTGTCTATAGTTTCCCTAAAATCACAAGTCTAGTTTGGTCACGTGACTAGTCTCTCATCTCCATCTTTTGAGATTCTATGCTTCTCTTGAGAATACTTAGGTCTATTAGGGCCTAGTGTTTAGGGTTTAGGGCATGGAGTTTAGGGTTTAGCATATAGTATTTAGATTTTAGGGCTTAGGGTTTAGGGTTTAGGGTATACAATTGGTTATGAAGGGTTTAGGGGGCACATACCTCTTTGTCTCTCATCTCTCTACCTCTCCCTCCCACCCTCTCTCTCTCACTCTCTTCTTCTCTCTATCTCTCTCCCCTCACTACCTCTCCCTCACTCCCTCCCTATATCTCTCTTTGTCACTCCTTTTCTCTCTAATTCTACCTACCTATCTCTCTCACTCACTCTCCCTCTTTGTGTCGAGTTGTCTATATTTCTTTGTGTGTGTATGTGCGTTTCTCTCCCTCCTTTCCTCCCTTCCTTCTTCCTCCCTTCTCTCTCTCTGTCTCTCTGTCTCTCTTTTCTCTAATTTTCCTCATCTCTTTTGATATGAATTATCCATGTGCATGCTATAACATGAGCACATTATAATGCACTCACATTTTGAGGAGACAAAAAACTGGAAAAAAAGGCATGGGTCCCCGTGATTTAGGACCCGCATGCTCTTTTATTTTCTATATTTTATGTATTATCTAAAAAAACACTTTTTCATGGTGTTGAGGATATAACAATCATTTTTTGCATTTTCCACCCCCTTTTTTTGTTTTCTCAATACATAGAAGAAGTAGATTTCATGTTTTTAGGCTGAATTTGGTTTTATGAACTAATATTTTCATGTTTTAGTGTTGGAATTTTAATTATCATTTTTTTGTTTGAATTTGATAAAATAGAATCATTTTTCATAATTTTTACTAATTTTATTATATTGATATAGAATTGAACATTGAATACAAAAGAAGTTAGAAAAAAGTTTTAATTTTGAAGGTGTGTGAAGCCAAAAATGAAGAAAACATAATTGTACAATTGATGAAACCGTTTCTCGAAGTTTAAGGTATGTTTTCTTTGTCTTTTTACATTTTCTACATGTCCCCTTGTCAATATAGTTCATGTTCTACATATTGTACCATTCCTAATGATAAATGCATTGATTTAAGATTTGTGTATTTCTAATGACTATCATATATTACTAAGAATTATGTTAGTATCTTTCATCTATCACTTGTGATATACCTATACCTTATACACACATTAGAGGAGATACACATACTTCACTTCTCCATGATAACTATATACTACATACTTCTTATATGGAGAATGATAATAGTGTACGTATGTACATCATATTTTACATTTTTTATCACCTCTCCATTTGCTTCAACTTATAACATATCTACTATGAAAAACACACATAATTTATTTATACCTTATATTTCTATGGAAGGCACATCTTATGTTGAAAGTACATGGCATAACGCTTATGATTTGAAACATGTTTCTCATCTCATACTAAGCAGGTAGTCCTATTTCTATTTTTCATGCCTTTGTTAAGCCGCAAACTAGTCCTACACTTAGGCATGCACAATTGAGTTGTGAGCTTAATGAACATTGATCTCTCCAACAAAGTTAATTAGGCTTATTATGTCTTCTTAGACTATGACCTAGCTACTTCATCCATGTATGTATTTGATAAACTTTCATTTATATATATGGACCCTTCTTCATGTGCTTCTTTAGATTCATCCATACATACATATTGACTAATATATCTTTAATTTCACCTACCTAGCACACCCATGGCATCAAGGCTTAGTTAATCTATCTTTAATTGATTAATAAAATTGGTAGATTAACCTATTACTATCCTAAGAAACTTATGATAGACGTCCTAAGAGACCTATGGTAGTCCTAAGAAACCTATGATAATCATATTTCCTTCATTTTTCTATAATTTTGTTCCCTAATGACACCATCTCTTTATTTTTTGAGTTGTACTACCCTATAAAACTAAAAATATTCACTTTAATAACCATTTAGTTAGTTTAATCATTGATTATTATTTCTATCACATGGTTGTTATAAGTGTTTTAGCATGTGACAATCCAAGTATAAGTAATCTTAATGATTTTCAAAAGGTGTTTAAAGTAGTTTTGAAGGCTATAATGATAGTTTTAAAGGATTAGTTTGAGATTTATGTATGAGATTGATTTTATCTATTGTACCATGATGGAGATAATATCTATGTATTATTCATGATACATATAAAATTTATCACATGCCAAGGAAACAACAAACGACTCACACTAGATGAGTGTGAGGAAGAAAATGTGAAGAAAAGAAAAAGAATGATGTTACCTCATGAAAGTAGGAAATTGAACACCATAGAAGAAGAAATATTATCGTTTCTAAATGAAGATTAACATGAAACATACACTCAAACTAAGAGAGAGAATGATTTGTTGAAACAAAGGTAATGGATGCAAAACCTTCGTACAATGAGGAAATTGAATCTTGAAGTTGGAGGCACTTAATCTTTCACATCTCAAGTTGAAGGTACAACATCTTTCACATCGCAAGTTGAAGGTAAAACATATTTAACATCTCAAATTGAAGGCATGCCATCTCTCTAATCTCAAGTAGAAGGTACATCATATTTCACATCTCAATTTGGAGGCAAACAATATTTCACATCTCAAGTTGAAGGTACACCATATTTTCCATTTCAACTTGAAGGTACATCATATTTTCCATATAAAGTTGAAGGTATGCCATCTATCCCACCTCAATTCAAGATTGAAGAAATTCCTAATGTTGAGGAAAATTTACCATTGAGAAAACCTTCCTATAATTTTGCACAAAAAGCCTAAGTTTTTTGTTGATATTGATAAGAATGTTTTAAAATAGATGGTTGATAAGATTCATAAGCATACTTGTCAAATATATGGAGATTTTTTTTGAGAAGTTAAATGAAACTAAAAGATGTCAACTATTTGTTGGAATGATGAGAAATCTAAAATTTAGGTACGTTATGAAGATTATTGGCCTAAGAACATTTGATGCTTCAAGTGAAAAATCTATTGTAAATAATCTAATGAGTGCATATGAGAGTGTGGGTTCCACCTCATGCACCGAAGATACTAATGTCACACAATATGCCATTACATCAATAATATTAAGCAATCAAACAAAGAAAGCTTGCCTCATTAGAAAGACAAGTCAAGCATTGAAAATAAGTAGAAAAACTCTAATGAGAGCTGTTAGAATAGGTGAAAGAGTGGAGGACCCAAATAGCAATGGATTGTGGGAATTATTTGATAGAATCCCATGGAAAGATAAACCAATCGTTTAATCCTTGAGGTCCCTAATTGAATAATTTTAAAAAAAAAACACAAGGGTATCTCCTAATCAAATAAATGTTGTAAGAATAAGAATTGGTTGTCAAAACCATGAGACGCATCCAAAGAATTTTTTGGATATGATTCAAACACAATTTATCTCCAAATTTCTAGAGATATATCCACAAACTAAAACTAATCAAAGGTATTTTGAAATGTAAAAACGTTTTTATGTCAAAATAAATCACACATGCACAACTTGTTTTTGTAGAGTATATATTGAGTTTTCTAACCATTATAATGTTTATCAACATGTATGTGTATATTTTCATACTAAAAATGTTTTGCAAGAGTGTAAGATAAATGCTCCACCTATATTTTTAAGAGATTTCATATCAAGCATTTTATGTAAAAGATTGGATTTTTAATTATTCTACAATAAATTATGCTTGGATGTGAACATTATGGTCACTTGCAAAATTTGCTAATTTGTCTACATATGGAGAATATGCATGCAATCATAAATGAACCAATAAGTTTTAGAAAATATAAGACACTAACATATAGTCTAAAACATGGTAAAGAAGCAAAAAGGTGTGAATTGGTGAGTGCAAGGACACATTTCCACTTGGTGGGTACCATCATTTCAAGTGTTGACTTTGTCGAGAACTACACACTACAACCATATAATGAGGTGAAATCGTAGTATTATAACTCCAAGCAAGTTGCTATATTTGTGCATATAACATTCATTCATGACAATATAGAGGATGATAAGAAGATCTTGAGGGAGTACCATTTTTATATTAGTGATGATCACACACATTCTATAGATTTTGTGCAAGGTTGCTTTCAAATATTATACCATGAGTTGGCTAGTAGGAACATATCATTTGGTCAACATATCATATGGTCAAATAATTATGCATCATAATTCAAGAACTCTTGGATGTTTTATTGGTTGAGTAGGATGCATAAGATCACTGGTGTTCAACATATATGGAATTTCTTAGAGGCCGAGCATGGAAAGGGTGAGCATGATGGTGCATGATCATATATTAAAAGAGACTTGACATGAGAAGAGTTGAAGTACAAAAACAATGCAAATTTTACAGATGCAACATCTATCATCAAATGGTGTAAGGCTACAATGGCTCCAAGTAATGAAGGGAAGTCTATAGTTCATAGATTTTTTTAGTTGGTTGATGATACTAATATTACAAAATATGAAAATTATTGTACATTGGTAGGATTGAGTGAGTTACACTCTTTTAAAAGATCAAATGCAAGTTCATGGTGTATTCATGTGAGGTAAATAGTGTGCTTTTGTTCTCCATGTACAAATCAAGCTTGGGATGAGTGTAAGTCAAGAGAGTGGGTTGATGGGTGGTGTATAGGTCTAAGCCCACTTGAGACATATTGACTCCCAATAACACTATAACTCACAGAGATGGAATCATTAATTGACTTTGAACACATATCAAATGTAGTCCAACCAAGTAATATCTACATGCATAATTTAATAAAATTCAATATTTTATCTTATTTTGTAGTTTTTGTAATTTTAACTAAATTTAGCTAATTGAACACACATATCAATGCAGGGCATGTTTATGCAATTATTGTAAATAAATACAATGAAGAAGGGGTGAATTATTATTTGTGTCATTGTGTTGAGGCAAAAAATAAACTAGAGGCCCCTGTTATAGATGGAGAAAATATCAAGTATTCTACAAGGTCAGTGATTATTACTAGAACATGGCTTAGAAGGTACCCAATTAAGAAGTTAGATGTGTGGTTGTTTGAGGAATTTAGCATGCATTGAAATATTTTTCATTATTCTAACCTTGTGGTGCCAATTTTTCATTTGATCAAATATGGAGGTAAACCATTGAATATGAACTTGTGGAAGGTTTGCGAATATGACCATAAGGAAATACTTGACACAATAAAGAGTAAAGAAGGTATGTATGATTCCTTAGATTGATTATAAATGAAAAACTGTAAAGTCAAGTTGATTTGTATATATTTATATTTTATTTTTATATTTGTACAAGTATAATTTTGTTCCTTCTCTACAATCATGTCTCTTATAAGATATGTGAAATATTCTTGTTTACATGTATGATCTATAGACAATAATCATACTAAGTGTTATAATTTTGACTATATTGTTTGCTAAAGGAAACATACATTTATAATTGTCACTAGCTTTAAAACAATCACAATACCAATATTTTTAGTATACCATTTGAACGAAAACAACCTAAGCACACCTTTCATAAAGAATATATGTCATAACATAATAGAAAACTCCCTAAAAGTGTAATTAGATCTATGATTACAAAAAAAAAAAATTGTTGGTGGGGGAGAATTGCTACCAGGGATGGTAGCACTCTTTCATTACTTCAAAATAGAGAGTTACATGAAAGTACAACATTACATAGACCTCTCAAGGTGAAGTTGAGTATAAAGTTATCAACCCAATCCTAACTCAACTCAGTCATCCTACTAATCTATGCCCCCAGAAGAAAAAAAAAATCTTATTTTCTATTACATAGTTGAGAAAACGTTGCAGATATTTGAAAAAGAAGACCTCCCTGAATTTCTCAACAGCATCACCCACTTTCTTGTTTTTCCTTGCCTATTATGTGTCGACCACATCACAGACATATCCCCGTTTGGGTTATTTATCATAGGCTGAGATAGCTTTAATAGCCGCATTGACAGACACATCCTTCAGAAACTGGGTCATAACCTTGGCCATCAGCTTTCATCTGGTTGTGCGCACTCTGTTGGAGATAAAAATTCCCATCAGTACGTCGTCATGGATATGTCCCCCGCTCAGCCTATGCTCCCCAATGACTTGCTTGAGTACGTTGCTAATTTCATGTGACTAGACTTTGAAGAGGCGAGCTATATGTGCATCATATGGTCAGGGTTCTTTAATCACCCTTTGCTCACAGCCATCCTCGACCCAAGCGCACCTACAGATAACAAGGATCTCCATTTGCTTTTTAACCACCACCTTTGAGACTTTCTATCAAGCTTTCCTTGTTGCTTTTCTTGGATGACTTTTTAAAAGGGTCCAAACATCTACAAACATCCTTTCCCAGTACCGAAGGCGTATAGACTACTGAATAAAACTCTCATTGCGAGCATTTTACCGTGACTACACAGGCACAGACAATCTTTCTTGCAGATTTGTTTTCAGTATCTTGTACTCCTGAACAGCCTAAGCGGCCTTTATTTTCATTTTTGTAGAGTTGCCCACTGTACATCCCCTTCCATGACCATGACAAGGCCATCCCAGTACGACGATAAGTTCGAGATCCTCAGTACTATATCCTAGGTGATTCCCGCCTTGGATAAAAGGTCCATTGCAACATTTGATTCCCTATATATATGTGTTATTTTTTAATCCTTAATTTTCTTCAGTAAGTGGTTTACTCTTGTGACCCAAGCATTTAATTTCCAACTTGGAGCCGTGTTTGAAGTAACCGCACTTATTACTAGAAGTGAATCCCCTTATATATCAATTCAATCCAACTTATTATCCACACAAAATTTTAAACCTTCATAGATTGCATTGCACTCGGCTTCCTTATTTATACCTTTGGGGAGACTTTTAGACGCCGCCCACATTCATTTATAAAATTCGTTTCTTATTATGAATCCTACCCCTGAAGGCCCTGGGTTGCCTATGGAGGCCTCATCAATTTAACCTTCCACTGGGGGGTAATTCCCACTTTGGGGTACCCCTAGTTTTCGTACTCTTTAAGGAGGTTCCCTTTTGGAGGCACTATTGAGGACCAATTCCTAATCATTGTTGGATCCCATACTGAAAAACTTGTAAAACTTTGTCTTCATGACAATATTAAAATGTTCGCTCACACCTCTCTCAATTTTCCATAAAATATCTTCAATTTCAGTATATTTTCCTTTGAGAATTTGTGCATTTCGTTCCTTCCAGAGGTGCCAAATAATCACGACCGGAACTTCAGACCATAACCCCACCATTGTTGAACTTTTCCCCAATATAGGTCAAGAATCAAAAATACTAAACAAAGTGTTCGGAAGAGGGCTCACCCATTCCATCTTGGAACATAGAGAGTACCACTGCACCAGAAGATCTATTGAGTTGATTCCTCTGCTTTTAGACATTAGAAATTGTCAGTATTCTGTCCTCTACTTAGGAGTCTAAGTACTTAGCTTTTTAACACCCTACACCAAAATGCCTCCGGATTTTTGTGCATCCGCCAAATGAACTTGGCACCCAGGGCTCTATTTGAATTTCCAGATCTTTCACATCAACCCCCCACACCCCTTTGGTTTCTTGACCATGTTCCAAGCCAACAGTGCTATTGTCTTTTTATAATGCGCCCCATCTCACAACAATTTTCTTTGATTTTGGAGTTTCAAGGCATGAAAGCATGTATAATGGTATGGCAACCACCACTGCCTTAAGCATTATTATTCTTCCTGCTAGGGTGAGCCATCTACCCTGCCAACATTCTATTTTGGTTCTACATTTTCTAATTGTGTCCTCCCACAAGAAACTCTTTACCTACCCATTAAAAAGGGGAATGCCTAAGTAGTTTGTAGGAAGGTTAACTATGTTGTACTCCAGCATCGCCAAAATTATCCTTTGCAGACCGTTGCCAGTATTAAAGAATAAGATAACATATTTGTCTGCGTTTACCAATTGCCCTACTTCCACACTTAACAGATCCACCGGCTTTTTCATCATTTCTGCCTCCGTCGTTGATGGGCAACCAAATAGAACAGTGTCATCTGCAAATAACTGATGAGAGATAGATGGAATGGATGATGCCATTTCTATACCATGCCACCTACCGTTATCCTGCAATATTTCAATGTGGCAACTCAGCGCATCCGTCATAATTACGAAGAGGAATGGTGACAAGGGGTCACCTTGGTGTATACCTCTAACGCTGGGGAAGAATCCACGAGGTGAGCCATTCACAATTATGGAGTACCTTGGAGTTGAAATATAGCAAAAGACCCATTTTAGCCACTTCTCACAGAATCCCATTTTCTCCATTACCTTTATTAAAAACCTCCATCAAACCCAATCATGTGCTTTCCTTAGGTCAAGTTTCACTACCATGCCTTTCTTGTTTGATTTTTTCCATGAGTGAAAACTTCATGGGCTATTACAAGACCATCCATGATATTTCGTTGAGGAACAAATCATTTTGCTCATGGGAAATTAAATGGCGCATGACGATTTTTAATCTGTTTGCCATTACTCTGGCAATTATCTAGTAAATCGAATTACATAGAAAGATAGGTCTATAATCCGAAAAGGCGTCACAATTTTTCTTTCTTCTGAATGAGAGCTATTTTGATAGATTGAAAGAAAAAAAAATGTTACAAGTACAAACAAACTACAAATAAACTAAGAAATATATTTTTTCAAAATGTTGTGGTTGGAGAATGAGCTACTAAATATTTTTACCTTGATCATATAGGAAATAGGGTTTAACACAACCCTCAACACTTTTTTTTCATCTTTATCATTATCACTTTGTAAAGTTTGACAACTTCTCTAACTCATGTGAAATAGAGTTTAACCCTTCACCCATTCTTGATAGGGGTGGAGGTCCTTAACTTCATAGTTTCTCCACATTGTGGTGTCCAAAAAATATAGAAAGTATCCTTCTGGAGGAGCATTATGAGTTGATGGAAAATCTAGGATAATTGCATGTCACCATTGGGTAATAGCATTAGAGGTGGTATTAGCCTATAATGATTATGAAACAAGATTTTTATTAAGGGTTGATCATATATCTGTCATTGACTCATAAACTAGGTTATTATTATTAACTAGATTTTACTTTGACCCACCAAGTGGGATTTCCTCACAAGGAATGATCTCCAATCTTATTAGCAAGCTTATTTTTATAGTGATGGGTTGGGTTTTTAGTGAAGTAAATTTTTCTACACCTAAAAGAATTATTTCATAATAAACTAGCTTCCTCCATTTTTATCACCAACCCTTAAAAAAATAGCTAAGATCTCCTTAGAAAATAAGCTAAGATCTCCTTAGAAAGATCCATTTCCAAGCAGATCCTTGCAAAAGTTAAACTATTATACTCTTTGTAGCATAAAAAATTGTACTCCCTTTAAGGTGAAAGTACAATTCCACGCTCTATTTGGAACCGACTTGAGTGACCTTATCATTAATGGATTTAGACATTACCTAAGCCCTAATTTTTCCTACCAAGTTAAGAGAATGTGTCTACACTACCTTGAAGAATGTCTCATCAATTAAACATCATCAAATTAATTATGAAAAGTGTCTTGACTATGAAAAAACCTTGATTTTAGAAGACCCTAAACATCCATGTCAAGCTTCAAGTTGAAGTGTGAGAAATCTAGTCTAGGGTGCCCTATGCCCTAGACCAACTATTTCCCCTGACAAAAATCTTGATTTCTCATGTTTGTTGGTCTTTAATTTTGGAGGTAATTTTAAATTTGGACCTTGGTGATAATTTAATCCTGAAAATTCAAATTTAAATATGTCAGCCTAAACTTTAATTTTTCCTAAGTTCCACTATATAAACATGAATTATTATGTCAAAAATTAAGAAGAAGAATAAGAAGGAAATTATATTTTTCCAAAATACATTTGAATTTATAGGTTTTCAAGAAGATTATTAGATTTAATCAAGTTTTCTACAATGATTGGAGTTTGATTCCAATAGAAGAACATGATGGAATCTAGGTTTGGATATTGCTTTTGGCCATTTTCAGCAACCAAATGACTTGTTTTAGCTCGTGTTCTCATCTTCAAGCTTCAACCTACTTGATATCCTAAGCAAGGTATTGTTGTGTTTTAGATTTTCCTAGGGGTATTTGACTTTATCTTGGGTTGATCTCATTATTTCCATATAAGAATCCTTCTCTAACACATTTGAAGGGTTTCATGCCTTTTATCTCATTACAACCTTAGATACAATTAAGGTTAAGAGTACACACATTTTATCAATTAGTCCATTAGCTATTTGTGAAGGTAGAAATACCAAAACAGGGGTTTGACCAAGGAAAGCTCTTATATAGCCACCTCTCTTCCTCTCTTTTTTATATCTTTGTAGGTTCAAATATGAAGACAAAATTTTCAGAGAAAAATTACTAAAGGCAGACAAGAAGTTACAAACCTGTGAAGTCAGATCTAAGAAAGAAGAAACCAGTCAAGGGCATCCTACACCCTATAGGGAAATTAGCCTCAAAATCATATAACAGGTGCACAGTGTTCTACCCTTCTCAAATCTTATCTCAATTTTTGGTTTCTCAGTTTTATCAATACATAAAAGTTATATTTTTTAGACCAAATCTCCTAGTTGAATCAACTCAATAAATCCTCATTAATATCAATCAATTTCGAAGGAATTAAAGAATCAAATCCAAGTTTGATTTGACTCTTTTAGGTTGCAAGTCAATCTAATTCCCTTGTTGATCTAGGTTCAAATGTCCTTTGAAAAAGGGTTGGTGTTAGTGATCAAAGCATTAGACCTAGGATCCCTTTTAAAACAAAACATTTTGGTGAATCTAACATTTTAAGCATTAAATAGATCTTTTGATTTGCATTTGCATTTTTCAAATCTAAAATATTAGGAAAATATTGTTAAAATTTTTAAAAATCATATGCTTTTGTTTGCAAAAAATGTGTTTGCATTTGAAAGGAAAGTGTCATTTTACTTAATTTTGTGCAAATTTTGGAAAAAGTGTTTCATTTCATACTTGAAGGTAATCAGATCTATAGGAGAATTGTATAATTTTTTTGAAACATTGTTGGATTGTGTTAAAAAATATTCATTTTTGTAAAATTTGAAAACCCTAGTTCATTACACTATAGCACATTTTTAAAATTCATCAAATTAGTAGCAATTTCAATCCCATATCTAAACCAGATATCTTAAACATCAGTTACCTATCCCTGGTGTCTCACAACCTAAAATATTAGATAAAATTCAAGCCAACCTAGGGAATCCTTATGCCCTATACCAGCTCAATTTACCTAAGATTTCAGGTATAGATTGATACATATATCTTGTCTACAAATTTGGACCCTAATTTTTAGAACTATGTCTACACCAGGTTTGTAGGTATGTTTTCGGTTCTAATTAGTATTAACAAGCATAAGCATAATTTGTAGTGCCCTCCATGATTTACCTTGTTAGCATTGTTTGTGGTCTTGCCTTTGATCATGTCTTGTGATCAAGTAGGATTTGGTATTTGGCTTATTTGATTTTGCTATTATTTGAGTGAAGCCTTAGGTATTTGTTGTAATAAATAAACTATTTTGTGATACTATAGTTAATAAATAAAATAATACAAATAATATATTATTACAAATATCTATGATTGGAGTTAAATATTTCAAAAGGAGAGTGAGAAAGCCATTATTTAAAATATAAAGCATTTCAAAACAAAGATTTTTTATTCAATTCAATGAAATTGAATGACTAAGCAAAAATAATCAAGGGTGATCCAATTGATTTTTAGAGAGTCATTTGCATTTAGGAAGTGGGCGAGTATTTTGACAAGCATGCATTTATAAACATTTATTTCCTCTTTTAGGAGGCACATGCCTTGTTCATTGGCATATGATACTACCATTTGCATGAATTTATTAAAAAAGGATACAAAATTGTTTTAAAGAATTATTTTCGGTAACTGCCTCGGATTGGGGAAAAATCCTTCTCTTTTAGTTTATTACTTGGAGGGACGAGAGCATAATCGGGGGGGAATCCTTATCACTGCGGATTTTGGCCATTATCCGGGGGAGAAAACTACTAAAGGATGCGGATATGGGACTTAGGGTACGGTCCCATGGAGGGGGGCTTCCTAAAAAATTTCGGTGGGTGTTGCTGAGAGTTTTTAGGAATATTTTAAAGTTGGTGGTCCCATGAATTCAGTTTTGCAATTCAGCTTAAAAGCTTGAGCTCCAAAATTTAAGGAACAAATTGGAGTATTTTGATAAAAATTAATAAATAAATAAAAATTCTCTCATTTTTTTAGTTTTTAAGGAATTTAAAATTTTAAGTGATAGACAATTGGTAGAAAAACTTACTAAAAAATTTCTAATCTATAGGAGCAATTTCTAGCCCCACCCCAATTTCACCAGTGAAAGATGCATTCCTATACTGTAGAGGATCCTATTTTTCTGGAAAAAATTCCAATTAATCCCGTAGCACAAATTTTTTTTTTTCCATGGGACCTCCTGCTCCATGAAAATAGAAGCCCAAGCCCCCATGGAACCGCTCAGTTAGGGGTTGAACTATGTCGTGGGGAATACTCATGCTTGAGTGGTTTTTTTTTTCTGTTGATTGCATGCCGGGAAATTGGTATGGAGGCAATTTAGTTTTGCATGTTGTTCTGGAGGAAAGGGGAATCCCTGGTTTCACTCGATTCAAAGAGTGCTCGGGATTAAGAAAGGAAAAAGGCCATACTAACAAGGGGATCGATTGTTGGTTAGTGAAGGAACGGTATCAGGTATGTAGATTTGGTTGTGCAACTAATATATTTTCTATGTATGTGAAGTTTGGTAGATTTCCTTATCATGACTGAGATTTTAGGCTCTTTCATCGTTTCTTCTTGTTCTCGAAATAGATTGGGTGTTTTATGTTCCTTTCGCTATTCCTGATGTATTAGATATAAGGATAAAATCTGTGGTTAAAAACTCTGAATCGGCTGCATCTGAAATGCACGCACCCTCTTTATCCGTTGTTCTTGATATACCAAGAAATAGGCATTGGGTTAGATCGAGTTTGGCAAGTTAAGCGTACTCAAGAGACTTATAAATCAAAGGATTATTTGATTATCTTTTAGCTTTGTAAACCACAGAGGCGTATTCTTGTTGATATTGCACGTCGCTGGCCTTTAAGCCTTCTCTTTATGCATACACTGCCGACGGCTGTAGCTGTAGCAGCTAATACAAACAGTGGTCTTGTGAGGCCTTCGTTTGTGATCCTGCGTTTCTAATGTAAACCGTCAATGGCGTCCCTACTCTATCTTCGAGTTCTGAGTCTTATTAACACCTCGCCTCTAACAGAGGTCGCTGGGACATTCTTTCCTTTCGTGGTACGGTCGGCGGACTATACAATGTTATCGGCTAAGATATTCGATGCCTTTTAGACCTCTAGTTTCATCCCTGAGTTAGAACCAAAAGATATGAATCGCAGTTTATAAATTGCGATGTGTATCTCTGCCTCTTCAGACTCTTTCATCACTACAGATCGACTGTGGGATTTAATCTTTTGTACCACATAGTTGATGTACTTCGAATCCTTGGATCTAAAAGAAATTTACTTAACATAAATACCATTAGGAATTTCAATGTTGGCGTGTGGTTGGCATTAAAGCCGCGGTTTGAAACGTTGAAAATTATCCTTGTATAAGAACACCCTCCATCTTGTTGGCTTGTGACACTCTTGATGGTGGCGACAGGAAATGGAACCACGACGCTATATATGGGTACTGAACAGTATCATTTTCCGCATCAATCTGAATCATGAGCTCTCTTGAAATGGGGATATCATGAGCCATATTTACCTTCCGTACCAATGCCCCGGCGGCCAATCTCGCGCAGTCTCCTCATTCTTTTGCCATACAAGTTCTGCTTGGTGTTACCGCCGCTGCTCTTCTTAAGTCATCACCTGATTATCAGATCGTAGGATTGCTTTGGAGATGCCTGATTCTCCTCCATTTACCTCAACCTTGGGTTTTTTTTTAACTTCCTCGTCTTCAACATCGCCATTAAACGAGTATGTAACATCAGCGAATACTCTGGAGCTAACCCCAGTTGCATTATTTGGCCCTTATCTTTTATAACTATCCTTTACATCAGCTAAGTTCGTCGCCTCTACTCTTAATGCAAGTTAAGCCGAGCTTACTCTGTAAACTCTAGTCAAGCTTCGCACACCTATGGCCTTGCATATTAGTCTGATAATGGATATCTGTTGAAATTGTAGTTCGATTAACTTGAAGTCGACCCTGTACAGAATTTTATGTATCATTCCTTGGCGCCGACTTGAAAATCTGTATTATTTACAACAGTAGTATTCCAATACTTAGATAAATTAAATTATGAACATTCCCTCATGGTGAAGGGCGACTTAAAGAACATCGTATTGCGCCCCTCTTTGTGTTTTGCTTTGACTTGGGAACCGAATACCTTAGACCATTCGGTGTAACAGCCTGAATTTTGGCCTTCCATATGCTTGTTTCAAGACTAAGTGAAGTTGACCATAAACACCTAAACGAGCTTATGGTGATGCCATGAAATGGTTAGTTAATGGAGATATATCTCATCCCATTATTTATCTTTAATAAATATGATGCTGTTTCCTTAACCAATAAAAAAATTCGTTAGTACTATGTGAGTAGCCAAGATAGGAATGGTAGAAAAGTGACAAAATAATAAATCTCCCAATTCGAGTAAGATCTGCCTTAATATCTTAAAGAGATATATGCCTTGTGGCTCGATGATACCTACATCGAGTATTCATGCATGTATACTATAATTAATATCCCTATGTGTTATTATATCGATCTTTTAATTATAGTAAAATAGTGTAGTTATTTTATAATAATTGAAAATCTTATTTTAGAAATATAATTAAGGGAGCTTAATGATAAATGAAATAGGAATTTAGTAGTAATAGTTTAGGTTTTGATTTAATTGTGAATAATATCTAAGTCTACCTATAAGACATGCATTTTATAATGTAATTGATTTGGAAATAAAATTATTCTTTGTTTAAGGTGAATATTTAGGAAACTTGGATCGATTTCAATATAAAACTTATATTGTATCTTATGAAATCTATTGCAATTAATTTGGAATGTAAGATAGATGTTTTGTAAATTCATTATGTAATCTCTTGCTTCTTCAATGGATTTGAGTTAATTGTGTGAAGAGATGTGTTGATTTTGTGATGAGAGAATATGTGAACTTTGTTTAATGTCCCAATTCTTTGTGTATTAAGAGTCTTTCGAAGGCTAGGTAGAATTGTCTTTCTGATGAAATTCTTTGTTATCCTTTGAGATGATTGTTGTGATTAAGTGAGTATGTGATGGTCATCAGCCTTGCACGGTGTAGTCACGTATGTGGTTGGAACTTTTGGAAACTTGTGAGCAGGAAGGGTGTTGCCTTGCCTTGTTGTATTGTAATGAGATATGTGATTGTGTAAGTTGGTCTTGCTCTTTTGATTTCTTGGGGTCTCCTAGTTGTCGTACAAGGAGTGTCATCACATATCATCAATCAAGTAACATAATATCCAAATACAATCCATGAAGCAATCCAAAACCAAAAGGGAAAACTGAGGGCCCCCCCCCCCAAGACAAGCATGGGTCACATGGGCCCTTATTGTAAAGAGGTTCATTTTTATCTTATCTAGTTTCTTCATCCTCAGAGAGAGGACATTCCTTAGGGTCCTCATTGCAATCCACCTCAATTTTCAAAGAAGAAGAGGGTTGAGCTTGTAGGATCTCTTTTTCCTCCTTAGATAATGAGGGTGTATATCATCCACACCCTAGAGGCCAATCCCTGATAGCAAACGACTTCTTACTCTTAAGAATTGGCTTCAATTCCATAATTTTTTTGTCCTTCGCCAACTTAAGACGAGTGAGGATTTGGCCTAACGTCTCCTCACCAGGATCCCTCTCATGACAATTTTGGGAATTTGATTATTCCTCACGTTTGGACTCGAGGAAACTCTGGGGCGAGGTATCTTGACGATTGACCCCACAACCACCACCATGACCTCCCCCACGTCCCTGATCTCGACCTCGACCTCTTCCTCTAGGAATATTCCTACACATCATCAAAAGACAAATCACAGGTATGAAACAAGAATGATAGAAAAGAAAACAAAAGTCCAAAATTTTAAGCTTCATATTCACCATCTGCACACACGGATTCACATCATAAAGCTACACAAGGTTCATGATGCATTTCCGATAGAAAGAATATCGACCAGTGCATTGCGCACTAAACCGAGGGTCCTATTCTTTCCACTAGTTTTGACACCATTGGACCAACACTACTTAAGGTCAATTATTGGGTTACTAAGCAAAGACAACAGGAGAGAGAAAACATACGCTACGTTTAACAATTACATTTACAAGATCAATTACTATGAGGTAACCATTCCAAGATCAATAATATAATAACATCAAGGATCATAAAATTGTCAACAACATTCATTACATTCACCATTACAACAAAGAGTTTACATATAGTTACAATAATTTCATCATTACTTTTTATACATTAGAATGACAATGTCTCCTCATAACAAGTGAGGAGAGTACATCAGGAAATTAATACATGATACAATTGAACTATAGTACGATACAATACATGACGATACTCCACATGAACTGGGTCAATGCAGAAGGCTTCAAATCTAGGAGCAATCACCCAGAACATGAACAAGTGAGGGAACCCAATGGAGTGCATAGCACATTCCACCCAACCATGTGGAACCCTAAGGTCCACCCCCCATGTTAGGAGATAGCATTAAGGTCCCACCACAAAAGCCAAGAGGTAGACGACGACACAAAGACTAACATAACTCCAATGTACAAACTCAGTACATCAACACATGATAGTAACTCCACTTCCAGAGGCTCACAACACCAAAGGAAACAAAAGATGAGGGAATACTAAGTTGTCGTAGGAGGAGTTTCATAACATATCATCAATCAAGTAACATAATATCCAAATACAATCCAAGTACAATCCATGAAGCAGTCCAAAACCAAAAGGGAAAACTGAGGGGCTTCCCCGCCAAGACAAGCATGGGTCATATGGGCCCTTATTTCAAAGAGGTTCATTTTTATCTTATCTAGTTTCTTCATCCTCGGAGAGAGGACATTCCTCATGGTCCTCTTTGGAATCCGCCTCAATTTTTAGAGAAGAAGAGGGTTGAGCTTGCAGGATCTCTTTTTCCTCCTTAGATAATGAGGGTGTGTTTTGTCCACACCCTAGAGGCCAATCCATGATAGAAAATGGCTTCTTACTCTTAATAATTGGCTTCAATTCCACAATTTTCTTGTCCTTTTCCAACTTAAGATGAGTGAGGATTTGGCCTAACGTCTCCTCACCAGGATCCCTCTCATGACAATTCTTGGAATTCGATTGTTCCTCACGTTTGGACTCGAGGAAACTTTGGGGAAGGGTATCTTGGCGGTTGACCCCATGACCACCACCATGACCTCCCCCATGTCCCTGACCTCGACTTCGACCTCTTCCTCTTGGTATATTCCTATACATCATCATCAAAAGACAAATCACAAGTATGAAATGAGAATGACAGAAAAGAAAAGAAAAGTCCAAAACTTTAAGTTTCATATTCACCATCTGCACACATGGATTCGCATTGTAAAGTAACACAAGGTTCATGATGCATTTCTGATAGAAAGAATATCAGTGCATTGTGCACTACACCGAGGGTCCTATTCTTTCCACTAGTTTTGGCACCATTGGACCAACACTACTTAAGGCCAATTCTCGGGTTACTAAGCGAAGACAATAGGAGGGAGAAAACATACACTCAAGAGCACACACAACAAGAACAACATAATGGGCTCATGATGTATCCAAAGTGCCTAGTGTATGAACCTAGGCTCTGATACCATGTGTAGATTTATGATGCGAATCCGTATGTGCAGATGGTGAATATGAAGCTTAAAATTTTGGACTTTTGTTTTATTTTTTTGTCATGCTCATTTCATACATGTGATTTGTCTTTTGATGATGATGTGTAGGAATATGCCTAGAGGAAGAGGTCAAGGTCGAGGTTAGGGATGTGGGGGAGTTCATGGTGGTGGCCGTGTGATCAATCGCCAAGATACCCCTCCCCATAGTTTCCTCAAGTCCAAATGTGAGGAACAACCGAATTCCCAAAATTGTCATGAGAGGGATCCTAGTGAGGAGACATTAGGCCAAATCCTCACTCGTCTTAAGTTGGTGAAGGACAAGAAAATTTTGGAATCAAAGCCAATTCTTAAGAGTAATAAGTCACCCACTATCAGGGATTGGCCTCTAGGGTGTGGAAAAAATGAACCCTCATTATCTAAGGAGGAAAAAGAGATCTTGCGAGCTCAACCCTCTTCTTCTCTGAAAATTGAGATGGATTCCGACGAGGACCCTGAGGAATGTCCTCTCTCTGAGGATGAAGAAATTGGATAAGATAAAAATGAACCTCTTTGCAATAAGGGCCCATGTGACCCATGCTTGTCTTGGGGGAGGAAATCCCCTCATTTTTCCCTTTTGGTTTTGGACTTCTTCATGGATTGTACTTGGATTGTATTTAGATATTATGTTACTTGATTGATGATATGTGATGACACTCCTCTTACGAAAACTTAGTATTCCCTCGTCTTTTGTTTCCCTTGGTGTTGTGAGCCTCTGGAAGTGGAGTTACTGTCATGTGTTGTTGTACTGAGTTTGTACGTTGAAGTTATGTTAGTCTTTGTGTTGTCATCTACCTCTTGGCTTTTGTGGTGGGACCTTCATGCTATCTCCTAGCACAGGGGGTGGACCTTAGGGTTCCACATGGTTGGGTGGAACATGCTATGCACTCCATTGGGTTCCCTCACTTGTTCGTGTTCCAGGTGATTGCTCCTGGATTTGAAGCCTTCTACATTGACCCAATTCATGTGGAGTATCTTCATGTATTGTATTGTACTACAGTTCAATTGTATCATGTATTAATCTCCTGATGTACTCTCCTCACTTGTTATGAGGAGGCATTGTCATTTTGATGTATAAAAAGTAATGATGTAATTATTGTAACTATATGTAAACTCTTTGTTGTAATGTTGAATGTAATAAATGTTGCTGACAATTTTATGATCCTTGATGTTATTATATTATTGATCTTGTAATGGTTACCTCATAGTAATTGATCTTGTAAATGTGATGGTTAAACATACTTTCTTATTGAAGATGGAATCTAATTCATGTGATGACTTTCAGTTGTTGTCACAGACCTTAGAGGGCTTAGGTTAGATTTGTGTTAACGTTTCATTTACAATTGTGTGAATATAGCATATAAAAAAAAAAATCTTGTTTGAGGTAAGTTAGTGCATGTTGTCCTATAAGGTTTCGTGGTGGGGCATTACATAATTTGAAATTTGAAATTAATGATTAATCTTGGAGAAAGTATAGAAATTTTATCATTTCAAACCTCTTTTTACAAGTGCATTATATACCTACCAAGCCCTTAAATAGTGATGACTTTGATATGTTAGATGATGCCCTTGAGTACTTCATCTTTCCTAGATCATCCACTAAGGCTTCTAACATTCTAACACACTATTTAGAAAAATAAATATAATCACACCTTAACTTATTATTTACCCACCCACAAATCAACCCCAACCTCAAATCAAACCCATACTTATCATAGGACCACAACCAAATAAATTGAAACCTTTAGGTCACATCTTAAATTTTGCAAGATAATTAATCCAACATAATCATGCAAATAATGTATTGCAGCAACAACATTACCATGTTGTTGTGCATACATACAACACACAAAAAAACAAGCAACCAAAACAAATGCAGTCCATTCCTTTGTCATTACCTCTCCTACAACCCATCTTACCCACTGCACCTCGTTTACCTCAACATAATGGTAAGGAGTATGATCTTGTGGAGCAGCTTTGTGTACTCCTGCTAAGATCTCCTTGTGGGATTTTATTTAAACCTTGTTGCAAGGTGTGCACCCTTGGTCTCCTTGTACTATGAAATGCAATTCTTGGGTTCATGGAATGGCTTAACCACCTCCCATGGAATCATTAACTCTAGCAGTTGTATCGAGCATTAACAGGTCAATCTTTCAGTACAATGATAACAGTTTGTGCAACAATTGGTATGAGAGCCTAGGTCACGAGTTCAAACCCCTCACTTGTGTTGGGGGGATTGTTGCAAGGTGTGCACCCTTGGTATCCTTGTGTTGTGCAACACAACACTCAGGTTCGAGACATGGCTTAACTACCTCCTATGGATTCATTAACTATGGAAATTGTATCAGGCATTAATAGGTTGATCTTTTGGTACAATGGCAACCATCTATGCCACAAAACTCACCCATTTATCATGGAATACTTCAAGATGGTTTCAAAAATTTGTGCCTCCTAGTGCAGAACCAAATGTTGTGGAATCTTTTCTTAAGGGTATGAATTCAACAAATTTGAATATTATCTTTCATCAAAATGAGTTACCCCCTTTGGAGATACAAAAGGAAAATTATCCCTTGATGATAATGATTGTTATTAACAAAGTTGGTATTAGACATAACCTTATTAATAATGGTTTAGGTCTTAACATTTATAGAATTCTCCTTTTAGACAAGATTGGGGTGGATAATTTACTTGATGCTTTATCTATTCATGGTTTTAGCAATGTGAGAAGACAACCATTATGAATGATAACATTACTAGTTACAGTTGGTCCTATCATGTTACTGACTCCTATCCATGTCATGCCTGATACTCTTTCATAAAATCTTCTCTTTGGTATACCATGGATTCATGAGATGAAAGGATTTCCTTCAACACTTCATTGTCTAATGAAATACACATATAACAATAAGGTTTGCATGGTGAAAGTTGATCCTAAGTTTGAGAATTTTTTACAAATTGAAATAGGAATTAAGTGATCCTTTAACAAATTAATCCCAACTTCAAAAGTGGAATCTTTACAAGTTGAAACTAATGATATTATGTTTCACCTTTAACAAATTTATTAGATGATGATTGGAATTTTTATATTTTACACCTACTTTTATAGGGGAATATAAAATCTCACCATCAAGGTCGAAAGAAGAGAAAGAAATTGTAGTAGTATCCACACAATCTCCTATAGAATCATCTAAAACATCTAATTTCATAATTTTCAACAATGAAGAGAACACCAATTACACATCTTCATATGATGAGAGTGATTATGAAATCTGTTAGAATTGGCTATGGATGCCAAGATCTATGGACCAAATGGAAAGCACAAAAACAAAGAGAGAAAATATGACATGACAAGAATAGACTGTATTCAATGTCATTGATATGATATGATTATTGATTAATTACAAATGAGAGATATCCCTTGGTTATATAGCCAAGGTGAGATGCAAGATGTCATAGGATTATGACAAGTGTCTTAATCATATGACATGTGACAACTAATCACACTTACCTAGGTTCACATGTAGTAGTTGTCAAAGGATAAGATAACAACTAATGACAACTAACATCTTCTAGAAAGATTCATTCCTATGACCTAAGTAAACTTAACTAAGATGTAAATAAGTCCCCTAGTAATGAACTGACTAGGTACAAGACTTTATTTACACCAACACCCCACCTTAAGTGCAACTTAGGGAGTAGCGAATTATTATGCAAATGACACAAAGATGGAAAGATGGGTCTCGGCTACTAGGCCATGTTAGGTACCCATGTACACACACAATGCAATCAATGCAATCTCTCACAAGCGAGGAAAGGGAGAAACCTCATGGTAAAAACTCCCCCTCAAAAGAGAGATGAAATACAAAATAGAAATGCTCTCAATGAAGAATGAGAAGGTAAAAACCCCATGTGAGGAAAAAGACCCCCCATAAGAGAGAAGTAGAAGACAGATAAGGCTGCCCCCCCTCAATGTTGAGTCTCCTGCAATGATGGTAGAAGCTCGACAGTGAATGCTGAAGATGATCCAATCTCGTCGAACAACGTTCCTCCCCTTAGGAAGAAACAAAACCAAGGATGTATGCAGGATATCATGAAGATGGATGATGGATGATGATGTCTCTGAAGCATGCTCAAGTGTCTCCATGTCGATGTCGAAAGCTGACACACTCCAATCAGGCGTTCTAGGCCACACTGCTAAGAGGAAAATCCAACATCTAGTAGAGAAGAATGTAGAACATAATTCAAAGACAAGGATATCCCCTCTGAAGACAAAGAAGCCTCCTCCAAATGTTGTCCAAAACTATCCACACTCACGCCAATCTGTGAAGAATGATCATGTAGAGAATGAACAAGAGGGTCAAGGTGTTCCCTCACAACAATTGAAGAAGGTATATCTTCATAAAAGAGAAGATGGATGTGATCAATGGTGTCCTCCAAATCTGCAAGATGAGACTCCACAAACAAGTCTGAAATACCTGTCAAGAAGTCATCTAAAGTAGCCATATCTGGAAGACAATGTATGTCTTGCTGCACTGAATCACTAGGAGCCAAAATTGTAGCAACACAAGTATCATCAAGTACAACAGTAGATGGAGGAGATGAAATGCATGGCTCAAGTACTAGATCTGATGTGAGTATGCCCAAGTTCAAGAAGCCAAATGTCTCCTCTAAATCATGGTGTATGTGATCAACAGTCGAATGAACAAGGTCATCATTAGAAGCAAACTGTGCAAAGGAATACAACCGAGATGAATGATCAACCACCCCAGTAGCAATGATCTCTCGACTCTCCAAGTCCCGAATGATAACTGAATCAGGAGTGAACTCCACAGTTCTCCCATCTCCACCATGTGTAATTTGATAAATGGAAAGCAGATTGTTCATCAAATGAGGAACACACAAGACATCCTAAAAAGTGTTCTCCCCAATGCTAATAGATCCCTTCCCTATTACACTCATGTATGTATTGTTTCCCATCAAGATAGGAGACATAGTACAAGGCTGAAATGAAGAGAAGATAGTCTGTGAAGATGCCATATGATGAGATGCTCCTGAATCTAGAAGCCATCTCCCTGATCCTGGACTTGAATGAGCACAAAGAGCTTGTCCTTTATATCCTAATATATATGTTTGACCTTTGTCCTTTTTAGACTGTTTTGAAGTAGAAGGAGAAGAAGATTCAGACATTCTAGAAGGAAAATCAACGTGATTCTTTTTGAGAAGATGTTTCAACTCATCAATGTCCTTATAACAATAATGTTCTTCATGTCCATCCTTCTTGCAATATGCACAAAAAGGTCTCTCCTTCTTAGATGTTTCTCTTTTTGATGATGAGGCCTTTGATTCTTTATGTGGCTTGTTCTTTTTCTTCTTTTGCTTCTTATCAAGATTGGTTGATTCTTTCTATACCTTAGACTCATTAGCCACCAATGCTTGTGGTTTGGAAGACTTGATTAGACCCATGTTCATTAACTTAGCTTCCTCTTGGATTAAGAGATTTGCAAAGTCATCAAACTTAGGATCAACATATGATGCTCCCATAGAAAGTCAATGGGTATGAAAGCCAGAAACAAACACTAAATACTCAGGACCAAGCTTGGATAACACATTCAGAATCAATTGTAAATCCTCTTTTTCAATAGTGCATTCTTTCAATTGTGTTCTTAGTTGCTTGATTTTGGAGATGTAGTCTTCGATGTGGTCAAAACTTTTAGGATCAAGATTCATCAAATCATTATCAATCTGATAGCCTCTAATCTTATTTGTTTTACCATACAATTTCTCAAAAGTCTCCCATACCTCTTTAGGTGTATTACATGATTCAATGTGAAATTGCAAATCAAATGAGACTAATGAACATATGCATCCAAGTGTTTTCTCACGATCAATCTCCCACACTGCCAATTCTTTAGCATCAGTAGGTTTTTGAATTGTGTCCTTTAGATGACCTATTAGACCTTTCATCATGAGATAGTTTGACACTGATTTTCTCCATGTAGCATAATTATGTGGATTTAGGGGTTCAATTTGAGATCTCCCCATTGCAAGAACACAAATCAAGCAAAAGAATGCAAACAATCACTTCAAGATTACCCCCCCCAAATCACTTAATCAAGAAACCCCCCCAAGCAATATCTAATTTTTCACTTTATATTTAGTGCGTTTACAGTTGCCACTTGCCAAAAACAGCAAAGTGGTCTTTGATCTTAGTGCTTACAAATGCCAAAATAGGCCACAGTATCAAGTACAATTTTTGGTACAAAATGAGATCAATCTGATCATACCACTGAGAAGTACACAAAAAATCATGCACTTTCAAAAAAAATTGCACCCAAAAATGCTACTGTAGGAGCAAGATATAAGCTCCCGAAGTTCCCAAAATGAGGACGAAGCAGCAACACCTGTGAGAATCTGCAATTTTTGGAAAAACTAGGAACCAAAATGAAAAACTGATTGCACCAGTGCGTAGAACACGAAAAATTAGCCCAAATCAAAAAAAAATTGTTCAAAAAAAGGAGCCAAAATGATTGAGATATTGAGCTTCAAAGTTCGCCTTCGAAAATCAGATTGCAAACCGTGAGGGGTTAAAAAAATTCAAACCAGTCACTGACGTCACTGTAGATGCAGGATGACATCAGCAATTGAAGCGATTAAATTTGACGTCTGGATGCACATCACAAAGGAATATTCCCTTTTGTGGAATATTCTGTAATGCTCCTTGGCTTAAAGTTGACGGTGAAATGGTCGTCACTGGTCAGCTTACATCAGAATCGAAATATTCTGGATTCCGTCAGAATATTCGCCGATGAACAAGTTGAGCACCGGATTTTTTTTGGATTGCCGGTCGTTGAAAAGGTCGGCCGGATTTTCTTTCTGGTCGCCGCCAGTCATTGAATTCCCGCCAAAGGCTTTGTGGACACGGAAAGTGGTGATGGGCCCGCGGGGGCACGCGGTGGAATGGTCGTAGGTCACGTGGGACCTAAGTACTCTGCGGGTACAGAGTACCCTGCAACCGGGTACGCAGAAATCTTTTTCTGCTTTTTGATTTTGATTTTTGATTTTTAAAATAAACTTTTACAATGAAAAGTATTTGATCGGTACAACAATGATTTTTTCATAAAAAATTTTCAATGAAAATTTTCATTTTGATTTTTAAAAAAATCGTACCGTTGTCATAATGACACCTAGGGGCCGTACGGATCTACGGGAAAAAAATTTTTGCCTCACCGAACAACTGCTTTGAATCGGACGATTTGACAATTGATCTTAGGGTTTTTGGCCCTTTTGGATGCGATGGCAAGGTTGGATTTGACCCAAAATGCTCCAAAATTGCAGCTGCCTTCTGGATCTGGCAACCACTCTTCAGCTTCAAACCCTCTTAGATTTGGCCTCGTATGTCCGATTTGGATGAAACAAAAGGAAAAATTGACTATCTCGAACCTTCTGAATGCAATGGTGAGCTCAGATTTGCACTAGCAAGCTCAGATGTGAACCTGCAACAAAGAGCCATGAATGGAACCTCCTCAGATCTGGAATCTCTCCTCAGAATAAGACTCTCCAATGGCACCCAAACCGCTCTGATACCATGTTAGAATTGGCTATGGATGCTAAGATCTATGGACCAAATGGAAGCACAAAAAGAGAGAGAGAAAATATGACATGACAAGAATAGACTGTATTCAATGTCATTGATATGATATGATTATTGATTAATTACAAATGAGAGATATCCCTTGGTTATATAGCCAAGGTGAGATGCAAGATGTCATAGGATTATGACAAATGTCTTAATCATATGACATGTGACAACTAATCACACTTACCTAGGTTCACATGTAGTAGTTGTCAAAGGATAAGATAACAACTAATGACAACTAACATCTTCTAGAAAGATTCCTTCCTATGACCTAAGTAAACTTAACTAAGATGTAAATAAGTCCCCTAGTAATGAACTGACTAGGTACAATACTTTATTTACACCAACAAAATCCACCTTCCTTGAAAGAATTGGAAGCCATTTATGGAAGAGGATATAAACTCCTTTCACAATTTGGGTATAATGGTAAAGGATGTGGTGTAAAAGAACAAGGTATATGTGTCCCAATAGAGCTAAACACACAAGAGATAACAAGAGGTCTTGGTTATTGTCCTTCAAAACCCACAAAAGTATCATGAAGACCTTCACTCAATACTAACACCATAACAGAAAATCCTCTCAAGACAAATCTAAATTTAGTTCATCTTGAATTGATAGACAACACATGAAATGATATTGTAAGTGTGGAAAAGCAAAAAGTAAAAGACTAACTAAAACACTTCTTAATAAGACATTAGATCAAGATTAACATGAATTGAACTAATTTAAAACACTGAAAAGCCTGAAGACGTCTCATTGTCTCCTATCTCCAAAGATTTATCAAGTTACAAAAGCTCTCAAATTTGTAAGCACTGTAACTGTTTAAAATGCCTATCTATAAAATGGAATGGATTCTAAATGCAACGATGTGATGATTAAGAATGATTTCTAAGTGATATGAAGCTACTGTAAACTATCCTAATGAAAACTGATAAAAAGAAGCTACAATAAAAACTAATGATGCTGCCATGATATAAAATCTACTGATGCCATGATGGTATGATGATACTAAAATGCTAATGCTAATGCTTATGATTGCTTGGTTGCTTGGTTGTATTCCTGCAAAGTAAGTTTTCATAAATTGGGATTTCTCAGATCATTTTCATGCTTCAAAAGGCTATATATATATATATATATATATATTTTCGGCAACAGTTTTTACACAGGGGTAACACAACAAAGGCTGAGATTAAATCTGGAGATTTGAATGGTAAGAGATGAGAAGGTGGAGCTGATCATGGGGGATTGTTCCTCTCCATGAAAACACTAGGCAAGATGAGAGGAAAGATTTAAGAAGATTGAGAGGATTTCCTGCAGGTTTGTCCCCAAGTCTTTCCCGTGAATGCCAGTTGCATTAATTAGATTAATAAAAAGCTAATTTTATTGGTGAGTGAATAGAGGGATTTGATTTATGCTTTTATTTAAATATTTTTGATTTATTTAAATTTAGCAAATAGAGAGATAAATAATTTAATAAAAAAAACTATAGAAGTTGTTTATTAAATTAAAATAGAAGGAATATGATAATTAAATTAAAGATTTTAGGATATATTTATTTAATTAAGAAGAAATGTGATGAGATAATTAAATAATACCAACTTATTGAAGTTGCGTGTTTAATTTCAAGATAGAATTAATGGATAAAGTATAGAAGAAATAATAATGATAATAATTAAATAAAACAAAGTATTTAATTAAGAGGAAATAGTGTGATAAAATAGAAGAACTAATAGTGAACTTAAAATAAATAAATATTTCTATTTATTTACTAAGTAAATGAATTAATATTAATTAATCAAATAAATTGTATTTAATTAATTAGATTCTCCAGACCATTTTTAGGTGTATATAGATATATCACTATATGTTTTTCAAAATGATGAGTCATTAGAATTTTTTTTGGAAATGAATGACACTTTTCCTACTTTCCATCATGATCATAGATTTCCCTATTGTCTCAATGCTAACACATATTTTTGGAAGGAAGAATATTTAACCGATGATCAACAAGATACATCTCAAACAATTCCTAACACTTTAGACCGTAGTACATTACTTACAGTAGGAGATGCTATAGATGTCTAGATGGACCCATCTAACAAAGAAAAGGTTTTTCTAATTGAAAATTCTCTTTACGATGATAACTAGGAAGATCACACAACATTGTTACATGATTTTCTTGAGATCTTTGCATGGTCTTATTCAAATATGTTTGGTATACATCTTGACATAGTCATGCACAACATTGTTTTAGAAGATGATGTTAAACCTATAAGATAAAATATATGCAAGATGAATCCTAAGGTGGATTTATTAGTTAAGGCTACGATTGAAAAAAAATTACAAGAAGGTTTCATTTTCCCCATTGATTATTCACCTTGGATATCTAACATTTTTGTTGTGGAAAAAATTGATAATCGTATTTGAATGTGAATGGATTTTCACGATCTTAATAAGGAATCTTTGAAAGATAATTTTCCCCTTCCAAATATTGACATGATTGTTGATTCAATTACAACACATGCCCTATTATCATTCTTGGATGGATTTTTGGGATATAATAAAATCTTTATCAATCCTCAAAATCAATATAAAACAATATTTATTACACCTTAGGGAACATTTTTTTGGGTAGTTATGCCCTTTGGATTGAAAAACATTGGAGCAACATATCAAAGAGAAATGAAATTAATATCCCATGATTTCATACACAACATTTTTGAGGATTATGTCGATGATATCTTGGGTAAGTCTATAACGCATCAAGATCATTTCAAAATTCTCTATCAAATCGTTGAGAGAATTTGTAAGTACAATATGATATTGAATCGAATAAAATGTGTCTTCGATGTGGATAGTGGAAAACTATTAGGTTTTATAGTGTCACATCATGGTATTGAGGTGGGAAAAAATAAAATTGATGCTATAGTAAACATGTCACCTCCTAAGAATATTTCTCAACTTCGTAGCTTACAAGGAAATATTTAGGCTATTCACCATTTTGTTGCATCACTAATAGATCACACTCTTCCCTTTACCCAACTTCTTATGAAAGAATCACAATTTAAATGGAAATAATATTGTCAAAAATTCTTTGAGAGCTTAAAGAAATATAGCTAATCCTCTACTTTTACAACCAGCTATGTCGAGACAATCTTTTATTCTTTATATTTTTGCTTCATCCAATGCCCTTGTTATGTTATTGGTGCAACAAAATGATAATAATAAAGAGCATATTGTTTATTACATGTTGTACATTAATTGATTATGAGACTGGATAGATGACTTCAGATAAATGATGTTTGGATCTTGTGTTTTCTGCGAACAAGTTGGGACATTATTTATTAAATTCCAAAGTGCATGTTATCAGAAGATTTGATCCTTTGAAACATATTTTTGCAAAAACGAACTTGTCAAAAAACTTAGTTAAATGGGTTATGTTGTTAACAAAGTTTGACCTTAATTTTATTTCTCAAAAAAGTAATTAAGGGGAAAGCATTGACCAACCATCTAGTTGAAGCTTCTTCACCATTAGCATTACTAAATCAAGACTCATTTCTTGATGAAAGTGTTTTAAAAATAGATGATAATGAAACATGGGAGTTATGCTTTGATGATTCTACGTGTCAAACTAGCTCTTGTGCTAGAGTCATATTGATATTAGATTGCAAAGACAATTGTCATTGCACCAAAAGATGAATCTGTTAATGTCTGATACAATTGCTAGAGTTAATGAATTCACAGGAGACGGTTAAGCCATGTCACAAACCTAAGAATTTCCTTGCACAACAAAGGAGACCAAGGGCACATACCTTGCAACAGTCCCCCCAGCACAAGCGAGGGGCTCAAACCTATGACCTAGGCTCTAATACCAATTGTTGCAAATATGGTTTCCATTGCTCCAAAATATTGACTTGTTAATGCCCAATACAACCACCAAATTCAATGAATCTACAAGAGGAAAATAAGCCATGTCACGAACACAAGCGTTGTGCTACATGACAAAGGAGACCAAGGGCGAACACCTTGCAATAGATACCTCCCTCAAGAAATCTAATTCTCTTATCTTACCATATAAATTTCCTTTGCACAAATAATAATGTGGAGTATGAGGCCCTTATCATAGGATTACATGCAGCTTTGTCCTTGAATTTTCAACACATTCACACATTTGGAGATTCTCAATTGATTATTAAACAAATCAATAGATCATAACAAGAGAAACAAGATAAGTTATCCCAATATATTGATTTGACATTAAAGATACTAGAATTCTTTACCTCATACACTATTGATAATGTTCCATGAAAGGATAATCGACATGCGGATGCAATGACAAGCACAAACTCTCGTGTATCCCTCAATGATTCTTCCTTATATTTTACATTTACGATTCATACTTTGACATCACCATTGATAGTCGAAAGCATAAAGGAAACTTTGATCTGTCATATTGATTCATCAAATGAATGGTAATCACCCATATTCTAGTATTTGAGAGATGACATTTTTCCTAGACCAACTACCAAGAGAACTCAAGTTCATATTTGAAATCTTATAGCTCATTATATAATCTTAGCTAATGTGTTATATCACCAATCATATAATGGTATTCTTCTTCATTATCTTAATAAATATAAGATCCTAGTGGCTCTTGAGGAAGCTCATGTAGATGCCTATGAGCGACATTTCGATGGTCAATTGTTGGCTTAGAAATTAATTTGTATTGGGTATTATTTGAAAAATATGGAACAAGACTCTTTTTCTTATGTTAAAAAGTGTCCTAAATGTCAACAACACAAAAATGTGATTCATGCTCTTGCTTATGAACTTTGTGCACAAGCTTCTATTTGCCATTTTCAATATGGGGTTTGGATCTCATTGGAAATATTTCTCCTTCATCATCTTTAGGACACACATTTATAGTTATAGCTCTATAGATTGCTTTGTGAAGTGGGTAGAGGCAGTTCATCTTTGTTCCATAACTACTGATGTAATTTTTTATTTTATTATGGATAACATTGTTGCATGATTTGGTCTTCCTTTAGCCTTAATTATAGATAATGGTACACCATTTAAAAATAAGGAAGTGAAGCAGTTTTTAGAAAAGTTCCACATACAACATTGTTTCTCTACACCATATTATCCATAATTTGATGGAAAAGCAAAAGAAACAAAAAAATTTGAGAAAACATTACGCAAAATTGTTAACAAACATAACGAAGATTAGCATATTCAACTTTATTATGTATTGTGGGCTTATCAAACAAGTGTTCATACTACTATGGTAAAAACACCATACAACGTTGTCTATGGTGTTGATACAATGATGTCATTAAAGATAAATATTCCTTCTTTATTAATCTCTATCAGTGGCATTATTGATGATAACACTTATAGCGAACAATGACTTCAACAACTTGAAATGTTCAATGAACAACATATAAATGCTCTTGAACATCTTCAAGCTTATTCTAAAATCATGCAATTCAAATACAATGATAATGTCATCCACCATTCATTTAAGAAAGACGACTTGGTGTTATGTGAAAATCAACGTAATGTAAATGTGGCACCAAGGGAAAAATGAAACTTTAGTCCAAATTGGTTGGGACCTTGGTTTATTGATGAAGATTATGGATCTAGATCATACAAGCTTATGCCAATAGATGGTACATCTCTCAAAGAACCTATTAATGCTTAGTATTTGAATAGATATTATATTGAACAATTTTTTTTGAATAGTATGTGGTATCTTAAAGCATGTTGTTAGATTAAGTAGATGTTCTTTCTATTTTATCTCACATTGCTTCATTCTTGACAAGCGGTTATGTGTTGAATCTTTAGGAGTAATTTTTCATTATTGGATTATTACATTTTATGCACAATATTCACTATTTTGTGTGGTATGTTTTTTATTAGATGAGTAGGGTATTGGAAAGGGCCTTGATCCCATTTACAAAGATAAATATATAGCATTAAGACCTAAGAGACAACAAAAGTATAATGAGACAACAACCAACTAACAAGTAGAACAACAATAGGCCAACCCAAAATAGAACAATACAAGTTAGAACCACCTCTCACCAAGCACAAAGTCAAGGTGGTTTAAAGAATTGACCCATGGATTTTTTCTTTATCATAATAGAATGATTCCTCCCACAAATATTTTCATCTTTTTTTTACAAGGACGAGACACAAAATGATGAACCTAACCAGCCAAGCCTGAGGTTTCAACAAAGGAGACCACAATTGGCAGTTCATGTTGAATCTGTTGAGAAGGGGTGGTGTAATCTTTGACAATAGCTACCATATTTTCCTTCATTAGTAAGGACCGATTGCAAATATGAACTTCATTCTGAAGCTCCTGAGAGTGAGTGGAGTGATCTTCCATTATAGCTACCATCTTTTCCTTTTTCTTCCTAATGGAGTGTTGTTTCTTATTCCTCAAGTAGGTAAAGGAGGCATGACCCACTTGACCACAAGAATGACAAACAATCAAAGATTATTCATATTCAATCTATTGTTCCCATTTATCCAATTTTGAAGATAAGGTTATCTTAGTTGGGAGAATGAGGTTTTTTTCCACTAACACACAAAATCTAGTAGACATCAAACACTTTATGGATTTGGTGATCTTATCAGTAGTGAAAAACTACCCAAAAGAATTAGCAATACACATAAAGATCATTTCATTCCATAACTCCAAAGGAAGCCCAAGAAAATAGACCCGAATAGGGTACTTAGAAGTCTCTGTCATTGGGTTAAAACTTGGAAATCATTTTTTGAGACAAAGGCCATTCAAGCCAAAAAACCAAGGGCCTTCTAGAAGGACCGATGAACAGTCTTCCACACAAGAAAAGGAGAAGAGAAAGAAACCATTGAGCATAGAAATTACCTTAACTTTCCCTTTGTCCTTCCATACACGAAGGGCCCATCTTCTAACAACATCATTATGTGGACAAGTGCCACAGAATCTCCCAACCAAAGAGCTCTTAAGCCAATCCAAAGACTCAAAAAAAGAAGAGTCAAGAATATCATAGTGAGCTTGTCCATCATTCATAACACCAAAGGAACTTCCATTAGTATCTTCATAATAAAAATCAAGCTACAAGATAGACGTGCCATCCACCACCTTCACACTAAGCTCAATCGAAGCGGGAACAACCTTAGGAGAGGGAGAAAGAGAAATGTGAAGAGTGCTCAAGCTCTTAGTCCAACAAGCCATAAAAATAGAGGGAGGATCAAAAACAAAAGGGGGGAAATGGGAAACAATAGGAATAGAAACTTAAGAAGGTGAAGGAGAAATAACACCTTCCTCAATAACAACATTAAGAAAACCCTTCTTTAGATAAGGAAATAGAGGTTTCACCACAAAAATCGTAGAAGGCTTAACCTCAGAGATTGCAGTTGAACTCCTTTGTGACTCTTGACGTGCTTCAAGAAGAATATCAAGAAGAAGATCATCCTCCTCCGTAGACCCATCACAATCTTAGACATCAACAAGATCATCATACTCAAAAGAGACCAACTCTTCCTCATCCCAGCCATTAGCCCAGAAGTCAACCTCGAAAAAGGAAAAGGTAGAAACAAAAGGTGCCACTGCATCCAATTCATCATCCACAGGTTCACCTACCTCATCCCTAACAGTTGAGGATGAGTGACCAAAGACAGGGGAACAAGACACGGAAGATGAACCATCATCTTCGCCATCCTCATCTTGATCTGCATTGCAAATAGAAAAAGGAGATTTTTGTGGCAAAAAACAACTTCCCTTCCTTGTGCCCCTCCTCATAACCTTCCTTCCTTCCCTTCCACACCACAACAGAGAGCCAAATTTCATCAAAAAATCAAGGAATCCAAAACACAACAACATAAAAAGAAACGAGAAAAGACATGAGAGAAGAAAATGACAACAAAAAGGGGGAAAGAGAGCGGAGAAAGGCCAACCAAGGGGAAACAGGGGAAGCCACAAAGAGAGGAAGTAGGTGAGGGAAACCAAGAAGAAATGATAGGAGGAAGGAGAACAAAAATAAGCCAGATGATTAGAAGAATTTAACTTCATATTAAATTAGATCATAATGGCATCTAGTTTGATATAGTAACACTTAATAAAAAATGTGGCATCTAAGTTAGACTTGGTCGTTTAGTTAGATCACATCATTCATTTACATATATCAATTAGATTATGGTAGCATTTATTAAATAGTCTTATCAAGATTGTTTAATATATCATAATAGCATCTAATTTGACATATATGGAAATTCTTCACATAAAAGTAAAACATGCTTATATATATATATATCATTGTGTTTTTCTACATAATAATCACCACACTGAAAAAATGTGGTGTATCATACAAATAGTACATCATCATCTAATAGGCCTATGGCTACCATATTCCATGGGACCTGGTGGTGGTGGTCGATGTGAGAAGATAGATCAAGAGTAACTCCTAGAGCTACTTTGTGCTAGTACAACCTGTAGCTCACCTCTAACCTTAGCCTTAACCACAAGTGCTACCATGCAATACTCATCGAGACGATATCTCTCCACCCATACCCCACTGATCTCCTCTCATAAAATGGTCTACTTCTCGCTCTTTGTAGGAACTCAATCTCTCTCAAGTCTCAGCTCCTTGTGAGTAGCTCTCATGTCATCATACGTTGTCCTCCATTATGGCATAGGCTCGAATAAGTTTGTATGATGCTATGCACTTGGTAGTGGCCTATGCTCGGCTCACATGAGCTAGTGTGGGGGAATATCAGGAACCATATCTACTATAACTCGATCCATAAATTTGAGCCAATCTCAGGTACCAATTTCATTAAAGAGAAAACATAAAATACATCAGATACAAGCATATAACATATAAATATAAACATCACAACTATCTGATAACAAAAAGAAGAAATAATAACACATCATATCACCTAAATAGCCAACTCGCTAATCGAGATCTCAATATTCCACTATGATATCCATGCTTGGACTCCTCTAAGAGGTTGGGGGCATGGTGTGCACTACACTACAACTCTCTCCATGATCGTACGTTGATGGTCTCTCAGGAGTCATAGGATGTTCTCGTGATACACGAGAACAAGATGTAGGTCTCTCCTCGAGTGCATCTCTGGCCTCCTTTTTCTTATCAGGACCCCCCACCACTGGTTGATAATCCCCCTCCTCCTCATCGTCCTCTCCTACATCTCCATCATCATCCTCATCTCCATCTTTATGATCCTCTTGATGTTGTGGCTATGGTTTGAGATTGAGAATAGGATGGTCATTGAGGAATACAATATTTGGGTGTGTAGTCTCCCACCACCATTGGTATGTAATGGTAAAACCAACATCATCTACATTTGGTGCAAGATTCCTATCTCACCCCCCATCATCTATGTTGCTCAAGGGGAAATTTGCAATGGTAGTTCAGGGTACATCTTGTGGTCTGGCGACACTATGTGTAGATCTCAAGTATTTCGATCGAATAATGGGTGCCACCTGGGGGTGACCAAAATGTCTCATCACCTAATCATAATATAATGGCATGACAATATAATAATACTATAGAACAAAAAAGTGATCTTGTTGCATCCTAGCTAGCTATTGTGGTAGCCCTGACCAAGATTGTAGGGTCTTGTACAACCTCCAAATATGTCATCAAAATCTATTTGATTGAAAGTGACTCGCCAATAGAGTATGTATTTGTACTACCAAGGCCTCCTAAGTGGATAGCTGAAAATCATGGATATGTCCATGGTGCCTCCATGGTAAAACCCACGAGCTCGTACAAGCGATGTGCTCAAAGTCCCATACCTGAATTAATGTACACATCATAAGTCTACATGACTCATAATGTACGAACCCATCGAGATCATAATGTAAGTGGGCTAGCATGCTTTGCACCCCCAAGTGTATAACGTATCGTGCCTCTCCATCTCTTGTATTGTATATACAAGGCTCCCATGAAGGTGCATCCCTCATCCATCCAATGATATGGTGAGGGATACAATAACAATCATGATCTATTGGAGAAGCAAAACATCTACACCTGTGTGTAGGATCCATTGTAAAATAATGCAGCCCTTACCCTCATGGAGCATATGGTGGTTGGTGCAATAATACTGATCATCTAAAACCTCCTAGCTAGTCCATATGTCATCATGTCAGACACCCCTCCCTCGAGCAGGTAACCTAAGTATGCGGTATACATCCTCTAATGTGATGGTCACCTCTCCCATTAGAAGATGGAAGGTAGAGGTGTCTACGTCCTATCACTCCATAAGTATCATAAGTATAGCATCATGATATTGCATCAAAGGTATGGTGTACACCTAGTAAGACCTATGATGCATAGTTGTTGCTGCTCAGGAATAGAGAGTTGTGCAACCTTCTCCTAGAGTAATGAGATCAAGTGTCCTAAATGTTGTTGCATGTATGGTGGGTTCTATCAAAAAGGAAGAAAGAATCTTTGTTAGACTCACATCCCTGAGCATTAATATTAAAACAAAAATATTAGAACTCTATGCTCGATCAGGGGCACCCTTGTTGGTCTAGGGAACTCATGTTGTACTAGGGTGCCCATGCTAGTCAGGGGAACCCTCAAAGGTATAAGACACCCATTTTGGTCTAGGGCACCCCAAATTCGTAGAAAAACCTTAAAATACATAAAATAAAGGCCAAATTTAAATAGAATGTGAAAATTTCACTCACTCTCATGCCACCATGCCTCATGTGACATGCTCCCTCAAGGCCTCAAGTCTCGAAGGTCAATATAGTCATCATTGTGGCATCTTTTTTGTTAGGTTGATGATGGTAGCTCTCTCAATTCTCAAACTAAAAATGTGAAAATGAATGTCAAAAAGGTAATTTTTTTGTTAGTTATTAAAATTAGTAATAAATTTTTCATACCTTAATCCATTGAAATCAACATAACTTGAGCTACTGAACTCTCATTTTTTTTTGTTTGTTGTGTTGGGATTATGGTTCTTCTTTGTCTTTACCATGTGTTTGTTGATACCTAATGTTATGATCGCATGACCCTATCACCATAAAGCAAGTGGAATCAAGGGGCATACATCTACCCTCAAATTTCATTCTCCTTAGAAGTTTTAGACTAACACATTTGTTTGATGTGTAGGATGATTGTTGAATTTTTGATGATTTGGATTTACAGGATGTAGTTCCTAATGTTGTGGTTTTGTAGATTACTACATTGGGGGCTTCAATCTTTCATTTAGTTAATGATCTACATCCTCTAAAATATCATTTTTATGATATAATTTACTTTCAATACTTTAGCTTGCATATGCACATAGTGTCATATGGCTGCTATAGTGGAGGCTAAATGTAGCATTAGAAATTATACTCCCTTTTAGGTGAAAGTATAATTTCATGCTCTATTTTGAACCGACTTGAGTGACCTTATAATTAATGCATTTAGATATTCCCTAATCCCTAAATTTTCCTATCAACCTAGGAGAATGTGTCTACACTACCCTGAAGAATGTCTCGTCAATTAAACATCATCAAATTAATTATGACAAGTGTCTTAACTATGAAGAAGTCCTGATTTTAGCAGACCCTAAACATCCATTTCAAGCTTTATTGAAGTGTGAGAAAGCCAGTCTAGGGTGCCTTGCGCCCTAGACTAGCTATTTTCCTTGAAAAAAATATTGATTTCTCGTGCTTTTCGGTCATTAATTTTGAAGATGTAATTTTAAATTTGGGCCTTGGCGGTAATTTAATCCCAAAAATTCAAATTTAAATATGTTGGCCTAAACTTTAATTTATCCTAACTTCCACTATATGTTATGAATTATTATTTCAGAAATTAAGAAGAATAAGAAGGAAATGATACTCTACCAAAATACATTCAAATTTACAATTTTTTAAGAAGATTTTTAGATTTAATTAAGTTTTCTACAATTATTGGAGTTTGATGCCAATAAAAGAACATGATGGAATCTAGGTTTAGAGATTATTTTTGGCCATTTTCAACAACCTGATGACTTTTTTTCATAGTGTTCTCATTTTCAAGCTTCAACCTACTTGCTACCCTAAGTGAGGTATTACTATGTTTTAGATTTTCCTAAGGGTATTTGACTTATCTTGGTTTGATCTCATTATTGTCATTTAGGAATCTTTCTCTAACATATTTAATTAGTGTTTCATGCCTTTTAGCTCATTAAAACCTTAGATACACTTAAGGTTAAGAGCACACATATTTTATCAATTACTCCATTGGCTATTTGTGGAGTTAAAAATACCAAAACAAGGGTTTCCTCTCTTTTTAAAATTTTTGCAAGTTCATATTTGAAGATGAAAGTTTTAGAGCGGAGTTGTAGAAGGAAGACAAGGAGTTACAAACATGTGAAGTCAGATTTGAGAAAGAAGAAGCCAGTCAAGGGTGCCTTGCACCCTAAACTAGGGAAATCAACCTCAAAATCACATATCCAGTTCACAATATTTTTCCCTTCCAGAATCTTTCTCAAATTTTGGTTTCTTAGTTTTGTCAGTACATAAAAGTTACACTTTTAGATCAGGTCTCCTAGTTGAATTAACTCAATAAATTCTCATTAATCTCAATTAATTTCTAAGGAATTAAAGAATAATCCAAGGTTGATTGACTCACCCTTCAATTTTCAAGTCAATCTCATTTTCTTGCTGATCTAGGTTTGAATGTTCTTTGAAAAAGGATTGATGTTAGTGGTCTAAGCATTAGACCTAGGACCCCTTTTTCAATAAACACCCTTTAAGACTTATATATCTTTAAAATTCAAGGGGAATTATTGTAGATGTACACAAAAAAAGGTAGAGGGGAAATAATTAGTACATATATCAAAGGTCAATGTTCATGGTTAATTACAAAAGTGCTATCAATTATCTAGATTCTTGATAGTGACTTGAAAATTGATTTCAACATGAGAAATTGTAGACAACTTTATTTGTAGATAAGATGGGAACTACATTTACATTGCAAAGTGGTTTTCCCACCCCTCTCTATAGATTGAACCTACATTTATTGCAAAAAATTATATTAGTTTATAATGCTAGTCCTAACTAGGACCTTTCTCTATCTACTATAGTTGTAAACTCATGCAACTACTTTCAATAAATGTGGTATTCTTTTGAAACTTGACACTTTCTTACCTCATAATCTTAGCTTAGTCAAATCAAGGAAGAAACATTATTAGCTTAGTCTATAAAATTAGTTTTGTATGCTCAACATGGCATTGCGTGACAATCAACAACTTATTATACCATAAAAGTAGTTTTGTATGCTCTTTTGGGGCACTAAATTCCCACTAGAGTGGTAACTCCATAGATGATGTAAGATGTGTGAGATTATTGACTTCCTAAACATACAACTATCTAATGGATCCTCATAGCATCTTTAGATTTATTCTTCTTTGAAATGCTAGGTCTTCCATATAAGGCATGGAGAGTAGTTGCAACAGCTAAAACAAACATGTATAAATTCTTAAACATACTTGAAATTTTTTTGGTTATAGGTCTTAAAACTAAGTATTAACTTGGAAATAAATTTGGGTTTATAGGTCTATTTTTACCCAATCATCTTGTTCAAGTATGGTTTGTACCATTTTGGCACGTTTGAGGGTGCTATCTCTCAAAAACTCAAATCTAGAGGCCTAAAGGGCTAATTAGGATTGATAATTGTTTATTTTGAAGGGTATACATTTCACATTTTTATGTTTACACTATAGGAGTTGTATTTCCATAAAGGGTATCTAAAAGTGTGTTTATATTCCCATTAATGTCCATATATCTTTCTCATTATATTTATTCTAAAACATGACTACTAAGAAGGACAAACATGGCTAAATAGGCCATATTATGTGTTTTGCATGTCATGAGTAAAAATTGATTGTACCAACATGTTCATGTAGGTGGGTGAACTCTAGAAAAGGCTTTTGTTCATTTCCCAAGATATATTATCATTCCTAGCTACATTATTCTGACATAGTCTCTTAAGATCCCTAAGTGCAAAAAACTATCAAATTATGATGAAATGTTTCTCAAAATCCATGACACCTATGAATGTTCATTCTAAACTTATAAGTGCAAGTAGGGTCCCTATACAATAACCTCTCTCAATTTTTTAAATCTCCAATCCATTTGACTATGGAAACAATGTTTTAGAAGTTACAAAAAGTGTCATTTACATTCAATGACAAGTTGTTGGAAACCATATTTTGTGTTTTGTGCATTGTGGGGCTGAAACGACTATGCTAATATGTCCAGGTGGGTGGGTGCACACTAAGGAAAGGTTCTATTTTTTCCCCAAGATAGTCGATCATTTAGGCTACACTATTTCAATGCAGTCTTTTAAGAGCCCTAAGTGAGAAAATTTGTTAAACTATGACAAATGTTTCTTAAAATCTATGACACCTATAAATATTCCATATAAACTTATAGGTGAACATAGGGCACATCCACAATAGAATCTCTTAGTTTTTCAAATATCCAATCTATTTGACTATGGCGACACTAATTCAGAAGTTGTAAAAAGCATCATTTGCATTCAACAAAAAGGTTTTGACAACCATATTTTTCATTTCATGCATCATGGGGTTGAAATTACTATGCTAAAACATTTTATTGGGTGATCGAATTCTAGGGAAGGAATTTTTTCATCCCATAGGATAGTCGATCATTTTGGGCTACATTATTCCCTCTAAAATCCACCCCTCGAGCACTCCAATTTTTTTTTTTATAAACAATGCACTACTACTTGTGACCGACAACATAGTATAGGCTAACTACACTTGATCCATGAGGATTCAAAGCATATTTAAGCCACTATGTATCAATCCAAATAAAATCATTCAATGTAAACTAAGCTAAGAAGCCATTAAAACTAACATATTAAAATACAAAAGCTTCATAAACATTTATTGTAAGCCATTGAAACTTATCATATTGGGGGAGTGGTGTCGCATTGATGTGGAATGGCAACCCTTTCCCAATCCCTTGGATAATGAGCATGTTTTGATTGATTCTATTGAAGAGAATCAACAAAACCGGTGAGAGATGTGTTGTAAAACATGATGAAATCTATTTTAACATGATAAAAGCTAAGATGATCGATGTGAGTGTATGCAAAGCTATTATAAATTTATGCAAGATTCAAAAGATTATAACCCTAATTTCAAGATATGCTAAATGTATGCACCCGAGTTACCATTGAAGCCATTAATGGAAGCTAAGCTAAAAATGCATGTAAAATAACCTAGAATGCTTTTAAAATAAAAAAATTTGAGTGCAAATGGATGTGATTTTCAACAACATAAGTTTTCTCTAAAAAGGTGGATCCATATTCAATAGATGTAAGTTCTATTTATAGAATAGGTAAAATGAAACTGATGGTCAAGATTGAAAGAATTAATCAACGGTTAGAATGGACGGAAAATGGAGGCATGTATCATGGATTCCCATCAAGGGTTGAGGATGCAAGATGATTTTTAATCAAGGGCTTACATTCATCCAAACAAACACACTTTCAAAACTTGCACAAGAAGCTTTGTTGAAAGTTCGTTATTAAAAAAAATTATAAAATTTTCTGATTTTTTGGATGCCCCAACCATTGCCCCAACAAGAGGAATAAGCCAGTTCCCTAACCCCTCGAGAAATTGGATGGAAATTTTGAATTTTGGGTTGATTTCTTGACAAAGGTAAAATATAGGTTCAAGTGTTGAAACATGCCTCGAGATGCCAAAAATGGCCTCAAAAACGCAAAAAAAATGGCTCAAAATAGGTTGCACAGGGTGGAAATAGATAAAATAGGTCAAAACCCTAGTTTTTGTTCTAAATTAGGGGAAAAAACCCCTAATTTTTAGGCTTAAATAGGTGAGGAAGGATCATTTTCAAGTCTTTTAGGCATTCATGCTTGATAGAATTGTTGCATTTTGAGCTCTGACCTCTTGACGAAATGGAGCAACGAGTGCTCCCATGACACATTTCAGACTGGGTTCGAGAGTACCAGAGGCCTCTAGGCATAGGACCAATGGTATGCAATTCAAAACTTTCATTGCATTTTGAATTTTTGGTGCATTTATTAGGTTTTGAAGTTTTTTCTAGGTCGGTGTCGCTATATTACGATGTTATTTTGAGTGTCAGTGACACTTTTTTCATTTTTAGCAACACCATTGTGGATGGCAATGCACTTTTCAATTTGAAATTAGGGCTTCCATATTTCAAATTGTGACACGGATGTGCATAGCAACACACATCATTGATTTGCAATTTAGAATTAGAGTTTTAGATTTCAAAATGCAATGCTAGTGTAAATAGCGACTCTAGTCGTGATTTAGAATTTGAATGGATTGGGCATCATTGTTTGGAATTTGAATTATAGCAATGCCTTTGTAGATGGAAAAAAAAAATTCATTTTGGGGATAAAAACCTCCAAAATTAGCCAATTTTAGCAAATTTTGACGTTGTACGCTTCGTGGGTGCAAGAGGTTATTCAACCTTTGATGTCTCACGAGCACTAGCCTACTGTACTTTCCACCCTTGATGATTTATCTGAGCTTCAATAGAAGCACCTAGGAGAGATTGGATTGTGGTATGTTTCCCATATGCCCATCGTGAGGACCCATCTAGTGATGATGACAGTGTTATGCAAGTGATGGCATAGTGAGACCTCATCCTTCCACTTGCCCACCAGCGAGGTGATAGTCATGCTAGAGGATGTATGGCCAATATTGTGATTGTCGATACATGGAGAGTGAGCGATCTATGATAGAAATGTTGGATATGATTCTTGCCACGAGGTCCTTGGCCAAGACACTATTATCTTGGCCAACTCATAGATTGACCTCAAGATGTACTGAGGGTGTTCATCGACCTTCAGATTGATAGTTGGTGCAGTTATTTTGGAGTTGGTCACCCCAGACCAACGAAGCAGAGGGTTTAGTCCTAGATGGGAGCTTGCTTGGCATCAAATGATTTTTAGGCAGACCTAATATGCATGGGGGCCAGTGATGTTGGCCTCCCTTTATCATGATATGCATCAGTTTGTATACTATGATGGGAGAGCGATTGGTGTAGGAGTCACACTTTTGCATATATGGGCATGGAAGCATATTTCCATTCTCTGACCAATCATCGACATGGCAGCTGTGGATCCAGATGATCCAATCATTTGGAGGTACAAAGGGGCCATCACTCTACAACACAGAAGGGTAGCTTGGTATCCCCTACTAGAGGAGAGTGATTGATGATATGATAGTGTTTCAATAGCGATCATGGCTATAGATTTCAGCTTGGTATGATGATGTGCAACAACTCTTATTTTCTTGCTAGACCTGTTACATGTAGGGTCGAGAGCATACCATGATTGAGCAGTACTTGCCAAATAGAGTAGCTAGACAGTTTGGTGAGAGGAAAGACAGGCTCAATGATCAGTACATGACCATTTTTGTGAGATCAGCTCGAGAGGTGACTTGGGGGCCCACAATACCAGCTCATGAGGTCATCAAGGGATTTAGACAGCTGGTTTCTAGGCCGTGGGCCTATGATCAAGGGCAAGTTGATGCACAGACGATGCGTGCATATGATGCTTGGTTTGTACCCCCTCCCCAACTTACAAATCCAACGGGCATACCTCCACGAGGGAGGATGAGAGGGAGGGGAGTAGGTAGAGGATGAGGCTAGTCGTAGGATGGGCAAGGAAGAGCGTAGGTCAGAGGGCGGGGTAGAGGACTAGATGGGAAAGGTAGAGGACATGATGACCAGGATGGACAACAACATGATGGAAAGGTCCCCATTGCACCTCCACTATATCAGCAACCACCCATACAGCCACCACCAGTACAACAGCCATTGTCGAGGCTAAATCACCAAGATGTACAAATTCAATAGTTGTAGCAGTAGTTGCAAGTTGTGACGACTGAGCAAGATCAGGCTTGGCAGTAGGTTCTAGCACTTATAGTTGAGAGGGATCATGAACACCAGCTCAGATAGACCTTGCGTGTATAGTTGGCATAAGAGATTGGCCGACGATAGCAGTTAGAGGTCGTGTCTCAGTAGGAGTCTTAGCAAGCATAGGGGCTTGTTGGACAAACAGTGTTTGCATAGCTATACAGGACAACGAGGGAGGAGGTGGCATATTTGTGAACTTTGTATTATAGAGATGTCCCTCCACACCATTGACAGCCTGATTTTGAGCACCAGAGTCAAGTGCAGTCGAGTGCCTCTACCTCAGCCAGACAACCAAATTAGCCCAAACAGGGTGATAGGGCCAACGAGGGATAGACCTCTTTTGATTGTGCAGACACCTTTTTGTTGTATAGCCTGATTATTTATACAAATATACACTCATAGGCTCATTTTTTATTGCCTCATGTACATTGTACATTTTGATGATATTCATACACATCGATTCATATATTGTACCATGATAGTCATTGTTTTGATATATATACTAGATGATACAAATTCATGATGTGATGTGCCTTTATTTCATGATTTATGGATGTATGGATGCAAATGATGTGATGCGATGTTAAATTTATGTGTTATGATTATGTATGGATGCAATGTGATGGATGCACTTCTTTTATTTATGTGATATGTGAAATGTGATATGTGATAATGATTTATGATGTAATGCATATGATATGTGATGTTATGAGATGGATGTAATGTAATGCAATGGATGTGTGACCTTTTTTAGTATCTATCGATGATATTTTATGGGATGCATGTTATGATATGTTATGATATGCAAATGATATGATGAACACATTTCTATTTTTGTACTTTTCCATGCAATTTATGATGTCATGATGATGCATGTATGGATAAGGATGATGCTTCGAGTATGTATGCTATGAATGATTATGATATGGATGTGATGAATGGTAATGCAATGTATTAAGATGCTTAGAATAACAAATCTATATTATTTGAAACAACTGAATTGATAATGATGATGCAGTGGATTATGTTTTCCTTTATTATGATATGTTGTGATGATGCAAGATGTATGCATGCTGATGATTTTGTGGATGCAGGATAGATGTATGATGATATTTTTGTTGAATTTCATGATACCAGGTTAGCGTAGAAAGAAGATAGAAGAAAATAAATTAATTGATCATTTATTTTGAGATTGATTCAAAATTCTAACAAGTCCATGATCCACCAAGACTTTATTAGATGTGGTGATGAGAGTGATGATGATTTTTCTCATATCTTGGGATTGATATTTTTTGTCATTCCTTATTTTCAATATAACACATAGACACGATGTATCAAGGTAAAAATAACTAGGATGGTGTTGTATAAGTGACATAGAATTTGACTCTACAAATAGATAGGATAATCCTTGTTCACACCTTGACATACAAAAACCTCGTTGGAATATAGTTTAGAAATTTAGAATGTTTCGGACCAAAGCCTACACAATAGTCAACAATTTACTCCAAACAACTTGCCTACACACAACTAAGAAAGTATGTGCCAATATTATTTTATAAGAATACCCCATAAGCACAACAAACAAAAGACAATGATCGATGCCCAATTCCTTTCTCTCTAAATCATTTAGACATCATCAATAGGTCCTCAGAATGGGTCAATAAGATAAATCATAAGAAAAGATCGAAAACAAATAGTCAATGTTATCTATATCTCTTGCCAAAGGTGTGATGTGTTTAGGATAAATATCCAAAGTGATTGCCAATGATAATTCCCATTGTAGGAAGGATGCATCCTAGGATGTGTTATCAGATGTTAGTAGGTTGATAAGTTGTTTGAAAGGTCGTTGATAGAAAGTTCGATTGACATGTTTGATAATGATCAAGAGTTTGATTTTTGCATTTAAAGGTTCTACTTTTGCTGATTGTTGAACTTGTTTTCCATTTGTGTTACCAAAGGGTGAATGTGATGATCAATTTATTGTGGACAAAAGTTTATTGCAGGTGAAAGTGAAATGGGATGGATGGTTTTGGATTTTTTTTGGAATATTTCAATGTTTTTGGTATTTTGAAAATGTTTTGAGGCTATTTTTGGTCTTTTTGAAAGCTTATGTGAATCTTTAGATTTTCGATTATTTCAAGCTATTTAGGGTTTTTTAATTTTTCAATTTTTTTGTGTTTTCCTAAGTTTTCAAATGTTTTTTGGGGTTTTTTGGATATTTGGATGTTTAGGGATTTTCTAAGATTTTAAATGTTTAGGGGTTTTCCAAGTTTTTGACCAAGAACCTAACCTAAAAGACTATACTAAGGGCCTCGGGAGCTTATCAAAGATGACCCTTTCCTACGTTATACATGCAAAGACCACGTAGTTCAACTGACTCAAATTATTAGCGATGAGAAAATGAACAATTGATGGAATTTTAGTTTATTATGATGGACTCCTACATGATTGACCTAAGGTGTCTCGGGGGCACATCAATGATGGCCTTGCCTATGTTCAATCTTAGAGACTTGTAGTTCGACAGGGTACTATTTTTGGATTTTTGATGTTTTGACCTTTTTAGGGATTTTGATGTTTTTTGGATGTTTTGGATTTTGATGAGGTTTTATGAATGCTTTTGGGATTTTCGATGAGATTTTCAATAACCTTAAGATATACAAGAACCTGATCTGATCCATAATGAATTACCTCCGACATGATGCAATAGACTACCTTGATATAGGAAAGATAAACTAACCTTAGGAATATGCCAAGTAGTACAAAAAGGGGATACGATACTTCACAAAATCAAGCTATGACATGGGCGTGGATGGTTGATGGAATAAATATGATGAATGATGTGATGGATGGATGTGATGCAAAGAATGATAGGATAAAGAGCCAAAGAATAGATGGAGGTTCTTTATTTACGCGAGGCGCCTGTTTGTCATGTTTTCACCAAGTTACTTAACCAAAGTGCCGCCAAAGTGGTTTTCACTAGAGAATGATTGTTTTTCTTTACTATTTTCAATATTTTTTCTCATTTTTTTGGATTTTTACTATTTTTTGATTTTTTTTGTATTTTCAAATTTACACCCTTCAAGCCTAGGCATAAATTTTTTTAAGATGCATACTATTGGTTGGTTCCTGCAAGGGTTCACCTTTAGGTGTTAACAATTGATATGCTCCTGATCCATAGCTTGTTGTGACGACAAAGGGACCTAACCAATTAGGCTCAAAATTTCCTTTAATGTCCTGATCTAGAAGATTTTTTTATTCTACTTTAGGACAAGATCCCCTACTTGGAAATACCTACACTTGATCTTCTTGTTATAACTCTATTTTAGTCAGTTTTGATATACTTGCAAGTGATTAAGGGAATCAAGTTGATGCTCATCCAAGAATTTTATCTCGTTTAGCTGAGATACTCTATACTCTTCATTAGTGATTATGTTTTGTAGTGAGACTCGTAGTGACAGAAGCTTGACCTCAATAGGAAAGATGGATTTTGATCCGTAGACCAAGGAGAAGGGGGTTGCACCTATAGGCATGTGGATACTAGTTTGATAGGTCGAGAGGGCAGTATTTAATTGCAGATGCCAATCATGGCTAGCTTCATTGATCATTTTCTTTAGGATTTTTAGAATGGTCTTGTTTGTATCCTCAACTTGACCATTTCCTTGGGGGTAATATGGGGTAGAGAACTGAAGATGGATGTTGAATTTTTGACATAACTCTTTTGCATCCTAATTCTTGAAGAGTGTTCCATTTTCTGAGATAAGGGCTTGTGGAACACCATAATGGAAGATAAGGTAATTCAGGATAAATTTGACAATTTTATTTCCCATTATGTAGTTCATAGTCCAATGGCTTCTACCCACTTGGTAAAGTACTCAATGGTGGTTATGATAAACTCGTGGCCATTAGATGAGGTGGGAGAGTAATCTTTCCTATGAGGTCAAGCCCCCACTGCGAGAAATGCCAAGGTGTGATCATTGGTTGTAACTCTTGAGGTAGAGCATGAATAAGATCTCCATGTTGTTGACATTGGACACACTTTTGCATGTACTAATGGGATTATTTTTCCATGGTTGGCCAGTAATACCCTATCCTCAATAGTTTCTTAGCTAAAGTCATACCACTAGAATGGGAACCACATATGTCATCGTGTACTTTTGTTAAGGCGGTCAAGGCTTCCTCTTGGTTAAGACATCGTAGTTATGTCCACTCGATGCTTTGTTGGTATAAGGTATCACCTAGGATCACGAATCGGGATGCCTTCTTAACAAAGGTCTTTTTAAGGTTGGAGGTGATATTGGATGGGAGGGTTCCTCTGCTAAGGTAGGTGAATATATCATGATACCATGGGGATCTAGAACCAACGATGACACATACAAATTCAGATTCTTGGATTTTGAAAGTTGGCACAAGAAGTTCTTCTACCAAGAATTCACATTGAAGGATGTTGTGTGGCATATTTAACAATGATCCAATTGATTCCATGACATTTGTTCCTCGATTGTTCATGTGAGGAATCTACTCAAAATTTATATCAATGAAAAATTCCTTGAGACTTTCTACCATCTTCTTATAAGGACTGAGTTTATCATCCTTAGTTTGGTAGTTGTCATTGACTTGGTTGATAATCAGTTGTGAGTCTCCATAGACTTTCAACTCTTGTATCTGCCATTGAATTGCTATCCTTAGACCCATTATTAGGGCTTCATACTTTGCAATGTTGTTAGTATAGAAAAATGATAACTGGTGTGACTTAGGGATGCGATCACCTTGAGGGGTGATAAAAATAATACCCGCCCTTGATCCATGTTGGGTGAACGATCCATCAAAGTACATTTTCCACTGATTTGTTGCATTGTCAAGGAACATTGTTTCATTATGAAATTCAGATATCAAAGGATTCTTTGCATAGGTAGGTGCATCTACCAGTTGGTCCATGATTACTTTTCCTTTGATTACCTTGCACTCCACATACTCTATGTCAAATTTAGTTAAGATCATTACCTATTTGGCCATTCACCCAGTGAGAGTTTCTTTGGATGACAGATATTTCAATGGGTCGATATTTGCAATAAACTTGATTTGATGCAACATGATGTAATGTCTGAACTTTTGTAAAGAAAAAACCATTGCTAAGAATGCTTTCTCAATGGATGAATAGTTCATTTCATAGCCCACCAAGGTCCCACTAATGTAATAGATAGCTCTTTCTTTTTCTTTTTCATCATGTTGTGCTAGAAGAGCACCTAGTGTTGCTAATGTTGTCGAAATATATAGGATCAATGGCTTGTTTGGTATCGGTAACATGAGCAATCGAAGTGTCAATAGGTAGTCCTTGATATATTGGAATGCTTTATCACACTTCTCATCCCACTTGTAAGTTATTCCTTTATGGAGAAGATGCGAGAAAAGGGTGGATTTTATCTGATAATTGTACTATGAACCTTCTAATGGATTGTAATCTTACTTGAAACCCTCTCATCTGCTTCAATGTTTGTGGTGGTTCCATGTCTAAGATGGCTTTGAATTTTGTTGGATCAATTTCTATCCCTCTTTGTGATATCATGTAGCCAAGAAGCTTTCCTAATGTAACCCCAAAGACACACTTTTTTCAGGTTTAGCCATACCTTATACTCTTCAAGCCTATCGAAGATGGGTCCCAATACCTCTATGTGCTCACTCATTTTCTTTGATTTTACCAAAATATCATCCACATAGTCTTCAACTGTTTTGTGAATCATGTCATGAAAGATGAGGGCCATTACTCTTTGATAGGTTGCTCTTGTGTTCTTCAGCCCAAATAGCATCATGTTCCAACAATATCTTCCCCATGGACAACTGAATGCAGTTTTGTGTTGATCCTCCTTGGTGATCATGATTTTCTATAGCCTAAAAAACCATCTGTGAGTGATAGCATTTCATGCCCAACTGTTAAATCCATGATGATGTTGAAGTTAGGAAGAAGTAAATCATCCTTTGGGCATGCCTTTTTTAAGTCTCTAAAATTCGTGCATATTCTGATGCTCCTAGTGGGTTTGGAGACTAGTACCAGGTTGGAAACCCATTCAGGATAATCTATTGGTTAGATGAATCCAACATCAAGAAGCTTTTGTAACTCAAGTTTCACCAAGAGTGCTATTTGAGGGTGCATCTTTCTCAATTTTTCGCTTTACCGATTTAGCTTCAGGATAGACTACTAAATGATTCACAACCACTTATGGATCAAGTCCTGGAATATCTATGTACGACCATGCAAATTTGGCTCTTTGCTCTTTCAGGAACACTGCTAGGTTTTTCTTCTCTTCATCTAACATGGATTCGGCATAGAAAGTGGTCTTGGGTGCTTGTTTTGTTCCCACATTGACTAGAGTGGCCTTTTCTGCTAGCATTGCTGACTTCTCTAGATGCATTGCACTAAGGGGAAGATTGAATCCCTATCCTTGGGTGCCTCAGAGAGGTTTTCACCCTCAAATTCATCCTTTCTTTTTACTATTTTAAGATCAGAAAGTGCCACAGTGTGGTTTTCACTCAAAGATCTACATGTTAGTTGCATGCCATCAAAATTGTGACTGAAGGATTCAATCTTCTCCCCGTAGTATGCCCATGTGTCCAGCTGGATATCAAAACCATCTTTGTGATTTTCCCATGGTAAGTTGTTGTGAATTCCCATGGATTCTGAGATTGATTCATCATTTTCAAATAAATCTAGAATCGATGGTCCTTGTTGGTCCTAGTTAATGAGTTGTGGGTATACTAGGCTAATTTCAGTGGTTTGGTCATTTGGGATGAAAGATGTTGTGGATATCATGAAGAGAGAGTTATTCTCAAATAGGTCAGCAACATCGAGAGGGAAGTCATCTCGGGTAGTATCACGCAATGTTGGTAACCAAGAGGAAGCCTCAACCCACTTAGTGGAAGTACCTTTGCCAATAAGGGTAACCTTGCTAGTAGTACATCCTAAGCCAAGATTCTTTGGGAATTTCTTAGGAATGATGGGTTCTAGAAAACCATTGCCATTTTGACCTCGTTTCTCATTCTTGGTTATACACCCATCCCTTCATTAGTTGCCATCCTTTGTTGTCATCTTTCATGGGAAGAGTGGGGACGGGTCATTCATCTTGATATAGCAGTTTAGACATCCTCCTCATTGACATCTTCTTTGTTCAAATCCCCCACTTGGTGAAGGTAGTAGCCACCATCTTTATTGTTTTGGTGACTTTGTTGATAGGTGTGGGTTTCCCATGAGATTTGGGAGAAAGAGATAGCTCTCCCAACACAAGAGTATCCTTCGTTAGCTTATAGTTTCCACAACCATCATCCTAGATCATTGCTTTGATGTCGAGAATTTTTTGCACAATGGGTGCTTTTGTTTCTAAGGTAGATGCAAGGGATGATGGGTCAAAAAATGAGGAGGATTGTGTAGGTCTTTCTTCATTTTTAGGGATTTGGGTTATTTTTTAAAACTTGGCCTCAAAGTTCTTGCAGTATTAAAAAGGCTTAGAATCTCTATGGATGGTAACTTCTCTATCCTCAAAAGGAAACTTTACACATTGGTGATAGGTTGAAGCTACAGCTTTTAGGTCATGAATCAAGGTTCGACCGAGCAAGATGTTGTAGGGGAGATCAAGGTCTGACACTTGGTATGTAGTCTCTAAAATGACAGGTCCTACTTGGATGGGTAGTATGATGATGCCTTGAGATACCCGCTCTTGATTATCATATGCTCTAATGGTTGTACTCTTTGCTTTCTCAATAGTATCTTCTGAATAATCCAAGTTCTTGATCAACTGAAGGGTGAAAATGTTCAGACCTACACCTCCATCTACTAAGACTCTTTTAACCTTGTTCTTATGAATAATGACCTCAAGGTGTAAAGCACGATTATGAGATGGCTATGATGGTAGGTCTTGTTCCGAGAACGTGAGAAGATGAGGGATAGTGATATGCCCTAGCGTAGCTTGAAACTACTTTGTATCCATATCCTAAGGGATGGATGATGTTTAGATAAAGCTTTCTCTAAGATTTCCCTATGTGTGGGGGATAGCCTCAATAGTTCCAGGATAGAAATCTGTGTGAGGGTCTTCTTAAGCTGATCTAGGAGGCTATACTCTCTAGGATTTGATGTTAGAAAAGTAGGTTGTGCCTTAGATTGATATGGGACTCCTTGGATGGTGACCTTGCCACATCATTTGGTGACTCCACACTCTACACTAGGTCCTTTGATGGTGACAACAGTGATGACACTATCACAAGAAGCGACTACATTGGAATAAACATGTTGCACGCTCGTGTAATCCTTACCTTTTCCAGTGTTGTTTCTTTTGTTATGATATGGCATAGGGTTCTTTTATATCTTTAGATTCTGATTGTTGGCTAGTACCTCAATAGATATGTCTCCATTTTCAATAAGATCTTGGATAACATTTTTGAGTCTCATGCAGTTCGATGTTTTGTGTCCTTTGATTTTATGAAATTCATAGAGATATTTTTTGTTGTACCAAGTTGGTTTATCCTATGGTTCTTGGTAGTTTTCAAAATTGGGAAGCGTTATCAAGTTTGAATCTACTAATTTCTCCACGATAGTTTCAATAGGTTCCAACAACTATGTGTATTTGTGTTTCAGATAGTTGTCCCTGTTAGGGGTTTGTCTTTGTTGTATTTTGGTGTTGTCAATCTGAATTTTTTGTGGTGATGTAGTTTGTTTCACAGTTGGTTGAGCATTATCTATTTGATTGTTGTTTGGCCTACGAGCACTTAGGACCACCTTAGCATCTACCATGCCATCATTCATTATGTTCTTGTTCTTAGCCTAGACACGAGGCTTGTCATTTGAACTAGTTGATGGGTGATTGTCTTTGTATGCTTGGGTATTTCCCTGTGAGATTAGAGCTCTCTCAATGTTAAGGGATCTAGGGACAAGCTCGTCCTAAGAGGTAATGCACTACATTTTCAAGTGGAAGGATAAATTTGGATCAACATTTTCTATGATGATCCCTACTTGTTGTTCATCGAAAATGGGCCACTTGCTCTTGCTATCTCTTTGCCTCCATCATTGTAATAAATTGGCAAAAGATTCTCCTTTTTTTTGTTTGAGAGTATACAACTCTTCTAGGCTTACATCCATGTCAAGATTAAAGGAGAAGTGATCTATGAATTTATCAGTGATTTCTTGGAAGGATTTGATACCTGGAGGTAACTGAGAAAACCAGTCAATGGTTGGGCCTTTCAAGCTTTGTGGAAAGAGGCGCATTAAGTATGAATCATTGTAGGAAACCTCCATACACATAACATTAAACTCTTTGACATGGTCTACAAGACTTCCTCTCCCTTTGTATTTATCAAATTTGGGGACTTCAAAACTGGGAGGGAATAGTACCATTGTGATGTTTCGACCAAATGAATATGGGCATAGGTTTTGTTGTGTATGCGGCTTCTTCATTTTTCCCATTTGAATATCCTACATTTCTTGTGTTAATGCCTTAAGTTGTGATGCTACATCGTCTTGTGCATTTGGTGGAGGAACATATGTTGCGAACTTTGGGATGGCAGATGGATTGTATGTGGGATTCTGATATGATGAGGTGTTGTATGGTGTGCATGGTGGTGTAGGATATGGTGAAGGTGATGGTGGTGGACGCATATATGTTCCTAACTTGTTCATAGTGATGATGTTCTGTTGAGGATTATAGTAGGAACCTTGTTGCTGTTGGGCATACTATTGAGCTACTAAGCCTTGTTGTTGTTGTTTAGCTACTGTAGACATAGAAAATATACAGATTGATATCGCACACTCGATCCTGATCTACTAACATCGTTTCATCCTGAATCATCCCTCTATCTAACCATTTAATCGAATATCCTTATTTGATTAAATTCTTCATAATTCCCCTTTTAATTAAATAAATCCCTCGATTTAATTAAATAATCCATATTATTTGATTAAATCTCTAAAGTTCATCTAATTAAATTAAATAAATCAAACATTTATCTAATTTAATCTAACATCCCCCCCTTTGGTTAAATAAATCAAAAATATTTATTTAACTAAGTCTAAATCATTCTTTTCTCATTTTGAGTTATTTAAATCCTAAAATCTAAGTCAAAATGGTCAAAGCAACTAACATCATTTAAATTAATCAAATCATGATTAATACTAATCCTAATCACTCCAATCCTCTAGATTTTGCAACTTGCACATGAAAATAGATTTAATTGATTTATTAAATCTCTATTTTCCTCACAAGGCATCTTTGAAGGAATATTACCAAATTTGAATTCAAAAATGTGAGTTGACATGTCCTTCCAACAAGGCAATAACTCCACCTTACATGTCATTTGCCTTGAGCCAAGTGGAATTTAATGCTTTCTTTCTTCCCCCCTTTCAAGTCATTTCAACAAATTTGAAATTCAAATTTATGCATTTATTGACACAATCCTCAAAACTTGCTCAACCTTCATCCTCTCACATGTTGACAAGTGGCATCATATCATTGGTTGAATCTTTGTCCCACATTGATCAAATTTGGACATCTCTTCAACTTATCAATCTATAAATAAAGAGCTCATATCCTTATTTCATCATCCGCAAACATTGCAAAGTTACCATGCTAAAATACTTAGCCATTTCCATCCATCATTGAGTTCTTAGCTAGGCTTTTTGTAGATTTGGCTTGGAGTTCTCATCTTCAATATCATCTTCAACATTCGAAGCTTCTGTGCGAACCCTTTTCCTAGTACCTGCAAAACAACATGAATAAACAAGTTAGACAAGGATTTGCAAGCTAAAAGAAGGATTCCCCATGAAATCCATTTGCAAACTCAAAATAGGAAAGAAAATGTTGAAGAACACAAAGCCAATGACAAAACTAGATTAAATCCTAATTAAAGAAGCAAACACTTGATCCCATGGGGGAATTGGTGCCAATTTGATGTGAAAATTGGCCCTTTCCCAATCCCTATGATGCAAGATTCGAATGTTGAAGAGATTGTTGATCCACTTTTGATGAAAAGATGAGAACTCCAAGCCAAATCTGCAAAAATCCTAACTAGGAATTCAAATGATGTATGAAAATGGCTAAGTATTTTAGTATGGTAACTTTGTTTGGATTGTGGATGATAAAATGAGGAGAGGAGCTCTTCATTTATAGGATTTCAAGATGGATGAATGCCCAAATTTGAGCAATGTGGGACTAACTTTCATCCAATGATATGGTGCCACTTGTCAAGCTATGAATGGATGATGGTTGTGCAAGATTTGGGGTTTGTGCCAATAAATGCCAATATTTGAAATTCAAATTTGTTGAAATGACATGTAAGAGGGAAGGGAAAATGCAATAAATGCCACTTGGCTCAAGGCAAAGGACATGTAAGAGGTCTTAAATGCCTTGTTGGATGTACATGTTGACTTGGAATTTTGAATTCAAATTGAGAGAATATTCCAAAAGATGCCATGTGAGGAAAATAGGGATTTAATAAATGAATTAAATCTATTTTCATGTGCAACTTGCATTATCTAGAGGATGTGACATGAGATTAGATTAAATTAATCAAGGTTTAATTAATTTAACAGAGATTAGATGATGTGACTTATTTGACTTAGATTTATGGATTTATTTAAATCGAAGAGAGGAATATGATAAGAGGCTAATTAAATAAAGATTTTGATTTATTTAATTAAAAGGGATGGTGTTAGATTAAATCAAATAAGGTTTTAATTTATTTAATTTAATAGATAGATTTAGATATTTAATCAAATAAATTGATTATTTAATTAAATAGGGATAATTAGATCAGATGAATTGATTTAATTAACAAGAGAAAGTGACTTAATTAGAAAAAATGATTTATTTAATTAAGAGATGAATATTGATGAATTTTAATCAGATAGGGGAATTTGATTAAACGGTTAGACCGAGGGATGATTTAGGAAGAAACGATGTTAGTAAGTCAGGATCGAATGCACGATGTCAATCAATATATTTTCAATGTCTACAGCTTGCATCTTAGGAATTGGGAAAGGGCCAATTTTCACATCAAATTGGCACCAATCCCCCCATGGGATCATGAGTTTGCACATCTAATTAGGATTTTATCTTGTTTTTGTCATTTGCATTGTGTTCTTCAATATTTCTATTCCTAGTTTGAGTTGTAAATGGATTTCATGGGGAATCCTTGTTTTAGCTTGCAATTCCTTGTCTAACTTGTTTATTCATATTGTTTTGCAAGTACTAGGAAAAGGTTTCGTACAACTACTAGGGCTTGTTATTGGACTTGTTTTTGTTGTGCTACTAAGGTTGCTTGATGGGTTTGATGTTGTTGTGCTGCTAAGGCTACTTGATGGGCTTGATTTTATTGTGCGGCTAAGGTTGCTTGTTGTTGTTGTTCTACTAGGTCTATTTGTTGTTATTGTTGCTATTATTGTGCTGCTAGGGTTGCTTGTTGTTGTTATTGTTGTACAACTTGATTTTATGCATGTTGTGCTTGTTGCAAGGCTAGGGCATGTGCTTGCAATGTAGGATCAGTTGGTTGTTGGGACATATGTGATGGGTTTTGGGTGTTGATGTTTTGTAGGGGTTATGGGTTGTTGATGATAGGTTGGGGATTCCCTTGGTTTAACATTCCTTGTAAGATGGTGGATTGGGATGGAGGAATGTAAGTTTGAGGTCCCATTTGATTTTGCGTGATGAGAGGGACCGTAGGGAAATATGATGATGGTGCCATTAGGTATTGTGATGGGAATGGCACATTAGGACCTTGAGTCCATTGATTGAAAGGATTCCCTTGACCGATGTTTTGGGGATTTCCTTGTGTTTGGGAGGTGGTCAAGGTGTTACCTTGGTTGATGGGGTTTGTGACCAAGGGGTGTTTTTGAGTTGGGTTGGTGATGGATGGGACAGATGTGTTTTGGGAAATTAATGGGATGGATGAACTCATTAGGGGATTTGATAAAGATGTCCCATATTGTGTTGAAGGTTGATTTTGCGTAAGGGGATTAACTTTCCCTTTTGGGTCTATTTGAGACACTTGGTCCACACTTCCTTACGTGATGTTGGGCACACTTGTGGTACTTGTCGGGATGGATGAAGAGGGGTACCCTCGATATGTTGAGGTTGTCATGGATTCATGAAGTGTAAGTGGTTTATGTTGATGTAGAGGATTCTTGAGAATGAGAGGAGTTCCAAATGTTGGTTTCCAAGTAGTGTTTTGAGAAGGATTGGTGTTGAGGGTACCCACAAGTTTGTTACTTTGCAATGGAAAAGTGTGGCCAAAGTCCTTAGCAAGACTAGGAGTTGGTGTGTGACTTAACCCTAGCGATGAGGTTGTTTGAATGGTGGATGAAGTCAAGCCTTGTGTCAAGGGTTGCACAACAAAAGATAGGGAAATTGGAGCTACGTTTTCTAAGATTCGATGTGCTTGTTTATACTCCATGATTTCTTCCTTAGTAAGTCCAAATGGTTTGTTCATAATGTCTTCTATCTCATATGGCCCTAATGGAGATGAGGGTTGTGATGGGGTAACATGACTTCTTGGATCAAATTCTTGAGGATTGGGATCACTTGAGGTGAATGTGACTTTGGTTTTCTCCATGATTCTCATGTTGTGATCTTCTTTTTACAATAAATTTTGGATCACCTATGGGAGAGTTTTGTTGAGATTTGTAATGTTTAAACTCTCTATTTGACTCAAATCTAGGTAAAAGGGACGCTCTAAATCGTTTTGGAGCAATGATGGTAATGGGAGATGAAAAGATGAATCATATGGGGAGCGATCTTTGTAAACATTTTGGGACAACACTTTTGACTAAAGTTTGATTGTTTGATGTTTGGATAGAGAATGTTTATGAAATTGTGAATTTTTAGGGTAGACTTGTGACCTTCAAGATGAACTAGTTCAAAGATGATAACTAACTTAACGAAGTGCATAGAAAAGGATTCATTTCACATACAAAGTAGTTGGGTTAGGGTTTTGGGTTGATAGATGTCTAAGTCCAAAGTGTTGATGTGTTCAATTTTTTTACAAAGTTTGGTGGAGTGAAGGATGAAATTTGATAAGGGGTGGATGAAATGTTTGATCCAATATTGACCTAGAGTGAACCTTTTTTTTCCAAGACCAAGGTGGTGGGAAACATGCTATACCTCTAAAGTGTTCAAACCCTAAGGACTCAATGATAAGGAGAAGTTCATATGAAATGTGTAGATTTGGTTCATCCATAAACTAGTGAAGAAAATGTCTCCTTACTGATCTATCTCAGTTGCAGTGATTCCTTAAGATATGTCTCCAAATATACTTTGCACTATGATGTCTAAGCTGGAAATAGTACCATGTAGACCTTCTCTTGGGGATTTTGATTTTTTGAGAGATCATTTAGACAAGCACAAGATTATGAAAAAGAGGATATTTATTGCCATGTAGGAGGTGGTAATATGGGAATTTTGGACACAATATTTTCTTGTTCCTCTTGTTTTCCTTCTAAGATGTATGTTGTGTTTCTCCACTGGATTGGTGTTTTCTTTGTTTCAAAAGTGAAGTTCCTCAAAGTACTAATTATATATGTTTGTCCTTCTTCAATTAGTTCAAAGTTTGGTTGAATGATAGTGGGGGTAAGGTTTGGTTGTTCAAATGGAGCAATCGTATTCCAAATGGTCATGTGGGGTTCAATTTGTTAATTTATCTTGCTTAAATGAGTTTCTTTTTACCACAAACACTTGTCTTGCTTAAGTTTCAAAATAAATGTCTATTTCAAAAACATCATTCATTTCACAAAGTCCATTTCATGATAAGGATGAAATTAGGGGTATAGTTTCCTAGGTTAACTTTGGGAAGTATGGATTGAGATGTAAACCAAAACATTTAGAAGTCCCTAAGAATAAATCCTTAGGAAAAGCAACAATGTCAAGGCTTTTTCAAAGGGTATCCATACTTAGACCAAAGGGTTTGAAATTTTGAAAAGACTTGTCAATGTTTGTTTGTAATTGTTTTGGAACCAAGCAAGTGTTAAATTGACTCACAAGCATTTACAATCCTAGATAGAGTGGATACACATTTATTAGTAGGCTTACCATCGTCCCCTAAGAGATGATTAATCAGTGAAGATGAAATAGAAAAATAGGCTATGTCAAGGAAATGTAATGTCTTGATATGCCAAGCAAAAGATTCCCTTCCCTATTTGCTTTATTGCCTCAATAAAAAATCGTACATGGTAAGTAAATTCTTGGAATGGTGATATTCCAATGCACTACCTTAAAATACGTTTTAGAATTGGACTCGGTTAGCCACTACAAACAAGGATTTTAATGACCATAATCAAGATAAATTGGCATTATACACGCGGTGATTCACTCAATTAAGAGGCCTCCCAACCCTTAGAAATATCTAAGGGTTTTAACGCATCACAAGGATACTAAGGGAGACATTCATCGGTATAGGACAACCACAACTAGTCGGTTAATGACTTTAGTCACAACCAATTATTTATATAGTAGACCGAAATGAAAGCACTACTTGGGTCGTTCCCTCTCACAAATTGGGAGGTAGGCCCTCTAAAGGTAACACATGTTTAAAGCATAAAATTCTTTTTGTCACCCAATATTTCCAAAAGGCGCAAGGGGAGAGGATAGGAACTTCCAAGAAGAAAAGGTATACTTGTGTGTTTCTCTTCACCCAAGATCACACAAAGAGTAAGGGGAGAGGATACACACAACAAGCATACTCAAGCAAATCAGACACATGTTCATTTTAACCTTGAAAATCGTAATGAATTCATTTTAAGCACCAAATGAAGTGTGGAGATTATTTTTGTTCAATTTTAAACCAACAAGCATAATGATGTTAGGGTTCAATATTAACCAATTTGAACGATCATTTTAAACCCAAAAGAAATCTAGTTTGGTCCTAAAACGCGAAATAAAGCATCATAAATGGGTTATAATTTCCCCATAAGTGTCAAAAAACTTGTTAAAATTATATTCAAATGATGGTACACATCTTTACTCCAAGCTTTATTGCCCAAACCTGCAAAACCGGTTAGCCTTACAAACAAAAATGAGAAGTCAGTGACATGTTAAAGAGTAGATAACATCAAAAATTTAAAACACATGTCAAAATTTCATCACTGTTCTTTTTTACCAGTAAAAAGTATCATTGTTCACGAAGGCATCACCATAATTCAAAAAAGTGTCACTCTAGTGAAAAAAGCGTCGCTCTACAGTAAAACAGAGACGACAATGGCATCGCTATTTTGGGTGGCGTCCCTGTTTGCAAATCTTTAATACCTACAAAAAGTATTAGTGTTGCAAATTTTAATAGGCATGGGTGATTTAATTAAGCGTCAATGTATCTGCAGAAAAGGGTGTTGCTATATGGCGATGCCTAAAAAAGGCATCGATGTAGTCTTCAAAAGCATCATTGTATCTGCAAAACCAAAAAAATAGAATTTGAGAGGAAAATTCATTAAATTTGATCGGCACTGCCCTCCTTCTAGTGCCAAAATGTGACCAAAAATGTAGTATAGGCTAAGTACACTTGATCCATGAGGATTAAAAGCATATTTAAGCCACTATGCATCAATCCCAATAAAATCATTCAATGTAAACTAAGCTAAGAAGACATTAAAACTAACATATTAAAATACGAAAGCTTCATAAACATCTATTATAAGCCATTGAAACTTATCCTATTGGGGGAGTGGTGTCACATTGATGTGGAATGGTGAGCCTTTCCCAATCCCTTGGATAATGAGCTTGTTTCGAGTAATTCTATTGAAGATAATCAACAAAACTGATGAGAGATGTGTTGTAAAACATGATGAAATATATTTTAACATGGTAAAAGCTAAGATGATCGATGCGAGTGTATGCAAAGTTACTCTAAATGTATGCAAGATTTAAAATATTATAACCCTAATTTCAAGATATGCTAAATGGATGCACCTAAGTTACCATTGAAGCCATGAATGGAAGCTAAGCTAAAAATGCATGTAAAATAACCTAAAATGCTTTTAAAACATAAAATGTAAGTGCAAATGGATGTGATTTTCAATAGCATAAGTTTTTTTGAAAAAGGTGGATCCATATTCAATAGATGTAAGCTCTATTTATAGAATGGGAAAAATGAAACTGATGGTCAAGATTGAAAGAATCAATCAACGGTCAAAATGGAAGGAAAATGGAGGCATGGATCATGGATTCCCATCAATGGTTGAGGATGCAAGATGATTTTTAATCAAAGGCTTACATTCATCCAAACAAACACACTTTCAAAACTTTCACAAGAAGCTTTGTTGAAAGTTATAAAAATGAATATTCCCTTTTTCAAATGAGTGGGAGAAAGAGAATATTCTCAAAGAATATTCTCATGGGTGAGGAAAATTAGATAGTTAGTTAACTAAAACCAAATTTAATTGTGCAAAGGAGAAGGAATATTTCATGAGAATATTCCCTTTTGGAGGAATGTTTAAAGGAGGAATATTCTCAAGGAATATTCCCTTGCAAGTAGGAGGATTAGATTTAATTAGTAATTTGATAATTAAACAAAGTTTCAATTATGCAAATTAGGGGAATTAGGATATTCATTAAATAATTTATTTATTTAATGAAAAGGGGAAGTGATATGATATTTAATTAAATAACTTAGGGTTATTTATTAAATAAGAGGACACAGGGGTTAAATTAGATAATTTGATTTATCCAATTTAACAGGACAAAAGGTTAGCATGAAATGGAGTGAATTAACCTGATTAGATTAATCAGATTAATAGATGAAAATGATGTAATTAATTAAATAGTTAAGCTAGTTTAATCAATTAAGTGAAAAGAGGATGCATTTTAGGATGAAAATATGTTAGTATATCATATTCGAGTGCATGATATCATTCAAGACATTTTTAAGTGCCTACACTACCAACTTAACTAACCAGACGTATCCCATGTAAACTAGAAGTGTTAATTTCAGTAGTTTTGCATTCACCATGGTGGCAACAAAAATCAACTCCACCACTTATATGCTTACACTCAACCTGTAGTAAGGTCCCAAAGACAAGGTCTTTCCTAGACCTACAACCTAAGCCTCAAGGGTTTGTGATGACCCTTCCTATGTATCCCCTCATGGGAAATCAGAGGCTTCATAGTTCGCCCCACAATGATAGTGGGAGTTCAATCTCTCCTCTTGTATGATATCTATTATCTCTCCTTAACCCATAACTATTAATTTAGTACATGCAAGCTATCAACATAGTCAATTATAATATAATGATAATAATCATGCCATCAGGTGTTGCATCCATACCAATCATTTCCAAATGTTAATATACAAACATTCACAATATTCACGAGGGACATATCATGCCATTATCCAAAACATCATACACATAATGAATGTCTTGAGCCTACATCACACATACACCAAGTGACTAGCTTATACACGTCACAAATACAACAGTGATAGGATCATACATAGATCATAAGTACAATGATTAACTCTTATGTACATCACGAGTTCAATAATGATTGTCTTGTGCACATATCACATTTACATTAGTGATTGGCTTCGACATATATCACAAATATGCAGTGACAAGCTCTAACATGCATTACATATACATAGTGACAATCTCCACCATAAATCACAATTACACAGTAATGAGCTCAAACATACAACAAAATACATAGTGATGAGCTCCAAAATACATCACATACACAAAAGCAAGCTCCAACATACATCACATCCACAATCACTGATCAAAACATCACAATGGATAACACATGTCCATAATACATCCTAGATAGAAAGAATATCGGTGCATTATGCACTACACCGTGGGTCCTATCATTTCTTCTAGTCTTCTACATCATTGGAAAAATTGGAAGAGGATCAATGTATCCCATACTACACCACGAGTCTGTCCTCAATCCCTACAAGGCTAAGTATATAGTCTGACAACTAGGAAGGGCATTTGATGCATCCCATACTACATTGCGGGTCTGTCCACCATCCCAAGGGTTTCCCCAAGTAGTGAACTTATCAAACCTGATGGATTCTAACTTCAATCGCCTATAGGCCACTGACAACAAGTCTATTCACCTAGGAAGAAGTAGCTCTTGGCATATACCACCTTTGTGACCTTAGTTGTATTGTCAGATATCTTCTTCACAATCTTGGGTAACACCGGCCTCGGTCACTTTCGTGCCCTCAGTAATAGCCAGTGAACCCCCTTGATACAATGTTTAGCCCCAGATTACCATTACCCACATGGATGGGTCCCTACCTATGCAACTGTTACCTTATCTTAATCATAACCAGGGTAGCCACTACCTTCACCTTCGTGAACCAATTGAATGCTAACTAATCTCTAATAGTAGCCCAAACATCGATTAGTGGCATGGTCTAATGATTGCCTATCACTGCTCAAATATCCTAGAGGTTCACACTTGGGTGGGTCATACATAACATGAAACAAAATCACAATCAACATATATGCGGGCCTATACATAAAGACCTCTAGATATGGAGTCAATTTTCACAACACATAAAGTCACATGGAACCAACATGAGACAAACTTTTCCAAAATTATACGTATATTCAATTACCAATTACAAGTAGTTAAATCACTTTATTCATTTACTATTCAAAACACATCATGCATTAAATAAAAGTTATTAGAATCCCTTAACTCATCTCATACCCATTTCAACCTCAACTGAAGCTTATGGAGGAGATCAACCACTTAGGAACAACCCCAACCCTTAGAGTTCCCCCCTACACCCTCCCCTACGGACTTGAGGTCACAAAGGCATCCTTCACCCAAGGACTGCCCACGTTTCCACTTCCAAACGGATCAAAGTCACATGTAGTTCTACTTACAAGATCCCTCAAGGATACCTACACACTGGTCATGACACTTCCATCCACACATACAAAATCTCAATTTAAACCTTACCATGGTTATCATTCCTCATTCAATGCGAGCATCCCTAAACTCCATACAATTTCCTATCAAAGATATTGTTCCACATTTGGTATTGTAATGATAATAACATATAGTTTTCAACATAGGTTTCTATACATATTAATATTCTCTTACATAGGAGAATAAGGATTCATTAGGTTTTGATAAGAATATTGTTACCCATGATATATCTCTCCTAGCATGGAGATTTAAGCATACCTGGGTATAGGTTGCTATACAATCTAGATTCATTCTAAGGACTGGTTAGTAGTAAAGATTGTACATCCTTTAATAATAGTAGTCAAAATATCATTATCAAGCATCGATTGCACCCATAAGCCTTGACATGGGCCCAAGTGAAGTTTCCCATCCACTACATGGTTCTTTAATATCAAGGATCATAATTGTATAGAGAATCCTTTTTTATCCCGATCTGCATATGTCAATAATTACATACTTTCTCTAAACAAGATAGATGTTTGAATCCTACTTGAGACCAATGTGCACTATTATATCCTTTATATTATCAAATAAAGATGGGTACTCAATATTATTATTAATAATGTTTTAACCCCATTGATTTCATTTACCTTGTAGTGTGACTTCATAAATTCCTATAATAGCTTAGTTTAAAAATTAGATAATATTTTCCTTTTTTGTTTATACTAACCTAACTTTATTGGTAAACAATAAGTGATATGATTATGGACCAACACCCTTGTTTTGTTGCTTTAATTATCAAAAACTATACATGATATGATTATAACAGTAATATGTTTGTAATCAATACTTTTCTTGGTGGTTAACCAACCCTTACCACTATCCATTAGATTTCCCTTACAAACCTATAATTCAATGCATAATTCCAAAACTAGACCTTAATTTAATCTTGACATCACTATCAATCACAATCTAAAGGACATTTGACAATAGGTATGTTGCCACAAAATCAATGACAATGATGTCTCATTCAAACCATTTTGATTTATAAGACAAAGGTATATTAGTCTCATTCTCTAATGAATCCAAAATTTAATAAATGAATTGTACCCGTATACCATGATCAATATTAGGTCTTTGGTTTTAGTCATCATACATATTTTGTACTCATTATATGTAGGTTTCCAACGCTTTCCATGAAAATAGAATTTTTATCATCATTAATAACAATTTAAAATCATGTGTATAGACTTTAAGGATGGTCAAATAAAACATGAGCCTAATTAAATCTCTATCTAAACTATTAAAGCCACACTTCCTCCCTCTCATGAGACATTACAAAACTACAAATAACTTCAAGCCTGTTTGAAATATAAGCTAAGAAGTAGAATTATTCATAATTTGATATCATTCAAGAGAGAGTTTTGTGTCTATCTTCTTTATTAAATTATGTGCATAAGTTTTGTTAAGGTTGTGTTGATACAAGACAACATTCACAATTACATCCAACTTAAACATGTTTTTAATTATTCTTTGATAAGCATCCATACCTTTCTTCCATTCTCCAATCTAAGTGTAGGAATGCAAGATGATGTTCAAATTTTAATTGAAGGTTTTTAAAGCCTTTACAACAACCCAATTGTGAACATATCCAACTACCAAGGAAATTCCTTAAGCCACATTATGTCAACCATTTAGTCAAACAATTCACATGTCTAGGTCTTCATAGTTTGCATATAGGTTACCCTAAGTGTTTGGAGAGAGAGAGAGAGAGATAGAACTTAATCTAACTCTTCCAGCTACAAAATTTACCCAAGCATGCATATTTCAAAATGAAAAGTCATGCACAAGAACATGAACTATCTAACAAGATTTTCTTAAGGAAAATGAAGGCAGACATAAGACCCATGAATTGTTTAACAAAAGTCTCAGAGAACGACAAATGACAACACACAGGCAATTAATCCACCTAAAATAATTATTCTTAGCTATGGGAGTGGATAAAACACTATTTTAGAAAATCAATTACAAAGGAAGGTACATATCTCTAATATATTTTTTGAGCAAGTAGTAAAATTGGCCTTCCTTTTCGTCCAAATCTTTGCACCCACTTGAAATCCTGAAATAATTGGAGGATACTGAGTAGAATTATGGAGAAATTCCTAAATGAATCTTATGAGAATCCTACAACCTATTCACTCCTTGAGAGACCTTTTCATCCTTTCATATTTCGTGTCTTTCATGCCTTCACTTTGGCTTATGTTTGCATCCTTTCCTTAGCTGTAAAATCTATGTAACAGACCCACTATGTCGTCTATTTTCTCTGCTCGATGATATCTCCCAACCTTGCCATAATCGATGATGTGTTCCTTGAAGAATCCAAAGAAGGAACCTTCACTATTGATTCTCATTTACTAATTTCATTTGCTCAAAGTTCCTAAAGCCTCTTATTAAATCTATTTCATTGTAGGAAAAGATGACATTAACCGAAACAGGGGAGATTTGTATTTAATGCCTACCAATTGCATCTTCTTGAAGTTTCTAAAGCCCTTTCAATGGACCCATCTACGCATAATAGCATGTACAACCCTCTCTCCTTCCATTTTTCCCTTCCTCACTGCCTTTTTTGCTCATATCTTATAGCCTTCTGCTCTGCTCTCCAACCCCCCTACGCAATTTCTTCCCTCGTTTATGTGTGCCATCTAATTGAGCTTCCTGTGCATTTCTTTTTCTCACACTTTCCCCTATGCCTTCTAAAGCAGACTTGAATTTGTAGAATGAGGGGTCATGGGGGTTTAAATACTATTATGTGCCTCTCTTTTCTCCACACGACTTGCCCTTGCTTCCCTTTTCACGTGGAAAATCAAATGGAAATATGGGGGGAAGGTAAAGGGTTCCTTGCCTCACTAAATGCATTGTCTTCATCCTTCTTTGAATTTCCCCATTCCTCCTCTCCTCCCCAATTTAATACTTGCACAACAAGCCCATATTTTAGCCCATGCCTCATTAAATGGGGAATTGACTATGTTCTTCCCCTTATTTGTTTTTATTATTTCTTTTCTCTCCAATGTCCATTGTGCAGACACTAACAGGGATGTGACATTCCCACATGGTCTCTTAAGATCTAAGTGCCAAAAAACAACCAAACTATGAAAATAATGTTTCTCAAGATTCGTGACACTTGATAGAGTTCCTAAATTTTTTGAAATTTTGGGCTCATTTTTTGCTTGGTAATGCTTTGTTACATATATGCCCATGGGTAGGGTTTAAGGTTTTAGCTCTGTAACCTTGCTCTTAATTCCCTTATGTTTTAAAACCTTGGGCAATTTAATTTTCTACTGACCTACTCTACCCAGTCACCGATTGGTCAAGTCATAACTTAAGCCATCATAGGTGTCCTTTTACCAACCCCTTTCACTTAGGTCTATTGGTTTCCTAGTTTCATGTCATCACTTCAATAATACCTAAGGTCAGGTTGAAGTATTCTTATATAAAAATTTCCTTAGGAAAATTTCTACCTTGATGGTCAAAACCCGTCGCCCTAGTTGTGGCCCCATTCTAAGCTAACTTTATTGGCATGTGCAGAAATCTCGTATGTTGGATCTAAAGGTAAAATCTAGGTCATCTATCACACACCACGCATGAGTTAAAGAATGACCGCCAGAAGGTATGTGAGGTTTGTGATTGTTTGAAGCGTGTCCTTGTTGTGGTGGGGCCTTGTCTTCTTGCATCACACCTGATGCTTAGTTGTTTTAAGATCAGCGGTCCACATGTAGTTGCAAGGTCAAATCTCAACCATACATCACACACCTCACAACATTAAGTTAATGCTCATCAGAAGATGTGTGAGGTCTGCTATCAGGCAACACGTGTTGTTTTGTCCACTAGGAAAAGAAGTGGAGCCCATGAGAAGGAATTATGTGTCTTCCAGTCAACACATTCTAATTTGCTGACGAGTTGGTGAACTATTGTGAAGTAAATTCAAACTATGTTGACTCAATATGAGTCGTTCATTGCACCATCTTAGAGGGAAATCAATGGTTGCTATTTGAAATTATACCCACAGATATTAGAGTTGTTTTGCTTCATGTGAGCGAGCACTAATGGCCACAAGGACATTAGATGTTATTGTAATAGGGTCATAAAGAAACATAAAATTGATTTCCTCAAGTAGTTGAAGATCACAAGCTAGTGCAAAGCAACTAGAATATTGATCAAAGTGTTTGAGCTGTGACGCGAACAAATTAGGGTTCCTGTAAACACAAAAGCCATGAGTACAATTAAAATTGTTTCTGGTGCTTTATTCGAGCTATCTTGAATTAGGGTAGATTTTGATTATTTTCTTCCAATTGATTTAGCCTACATGCTTTAATTGCTTTATTGCATTAAAATTTTCACATAAAATTGTAGCTCTCGGTCAAATTTGTTCAAGTCTACATCTTCTAATTGTTCCCTAGGCTCCTAATTGAAAGAATTAGGTTTTTGGGCTCCTTTCTATTGGAACCCTAGTTCGTTGTAAACCTGCTTGAGTATCCATGGCTCCCAAAACAAAAACGTCTCATTCTAACACCCCAGCTAGGTTACTATCTGGAAACTTTGTCAACCAGCTCAAAACCTTGATCAACAAAAGAATTCAAGGAGTAGCAATATACTATGGCCCTAGAATTCATGAAGGATTATAGGATAAGTCGGCTTGGATCAAGGATGCTAAATTTCCTTATACTGGCTGGAAAATGTTTAGAAACTAGTATGGGAATAGGAATTGTGAGTATCCCATTTTCCATACTTGGAGATTAGACATGGGGAAACTTGTAGTCCCAAATGTGTATGTGGATGTGGACCTGCTCAAAGATATTGCAGCAAGATATGACCCTATGTCCAAAATTGTTAGGGCATGTAATGGTACTGAGGTGGTCAAGATTACCAAGGAAGAAATTGTGGAAATTTCTAAACTACAGGATTGGAATGAGGATATGGTCCCCATTGACCTTGATACCTTCAGAAAAGAATACGAGAATACCAAATTCTTGTTTTGAACTACATTGTTGCCAATGCACATTGCGTCAACTGGATATGGAAAGAATAGGAAGTAGATTAAGATTGGAAAAGATGAGAAGGAACCTTGTCCTATGAACTACTTTACCCACTACTTTAGGAAGACTTTCTGCTCCTTGTATCAAATTATTGGCTTTGATGCACCTGATACTATATCAATTGAATATTTGTACATGGCAAGCAATATACAATATGCATCCTTTAATGTAGTCTATGATTTTGCCACTTATTTAGTAGAAAACATGCACAAGCACTTGGTTGATCTTAAGGGAGGAAAGCATTGGGTGAAATTCTGGTGGTATTCTCTTTTGATGCATATGAATTTATATAGGCAAGAAAATAATTTTAGTGAGGACATGCCATTGAAGAAGGTGGAAGGTGATATTGAGCTACCAGTCCAATGTTGGACCCAAATTTTGGATATGGATGACCAAAAATTTGATTATGTAGTCTTTCATAATGTCTTTGCATCTAAGCTCAAGAGACTTATGGTTTTTAATCTACCAAGGATCCCTAAAGAGATTCATGACTTCCTAAGGCCTATGGAAAGGAGGCCTGAGTTGAATATAACCCATAATTGGAGAGATATCATTGCATATCTAGATAGAACTATATTCAGGGTGTATGGGACTAGTGTTTATCCTTTTTTGTTTCCCAGAGATGTATCTCTCAAGATTGGATTTATAGAAGTCACGAGACAGTTGGCAGGATCCCAAATGTGTCACTTGCCATAAAATAAGAAGGGTTCATTCTTTCATAAGTACACTGCATTTGCAGATTTTGTATTGGTAAAAGGGAGTTGGAAGGATTTGGAGGAGGTCCTCAAACCCTACAAGTTGATGACATCTCACCCTAGAAACCATGACCCTAAGGGATTCATTCATAAAGTAAAATAAGAAATGTCATTGGGTGTGTTTGTTCATAATTTCTACTATCCTAAGGATGTTGTCACAAACATTCTCGACCTACAAGTGCAAGAGGAAAAGAAAGAAATGTATCTTGTCTTCAACAAGATGGTAGCAAGGATCAGAAGATCAAATTTGGCTAATGAGCCTTTGCCCAACCTTCAAGGGAAAAGGAACCAAATAAGGTATGTAATGGAGAATTTTGAAAGTGTTGTTTGTGTGTTAAGAAGAGAAGAAATAATCAAAGACAAGGTAAAATCTTTGGCAACCGAAGAAGGACCATCTATACAATTGGAGAAAAGGCCTTCCTATCAGCCACCCAAAAATATTTGGGTGTATACTAGGAAAAGGAAACAATTAAGGAGTAGGTAGATCTAACCCATATTGCACTAGAGGATTCAAGGCTAGCCTCTCCAACTAGATCAGTCTCATTGCCTCCTAAGCAATCCTCACTTGTTATTATTGATATTGATTCCCATCCAAGAAGTTCTCCTCCTCCAAAGAAACCACTAATTAAGAAACAAAGGGTTGAGAAGAGCACGGTAGTGGATTACCCTGATAGTGATGAAGATGACATTGTGATAACCCTTGAAGGCATGCAGCAAGGGATGCCTTCTCCTCCAAGGGAAGTTGCATCAAGCTCTAGGACAAGTATCCTGAGATTGGGAAAATCTGAATTGAGTGGTATGAGTAATATTGATGACATGAGGGTGGAGGCTTGCAAAGATTTCATGGAGGATGATTCATTTACTGAAACACAAGCATTCAAGGATTTTGTATGGAGAGAAAAAGTTGGAGAATATGCAAAGAGGGTTGCTATTGAAAGAAGCTTACATCCTGAATTGTCCGAGGGTGTTATCCAAACCAATCTGATGCAAGAAATGAGGAAATAGTTTAAGAATATTACACCTAAGGAGGAAGAGAACTTGTGCAAAAGAGTGGTGTTTTGTTATTGCCTGAATGGGATATTGTTGATGTAGTGGTATTAGATACAATAAGAAGGGTTGATAAGCCTTTATTTCAAACTAAAGAAGAAACCAATTTGGCACTTTAGGGATCTGCATTCAGTCAGGAATGGGATGCTCTGGAAATATGGTCATTGTCTCTTAGTTCTAGGAATCCCAAAGTTGAAGAGCTATCAGACTTCAGTGGCAGATTGATTGTAAAAAGAGTTGCAAATACTCCAGCATTAGAAGTCGTTGACATGAATATAAATGCTACTAGGTTCACAAAAGCAACAGTTGAACATCTCACTAATGATAGGGATATGTTTAGAAGCAAGTAGCATGAGTTTTAAGATGAATAAAATAAGAGTTAGTAGAGAGTAATTGAGCTTGAAACATAGCAAGAATTTTAGAAACAACAAATGGAAATGTTGAGGTCTCAAAGGACAGCTAGATCAAGCCATACTGCTCTTATTCCTCCTATGACTCATCCTCGGTCTCCTCCACCTGAACAGTCATTGTCAATTGTGCCTTACAACATGGGTCAGGAGCCCATTGCAATAGAAAAGTCGATTACATCAAATGCAGCTCCATCTAATGAACCCACAAAAGGAAAACTATTTTAGCAAGTTGAGGTATATAAGAAATTGCTTGAGAAAATGCAGGACATGATGTATGAGAGCAATGCCAAGATTTTTCATACTGTTCTGAAGCACAGGTTAATAAGAATATTCAAGGTAAATTTAATAGTGTCCATGCTAATTACTCTTTGATGTTAAGAGCAATGAAGATATCTCAGAGAGATGGAAAATTGGGAACCCCACTCTTAGATAAATGGATTCCTAGGGTTGGTGATTTGAAATTAATGACAACTGGGGCTAAGAAACGAGAGGATAGATATCCAAAGGTCATCCCAACTTTCAAGTTTGTCAGTGATGTTAGGGAACAATAGTTCCATGGGTATGTCACTCCATTAGAGCAGAAAATAAGAGAGTTAAAGGCCAAGTATGATCAAGAAAATTTAACATTGTTACCTAACATTCAACAAGCCCATGATGAGCTGAAGCCCCTACAAATGTGGAAGTATCAAGTAGACACCACAATTGTTTCTCAAGCACAATTCATTTGTGAGGATGTTAATATTGACATACTGAAAGATAATTTGGAGATGTTATCTTTCATCATTAGTTTTCTCAAAGGCTTTGACAAGGAAGCTAATTCAGTGATGAAAAAGTATTCACCTTACAGAAAGAAAATGGATGAAATCATTTATTTCAATTGGCCATCTGAGGAGGAATATGAACAATGGAAAATGATATTTGTAGATGGATTGGATTAATGAATGCAAAATGGAACACATACTCGATCAAGTATTGTACAGGTCTAGCCTTTGAGGTTATAATGTGTAAAGTATGTGTCTCCTAACTAAAGGTACCATAGGTAAATACTAATCATTGATGATGTGGATGTTGAATGGGAATTTTGTTTGCTTTTCCTACCTTTGTAATTTTTGTCATCTTGCTTGATGGAATGGATGTGCTACAACAATTTAAAGGATATTCTTTTCAACATGTGCCTTTTGGAAGGTAGTTTTTTTCTTCTTAGCAAATGGAAATAATCTTTGTCTCATGTGTATTCCCTTTGATTGAAAATGTAAATATAACTGTAAAGGGAATATTGTGTTGTAGTGGTCCAATTAGGATGTGACATGTGCAATATTGGCCCGAAGCTTGTTTTTCTCCCTTGTTTCCATAAAATAGAATTCAAGGCCATTAGTGCAGGTCTTTTGATGAATTCTAGAATTGAATTGTGCAATTGAAGAACATAGAGCAAATATGTTAGAAGTCCTTATCTAATTCTTTGAGTCTAGTTAAGTAAGTTTTGTCAAATGTATGGTTCCTGAGCATATATAAATGATAATGCAAGTTTTTGAAGTCTATAGGACCTCTCCAATTTTACTCTATACCTAAATTATTAATGAAAATTTTGATCAAAGATCATTTCATTAATCCTCATCGTTATTGAACTTTGATGTATGCTTTGATTTTAGCCCTAGTTCAAAGAGTCAGTTAAAACGCTTAGATCAAATCGTTAATTCATGTGCAGGATAATTGGATCTAATAAGTAGTCTTAGAACTTGATTATTAATTTGTGAATTTTAAAGCAACTTCACGTATATCATAGATGTTCAATATTAAATATACCTTGCGGTTGAATTTCCTTCGACTCCTAGCCCGTAAATAATGGGATTGATCTCAATTCTTATGATTCCAATCACCCAACTTGAGAACACCATTTAAATAATATTTAAATCAATCTTTAATTTTTTTTGGTTGGTGTTTCATATTCTCAACTTTAGATGTGTAGTTCTTTCAAGGAAATGCTTATTTCTTGAAGGATTTCATCTTCCTTTCCTTTGATGATAATATATCTGCTTAGCTATGCAATGTATTCGTTAATTGTTTAGAAGAGTCATATAATATACATTGTGGGACTACCCTCCCAAGTTTTACAAAGCTTGAAGTGTAGGAGATAAAGCATTAGTGCTACATCTCGTTTGTTGGCCACTTATCTTGTAGGTATTTGACAATTGAGTCTAGAAAGCTCATAGGTACTTGGTGAGATCTAATTGGTTCGTTGAAAAAAACCAACAGAATGGTGACTCTATTGGGGACATAAGCTTTACAATTATTGGTCCTCCAGAATTCCTTATCAAAGATCATTATACTATATGGTGATATTTACTTATAGAGTCAGTCAATTTGAAGTGTCTACTAAATATCGCTCAAACCTTTGTCGTGTGTCTTGCCAAAGTTCATGTTAATTTTCTTGCCCTTTTGTTTTGAAAAGCTTGTGTTCAAAGTTCATTCAAAATCATGTCGCATGTGTCAAAGTTCGTCTGAGTTTCCAAGGATCTGGTGAAATTTTCACAAAGCATAAAAAAATTGCTACGTATTGGTCCCAAAGAATTTGGGTGGTGACTCTGAAATCTCTGCACCAGTGCAAGCCAGTGTTTAAAGATATCAAAGAAGTAAAGAAGAAGAATAGAAATAAATCAAAAAAGTTGATGGACATGGAGAAGATTTAAGTACAAATGAGAGGAACACGAGGCCATATGAAGAAGCATCTAGAGCAGAAGTTGGAAGGTGAATTTCCCAAGAACATGAACATATGCAGGATGTGGGCAAAAGAAAAGGACATTGAAAAATGTAAGTCTACTCCTCATCCGGTCCCTAAATGTGATATTCATTCTAGCTCTAGTTTAGAATGTGAAAGGAATTTGCTAGATTTTATTGATAGCACTTCTACTAAGAGAGGAGAGGTTTTTATGAATTCTGTTGTAAATGAAAAACCCTCAGACCCAAGCTTACGAGCCCTGGAAAGGAGAGAAAGAGATAGAATACAAGGAGATAATGCTAGTGCTAGTTGCATTAGAGTTGAAGGACATTTGACCCCGAATTCCCATCCTTATACTCCTATTCCTTTAGACTTGTTAACGAGAGATGATGAGTATTCCCATAATGTTGCTCCTAATCTAGCTGAGAATGTAGTAGCATCTAATGGTGATTCTACTTTACCAAAGGAAGAAGAGGTTCTCAATGATATGCAAAGACTTAGAGAAAAAGCCTCAAAATGCAATGAGAATAGGAAAAGGAGGGATGAAGAGAAAGAGCGAAGAATAAGGGAAGCCATAATGCAGGGATATGTTAAGGAGAAAGGTTGAGGAAATGGAAGAATTGGATAGATTAGTAGTTGAAATTGTCCAGACAACTGGTCTTGTTGTGCACAAGATTGTTTCAAAGATCCCTGTAATCCCCTCTGTTGATAATGTTGTTGCAAAACCACAAACCAACACTGCTGACAAGACTTTTATCCCAGTTGACCCTCCTCCCAAAAATACAAATCATGTTCCCCACAATGCTAATAAAGGAAAGAGACCCATGGAGGGAGTAAAAATAAATGAGGGATGTTCTTATAAGGACACACTACAGAATGAGTCTATCCCATTAGTTGAAATGTTGATGAAGGAGAATGAAGAGTTGGAGAAAAGAATGAAAGAGATGGAATTAATGGCTATAAATATTGAGATGAAAAGGAAACTTGGTTTCCTGGAGTCCACTATAAAAGGTTTTGTCCCTAAGACCCATAGTCCTCAAACCCACATATCATCCTCAAGTCCCCATACAAATGAGAAAACATCATCTAGTGGAAACCCTTCTAGCTCATCCTCATAGCCTGAAGACAAGGCTAGAACAATTCATTTCAATGATCAACATGATTCCCAACACAGAAGTTCTAGAAACAATAATGATAGGAGGGATCATGATAGCCAAGATGAGGAAGAAGGACCTAGTGGGGTGAGATTGTTGCACACCAATAGGTATAGGCAAATATGTTTTGAGAACATTCATGGATATCCAAACCCAGTTTAGATAATGTAAGGAAGCATTTACTTAAGTTCACTGGCAATAATGCTCTTAGTGGGGAGGAGCATTTAAAGGCTTTCCAAAGTTTTGTGGAGGATTTTGAATTATGGGATGATGATGTTTCCATAAAATATTTTATGCAATATTTAACAGAGGATGCCAGGGGCTAGTATAAGAGCTTTCCTAATGCAAGCATTGACTCCAAGGATTCTTTTTATCGAATCTTCAGGGAACAATATGGAGACCAAACTGATCCTTGGTTCAGGTTGAGTGATTTTAATAATATTACAAAGGGTCATAATGAATTAGCCACTGAGTTCAATTGAAGATTTTAGAAGGAAATGTACAAAGTCCCTGCTTATTTGAGACCCAATGAAAATGCATGTCTAGTTGTATATTGCAATGCATACGACTCAAAGATGTGTTATCTACTAAGAGACAAGAATCCACAATACCTGAGGGAAGCCTACAAAATGGCAGTCAATATTGAAAACAATAGAAGAGCATTAGGTAAAGTGGGGAGAAGGGATGACCCAAAACCTTTGAAGAACCCAAGGACTCAAAATGAAAAGATAGTCAAATCTGTAGCCCCTAATGAAAAATTAGATCAAGTTCTTAGTCTATTGCAAAAGGAAACCAAGAATGATAAACCATAATTCTAGAGAAATGAAAGGCCACCAAGACTACAAGACTATCCCTATCATACAAACTAGCACAATGGAAAGCTAGTCAATAATAGTTAGAAGAATATCCAAGGTACACGTGATCCTTTACAAAAACATTCCACAAATGTTACCGAAGACTTGCCTTGGTGTGGAGTGTGTCAAATGCCTCACTCTGCACAACAATGTGTTGTTGCTAGATCAATGGAGGAATCACCAGAGGATCAAGGAGCTTATGATTCTCCTCATGAATGAGAAGGGATTGTGAACATGCTCATGGCCAAATCAGATCTTGGTTGTGAAGAATACTCCTCAGATGGTGAGCCTAATTGAAGTGATGTGGATGTTCAAAGGCAGGAGGTGAGCTCTTATCATCAACAAGTATTCTCATATGAAGAGGGAGAGAATGATTGCATAGTCTACACTCTTGAGTCAGATAATGTTTCCTTGAGGAGACCCTCGAATGAGGAAATTGAGAGGTACACAATTGCATTCGCTACTAAGGTAAGGAATGAGTATCGTTTAAGAAATAGAACTATGGGTGGTAATTAGGGTAGCCCGAGGAGCATTTTTTTCAAGGAAAACAATGCAAAAAACAAAGGAACAAAGACAACGAACAAGAAAGAAGAGACAAAACCCAAGGGTAAAGAGATGAGAATTTGGGCCAAAAAGGGCACTATGGTGAAAATTGATGGTGAAACTGCTCCTCAAGCTGAGAAGGCCAAAGATGTTAGACCCGGTGCTGAAAAGGTTCAAGGAAAAGGTGAAAAGGTAATTCCTAAAGAATTCATACTCCCTGAGTTACCAAATTATTCTCCTATAGATATGTTTCAAGTATTGTCTCAAGTTAAAGTCACAGTCCCACTACTAGAAATGATGAGAATAGATGAGCATAAGGATAAATCTGTTGCTCTTATAAATAGTATTGCTACAAGTGGGAAGGATAAAATGGTTGATCAACCTGAATCAAGCAGAATTCAAGAGAAGAATGTTGAGGTCAAAGCGGTGATCAATGAAAATCCTAAGGTATATTTGGGAACGACCATTACTGCCAATCCAAGCCAAGTCAATCCATTTTTTCTAAGCCTGATCATTGATGGTAAATTTCTTAGAAATTGTATGATAGACTCGGGAGCCTCAAATAATGTAATGTCAGTTAAAATCATGGAAGAAATGGGCTTAAAGGTTGACATGACATATGGGAAGTGTTATGCCATGGGCTCAAGGGAAGTGCCTGTTATAGGGGTAATCAATAAATTTCCATATAAATTGGTTGGTTTCCCTGAGAAAGAGTTATTTATGAGTATCATAGTGGTGGACATTCCACCAACTTATGGGATGTTATTGTCAAGACACTAGAGTGCTTCCATGGGTGGGAGTATTCAATGCAACCTGTCATTTGCAAATTTTTCAATTGATCAAAAGGATGTTAAGATTGCAAGAGAACCAAGGGTCCGCCACATGATTGAATATGCTAAGGATCTTGAAGAGCCAACAATAATTAACTTTGTAAACACTGGTTTAGACACCTTTGAAGTGGAATAATTGAAGCCAGAAGATGAGGAAGTCAAGCCTGCACCGATTGACAAGGAGATCCTAGAAACACCACAAGAAGATGCCCTTTGGACTATGTACTTTTGATGAAGCCTATTCAAAGGAGGGCTCAGGTGCAGGGGTTATTCTCATCTCTCCAGAAGGTAAAACTTTCAAGTACTCATTCTTGTTACAATTTGCATGTACCAATAATGTTGTTGAGTACGAACCTCTCTTACTTGGGTTGAAATTAGCTTCCAAACATGGCATTAAGTTGTTAAAAGTGCTAGGGGATTCTGAGTTGGTAGTTTCCCAGATTAAATCTAGATTTGTTACTAAAGATAAAAGGCTTAGGCAATACAGAAATGAAATTTGGGATACTATTGAGGCCTTTGATGCCTTTGGTATAGATTGGATAGAAAGGGGACAAAATTTCAAGGTAGACTTATTAGCTAATATGGTTGTCCAATTAGATGATGTTACTTTTGATGGTGTCTCATGAATAGAAGTATAGACTTGGCCTACAATACTTGATAACATTTGTAATTGGAAAGTGTTTGATCCTGAAAATGACATTTTGAGATTCTTGCACTACATTGACCAATATGAAGGCCAAGAGATTGACTTTGGCTCATTTGTGGTTGAGCTTGATGGGAAAGAGACGTTATTTGGGAATGAGATAATTCAATTAAAGACAAATAATATTCTTAAAGGACTAGTCTCACTAGAGAGGTTCTTTGATGGCCCTAACAAATCAATATTAAGAAAGCATCTTCCCATAAGGATGATTTAGAGGAGATAAATCTAGGGACAAAGAATTCTCCTATAAAAGTGTATATTGGCAAGAAAATGAAACCCCATATCAAGAGTATGTTAATTTCCCTGTTGAGGAAATACAAGCATGTGCTTGCATGGTCATATGATGACCTAAAGGCTTACAGGGAGGACCTATTCCAACATGAAATTCCTTTGAAACCTAATGCAAATCCTTTCAGAAACAAATAGAGGCCAATCAATCCTACTTTGTAGCCAAAGATGCAATAAGAGCTTACAAAGTTGAGAGATGTTGGCATCATCAAACCCAACAGGTATTCATCATGGGTTTCAAATTTAGTTCCTATCAGCAAAAAGAATGGTGATATTAGGTTGTGTGTAGATTTCAGAAATCTTAATGTGGCATCTTTAAAGGATAACTATCATCTACCTAATATGGATGCCATGTTGCAAAAAGTCACAGGGTGTGAGCTACTTTCAATGATGGACAAATTCTCAGGATATAATCAAGTTATGGTAAGAGATTTTGAACAATACAAAACTGCTTTCACTACACCATGGGGGACTTACGTATATGTAAGAATGTCATTCAACCTGATTAATGGTGGTGCAACATTCTGAAGAGCCATGGATGTGACCTTTGCAGATTTTATCGATCTTTTCCTTGGTATATATCAGGATGATTTGACTACTCACAACAAGGAGGAAGATCATTATTCTCATTTAGATAAAATTTTCATCAAAGCTTTGGAATATGGGATCTCTTTGAATCCCAAGAAATGTGCTTTTGGAGTCAAAGAAGGTAAGCTATTGGGGCATATTGTTTCGAAAGATGGGGTTAGGATTGATCCTGAACATGTAGCAACCATAGATAAGATCACACAACCTAGGAATGTGAAGGGGATTCAATCTTTCTTTGGGAAAATTAACTTTGTGAGAAGATTTGTTACTAACTTTGCTAAAAAAATTAGGCCCATTTCTAAAATGTTGAAGAAAGGAGAGAAGGTGGTGTGGATAGAAGAACCTGCTAGGGCTTTTCAAGCCATAAAGGATGCCATTAAGGAGGCACCTGTCCTCAAGTCTCTATATTATACAAATCCCTTCCAGTTATTCACCTTTGCCTCGTTTCATACAATGGCATGGGTATTACTATAGAAGAATGATGAAGGCTTTGAGCAGCCTATTGCTTTCTTTAGCAAGTCCTTGCAGGCTACTGAGCTCAAATATGACACCACAGAAAAGCAAGCATATGCCCTGGTAAAGGCTGTAAAGAATTTTAGACCATATCTAACTAGGGAAACTATTGTAGCTTATGTTCCAAGTGTAGCAGTTAAAGACATTTTCACCCAACAGGAGACCACAAGTTGAAGATGCAGGTGGATCAATAGGATCCAATAGTTTAGCATAGATCTCCAAATTACAAAATTGGTGAGGGGTCAAGGCTTGGCCAAGTTGATGGCTGAGATAAAATTGGAAGCCAATCAAATTAATCAAGTTGAACATGAGAATGTTGCACCCATATGTGATATGTAGACCTATGGATGGTACAGGAGGATTGTCAAATACCTACAAACTATGCAATGCCCTGAAGGCATGCCTAAAAATGAAAGAACCCTCAAATTCCAGGCTATCAAGTATGTCATTATTGATGGTGAACTCTGGTGGAGAAGCCCAAAGGGTGTGTTCCTCAGATGTTTAGATGATCACCAAGCAGAAGACCTTTTGATTGAAATGCACTAGGGAGCATGTGGAGTTCATTACATGGCCAAGACAAATACCCAAAAAATACTGAGAGCGGGCTTCTGGTGACCTACCATGTTCAAAGATGCCCATAGATTTGTTAAGAAGTGTGATGCTTGCCATAGATTTATTGGTAAACTAATTTTTTTTGTTAATTTATCTCTTAGGTCAGTTTCAACCCAAGCCCTTTTCCAACAATGGGGCATTGATTTCATTGGAGAAATGTCAAAAAAGACTAGTGGGGGTCATCCTGGATCCTTGTGGCTATAGATTATTTCAAAAAATGGGTGGAGGTGATTCCCACCAAAAGAGCTACAAGAAAAGTGGTGATTTATTTCTTGATGACTAACATATTAAGTAGGTTTGGTGTCCCAGAGAGAATTATATCTGACAATGCCATGTGTTTTAGGTTTGAAGAATTCACTGATTTTTGCAATCAGTATGGTATATGTATTTCTTATTCATCTCCTTTCCACCCTCAAGGGAATGGACATGTGGAATCAAGTAATAAGAGTTTGATGAAGATCATCAAATAGGTAATTGAGAAAAATAATAAGGCATGGGACTCAAAACTGCAACTTGCACTGTGGATAGATAGGGCTACATTCAAAATGGCCATTGGGAAATCACCTTTTAACTTGGTATATGGGGTGGAAGCAAGAATACCCCATAATAACCTGATAAAGATGTATAATTTTTTCCAGGAATATGATACTGATATTTGTGATGCGATGCAACATAGGATGGATGAGTTAATTGAGCTTGACGAAACTAGAAGAGAAGCTCAGAAAAGAAATGAGAGGATGCAGCTCCAAGTTAAACATTTGTATGACAAAAAGTCCATTGAAAGGAATTTTGAAGTGGGATGTATGGTCTTGATGTGGAATGCAAAATTGGAAGACAAAGGAAAACATGGGAAGTTTGATCCCCTATGGCTTGGGCCCTATCTGATTGTAGATACACATGGGGAAGACTCATATTTCTTGCAATCCTTAACAAGTGAACTTCTAGAATTACCAGTACATGGATAGTTCCTAAAGTCTTATTTCTCATGAAATAGGTTTTTTTTCCATGTACACTATATATCTTTGTAAATGTTGTACATAGGTTTGGCGTGTTTTCTTTCTGCTACATCTGCTTGCCTTGTTTGGGAAAGCTCCTGATTTTTTTGAATTCCTTTGTGTTGGTAGATGCTTCACCATGAGATTTTTTTCACCATACCCACTAGGGGTATGCGTCCCCAAGCATGAGCCACTGATAAAGTTCTTAAAATTTTGAAATTTTGGGCTCATTTTTTGCTTGGTAATGGTCTGTTACATATATGCCCATGGCTGGGGTTTAGGGTTTTAGCTCTATAACCTTGCCTTTAGTTTCCTTATGTTTTAAAACCTTGGGAATTTTAATTTTTTGTTGACCTACTCTACCCAGTCACCGATTGGTGAAGTCATAACTTAAGCCATTGTAGACGTCCTTTTATAGGCCCCTTTCACTTAGGTCTATCGGTTGCCTAGTTTCATGTCATCACTTCAATAATACCTAAGGTTGGGCTGAAGTATTTTTATATAAAAATTACCTTGGGAAAATGTCTGCCTTGAGGGTCAAAACCTGTCAACCTAGTTGTGGCCCCATTCTAAGCTAACTTTATCGACATGTGCAAAAATCTCGTACACTGTAAGAAATGTAAAATCCTAGCCATCTTTCACACACCGTGCAGAAGTTAAAGAATGACCACCAAAAGGTATGTGAGGTCCATGATTGTTTGACACATGCCCTTGCTGTGGTGGGGCCTAGTCTGCTTGCATCACACCTGACACTTAGTTGTTTTTAGATTGGTAGTCCACATGAAGTCATAAGGTTAAATCTCAACCACCCATCACACACCTCCCAGCATTAAGTTAATGCTCATTAGAAGATGTGTGAGGTTCGTGATCAAGAAACATGTGTTTTGTTTCGTCTGTTGGGAAAAGAAGTGGAGCCCACGAGAAGGAATGATGTGGCTTCCAGTCAGCACATTCTCATTTGTTGATGAGTTGGTCAACTATTGCGAAGTAAATTCAAACTGTGTTGACTCAATCTGAGTCGTTCATTGTGACATCTTGGAGGGAAATCAATGACTGCTATTTGAAATTGTACCCATATATATTAGTCATTTTTCTTCATGTGAGTGAGCACTAATGGCTAAAAGGACATTAGTATTTATTGTAATTAGGTCATAAAGATACATAAAATTGATTTCCTCACGTAGTTGAAGATCACAAGCTGGTATAGAGCGACTAGAAGATTGATCAAAGTGTTTGAGCTATGACGCAAACAAATTAGGATTCCTGTAAATGCAAAAAGCCATGAGTACAATTAAAACTGTATCTAGTGCTTTATTTGAGCTATCTTGAATTAGGATAGATTTTGATTGTTTTCTTCCAATTGATTTGGCATGCATGCTTTAATTGCTTTATTGCATTAAAATTGCACATAAAATTGTAGCTCTCAGTCAAATTTGTTCAATTCTACGTCTTCTAATTGAACCCTAGGCTCCTGATTGAAAGAATTAGGTTTTTGGGCTCCTTTCTATTAGAACCCTAGTTCATTGTAAACCTGCCTGAGTATCCATGGCTCCCAAAACACAAAAGTCTTGGTCTAAAACCCAAGCTAGGTTACTATCTGACGACATTGTTGACTAGCTCAAACCCTCGACCAACAAAAGAAGTCATGAAGTAGGGATATACTATGGCCCTATAATTCATGAAGGATTACAAGATAAGCAGGCTTGGATCAAGGATGCTAAATTGCCTTATACTGGCTAGAAAATGTTAAGAAATTAGTTTGGGAATAGGAATTGTGAGTATCCCATTTGCCATACTTGGAGATTAGACGTGGGGAAACTTGTAGTCCCAAATGTGTATGTTGATGTGGACTTGCTCAAAGATATTGCAACAAGATATGACCTTATGTCTAGAATTATTAGGGCATATAATGGTGCTAAGGTGGTCAAGATTACCAAGGAAGAAATTGCAGAATTTTTTAAACTACAGGATTGGAACGAGGATATGGTCTCCATTGACCTTGATACCTTCAAAAAAGAATATGAGAATACCAAAGTATTGTTCCAAACTACAATGTTTCCAATGCACACTGCTTCAATTGGATATGGAAAGAATAGGAAGTAGATTAAGATTGGAAAATATGAGAAGGAACCTTTTCCTATGAACTAATTTACCCACTACTTTAGATAGACTATCTGCTCCTTGTATCAAATTATTGGCTTTGATGCACCTGATACTATACCAATTGAATATTTGTACATGGCAGGCAATATTCAGTATGCATCCTTTAATGTAGTCTATGATTTTTCAACTTATTTAGCAAAAAACATGCACAGGTGCTTGGTTGATCTTAAGGGAGGAAAGCATTGGGTGAAATTCTAGTGATTTTCTCTTTTGATGCATATGAATTTATATAGGAAATAAAATAATTTTAGTGAGGACATGTTATTGAAGAAGGTGGAAGGTGATATTGAGCTACCAGTCCAATCTCAGACCCAAATTCTGGATATAGATGACTAGAAATTAGATTATGTGGTCTTCCATAATGTCTTTGCATCTAAGCTCGGGAGACTTCTGGTTGTTGATCTTCCAAGGATCCCTAAAGCTATTCATGACTTCCTAAGGCCTATGGAAAGGAGGCCTGAGCTGAATATAACCCATAATTGGGGAGATATCATTGCATATCTAGATAGAACTATATTCAAGGTGTATGGGACTAGTGTTTATCCTTTTGTGTTGCCTAGAGATGTATCTCTTTGGATTGGATTTATACAAGTCTAAAGACAGTTGGCAGGATCCCAAATGTGTCACTTGCCAAAAAATAAGAAGGGTTCATTCTTTCCTGAGTACACCGCATTTGCAAATTTTGTATTGGTAAAAGGAAGCTAGAAGGCTTTGGAGGAGGTCATCAAGCCCTACAAATTGATGACAGCTCGCCCTAGAAACCATGACCCTGAGGGATTCATTCATGAAGTAAAAGTAAAAAGGTCATTGGGTGTGTTTGTTCACAATTTCTAGTCTCTTGAGTATGTTATTAGAAACATTCTTTACCTACAAGTGCAAGAGGAAAAGAAAGCAATGTATCTTGCTTTCAATAAGATGATAGCAAGGATCAGAAAATTAGATCCGGCTTATGAGCCTTTTCCCAACCTTCAAGGGCAATGGAACTAGATAAGGTATGTATTGGAGAATTTTGAAAGTGTTTTTGGTGTGTTGAGAAGAGAAGAAATAATCAAAGACAAGGGAAAAGCTTTGGCAACCGAAGAAGGACCATCTGTACAATTGGAGAAAAGGCCTTCCCATCAGCCACCCAAAAATATTTTTGTGTATACTAGGAAAAAGGAAACAATTAAGAAGGAGCAGGTAGATCCAACCCCTATTGCATTAGAGGATTCAAATCTAGCCTCTCCAATTGGATCAGTCCCATTGCCTCCTAGGCAATCCTCACATGTTCTAATTGGTATTGATTCCCCTCCAGGAAGTTCTCCTCCTCTAGAGCAACCACCAATTAAGAAACAATGGGTTGAGAAGAGCACATTAGTGGATTACCTTGATAGTGATGAAGATGACATTGTGATAAACCCTAAAGGCATGCAGCAAGGGATGCCTTCTCCTCCAAGGGAAGTTGCATCAAGCTTTGGGACAAGTATCCTAAGATTGGGAAAAGTTGAATTGAGGGGTGTGAGTAATATTGATGGCATGAGGGTGGAGGCTTGCAAACAGTTCATGGAGGATGATTCATTTATTGAAAAACCAACATTCATGGATTTTGTATGGAGAGAAAAAGCTGGAGAATATGTAGAGAGGGTTGTTCTTGAAAGAAGCTTACATCCTGAATTTCCCAAGGGTGTTATCCAAGCCAATTTGATGCAAGAAATGATGAAATAGTTTAAGAATATTACACCTAAGGAGGGAAGAGAACTTGTGAAAAAGAGTGGTGTTTTGTTATTTCCTGAATGGGATATTGTTGATGCAGTGGTATTAGATACAATAAGAAGGGTTGATAAGCCTTTATTTCAAACTAAAGAAGAAGCGAAGTTGGCACTTTAGGGATCTGCATTCAGTCAGGAATGTGATGCTCTAGAAATATGGTCATTGTATCTTAGTTCTAGGAAGCCCAAAGTTGAAGAGCTATCAGAATTTAGTGGCAGATTGATTGTAAAAAGAGTTGCAGATACTCCAACATTAGAAGCCGGTGACATGACTATAAATGTTGCTAGGTTCACAAAAGCAACAGTTGAACATCTCACTAATGACAGGGATATGTTTAGAAGAAAGTACCATGAACTTTTAGATGAATACAATAATACTCAGTAGAGAGTAGCTGAGCTTGAAACAGATCAAGAATTTTGGAAAAAACAAATGGAAATGTTGAGGTCTCAAGGGCCAGCTAGCTCAAGCCATACTACTCCCATTCCTCCTATGACTCATCCTCGGTCTCCTCCACCTGAACAATCATTGTCAATTGTGCCTTACAACATGGGTCAGGATCCCATTGCAATAGAAAATCCAAGTACATCAGATGCAACTCCATCTAATGAACCCACAAAAGGACAACTATTTCAGAAATTTGAGGTGTATAAGAAATTGCATGAGAAAATGCAGGACTTGATGTATGAGAACAATGCCAAGATTGTTCATACTGTTCTAAAGCACCTTAATAAGAAAATTCAAGGTAAATTGAATATTGTCCATGCTAATTACTCTTTGATGCTAAGAGAAATGAAGATGTCTCAGAGAGATGGAGAATTGGGAACGCCACTCTTAGATAAATGGATTCCCAGGGTTGGTGATTTGAAGTTAATGGCAGCTATGGCTAAGCAACAAGAGGACAGATATCCAAAGGTGGTCCTGACTTACAAGTTTTTTAGTGATGTTAGGGAACAACTGTTCCATGGGTATGTCACTCCATTAGATCATAAAATAAGAGAGTTAAAGGCCAATTATGATCAAGTGATTTAACACTGTTACCTGACATTCAACAATCCCATGATGAGGTGAAGCCCTTGCAAATGTGGAAGGATCGGGTGGGTATCACAATTTTTTCTCAAGCACGATTCATTTGTTAGGATGTTAATATTGAAATACTGAAAGATACTTTGGAGAAGTTATCTTTCATCATTGGTTTTCTTGAAGACTTTGACAAGGAAGCTAATTCAGTGATGACAAAGTATTCACCTTACAAAGAGAAAATGGATGAAATCATTGATTTCAGTTAGCTATCTGATGAGGAATATGAACAATGGAAAAGGATATTTGTAGATGGATTGGATTAATGAATACATAATGGAACACATATACTCAGTCAAGTATTGTACAAGTTTGGCCTTTGAGGTTATAATGTGTAAAGTATGTGTCTCCTAACTAAAGGTACCATAGGTAAATACTGATCACTGATGATGTGGATGTTGAATGGGAGTTCTATTTTATTTTCCTACCTTTGCAAATTTTGTCATCTTGCCTGATGGAATGGACGTGCTACAATAATTTAAAGGATATTATTTTCAACATGTACCTTTTGGAAGGCGGTTTTGTTCTTCTTAGCAAATGGAAATAATCTTTGTCTCATGTGTATTCCCTTCGATTGAAAATGTAAATATAACTGTAAAGGGGATATTTTCTTGTAGCGGTCCAATTAAGATGTGACGTGTACTATTGGCCTGAAGCTTGTTTTTCTCGCTTGTATCCATAAAAGGGAATTCAAGGCCATTAGTGCGAGTCTTTTTTTTAATTTTGGAATCAAATTGTGCAATTGAAGAACACATAGCAGATATGTTAGAAGTCCTTATCTAATGCTTTGAGTCTAGTTAAGTAAGTTTTGTCAAATGTATGGTTCCTGAGCATATCTAAATGATAATGCAAGTTTTTAGAGTCTATATTCTCTCTAATTTTACTCTATACTTGAATTATTAATGAAAATTATGATCATAGATAATTTCATTAATCCTCATTGTTATTGAACTTTGACGTATGCTTTTATTTTAGCACTGGTTCAAAGAGTCGATTAAAATGCTTAGATCAAATCGTTGATGCATGTGAAGGATAATTGGATCTGATATGTAGTCTTAGAACCTGGTTATTAATTTTTGAATTCCAAAGCAACTTCATGTAGATCATAGATGTCCAAGATCAAATATACCTTGCAGTTCAATTTTCTTTGACTCCTAGCCCATAAATAATGGCATTGATCTCAATTCTTATAAACATTTCTTAAGATTTCGGTCACCCAACTTGAGAAAACCATTTAAATAATCTTTAATTTGTTGTGGTTGGTGTTTTTTTCTATTCTCAACTTTAGATGTGTAGTTCTTTCAAGGAAATGTCGATTTCTTGAAGGATTTCATCTTCCTAGCCTTTGATGAGAATATATGTGCTTAGTTATGTAATGTATTCATTAATTTTTAGAAGTCATATAATATACATTGTGGGACTACCCTCCTAGGTTTTCCAGAGCCTGAAGTGTAGGAGATAAATCATTAGTGCTACATCTCATTTGTTGGCCACTTATCTTACAGGTATTCAAAATTTGAGTCTAGCAAGCTCATAGGTACTTGGTGAGATCTGATTGGTTCATTGAAAACAACCAACAACACCTATTCATGTTCCATATAAAATTGTAGGAACATTTATGGTCCATCCACAGTAGCCTCTCTTAGGTTTTCAAATGTCCAATCCATTTGACCATGGCAACAATGTTTTAAGAGTTGTAAAAGTGTCATTTGCGTCCAGTGAATAGGTGTCCACAACCATGTTTTGCATTTTGTGTGTGATGGGGCTGAATTGACTGTGCAAAAATATATGTGTGGGTGATTTAACACTAGGGAAGGACTTTTTTGTTCCCAAAGACGATCGATCATTTCAGGCTACACTATACCAATGTAGTCTCTTTAGAGCCCTGAGTGCAGAAAGCTTCTAAACTATGACAAATTATTTCTCAAAATGTATGACACCTATGAACATTTTGTTTGAACTTATAGGTGTATGTAGATTCTCTTCATAATATCCTCTCTCAATTTTTCAAATTTCCAATCCATTTGATAGTGGCAACAATGTTTCAAAAGTTGCAAAAAATATCATTTATGTTCAGTGAAAAGTTGTTGGTATCCATATTTTGCATTTTGTGCATCAAGGAGTTGGATCGATTATCCCAACACATCTGAGTGGGTGGGTGAATACTAGGAAAGGCCCTATTTTCCACCCTAGTTGTCTTGATTGTTCCAAATGCGCTATTTTGGCATATTCTCTTAAGAGCCCTAAGTGCAAAAAATTGTCAAACTATGACAAATTGTTTCTTGGAATCTATGGCACCTACAATTTTTTTTTTGAACCTATAGGTATATATGGGGTCCCTCTAAAATATCCTATCTTGATTCTAGTCAAATGGATACCATTTGACTATTCCAACAATGAATGCATCATTGTAAAAATTATTAGTTGAGAGCATTGTAATGGTGAAAATAGAGTTTTTTTCATTGTATGTGTCATGGGTCACAACTAACAATGTAATATGTCAAGATGGGTGATTCAATCCCTCAAAAAACCTAGATTCTTATTTTCTCATGGACAACCTAGGGTTTTCCTATTTATGGCTATTATAACACTATTCTTTATGGCTTAACAATAGTCATAATTAATTGATTTTTGTGCATAATGACAACCCATCACTAGATCTTTTATGCACTAACTACTTTGTAAGTAACCAATCCTAGTAAGTAACTCCTATTGCATTCTTGCTATAATTTTTCCATAGCAAAAATATCATTTTTGTGACAAGTTTCCAAGCACAACAATATCATGACAAAACTCAAATTGTATACCCAACAACTTCCCATGACACTTTGGTTTCTATTTTCAACCTAGAAAATAATCTATCACAACCATGTTTTGCACAAATATTTCATTGAACTGTAATCTAAAACTTCTTATGATAGCATAATTGATGTTCTCAAAACCTTGAAAACAATTCTTTCTTCTTCACATGTGACCTTCAAAAGGCCTTCTTCTCATTAGTCTATCTCATTTCCTCTCTAATACTTAAAATTCCAATGCCCAATGATGACCATAGGTCAAGAAACCAAAATATTAACACAAAGATCATTATCTCCATGACATCAAATACTTTACAATAAATAACAAAGATGTTCAAAATGACTTAGAACTCACTATTGATATTTTCATGGTGGGTATCTTTGTTACATGCACACAACACCACTAATATTTTGTGGATCTAATATTGATTTCTTCATGCAACATAAAGGTATATATAAACATGACACCACAACTTGTTCCTATAAAAACTATGTCAAAAAAGTTGTTAGTATTAGAGATTAATGATAAATTGATAAGTAAGAGGAATCATACAAAATTCCTCTTGTAAATGGATGGTGATAATGTGCATGGTGGGACAGTTCTACATGTATTATCAAGAATATGAATCACCATTGTGATTAATGCATTTATATCACAAATAAATTGATGGATTATATGTACTTAAAGGGAAAAACCTTACTATAACCCTAGATTTTATGTAGTAGGAGTCAAAGGGTGAAAAGGTAATTTATATTCATGACACCCCTTGAGATTCAACCTTATATATTATTGATCACGATATATTTTATGAGCCATGTTGCACATTTAGTAGATATAGTACATGCCTAGGTGGATGTTGGGGAGGTCCCAACCATTTGGGTAAATATTTAGGAATATAGAAAATACCTCAAGTGCTCTCATTTTTATATAATAATATTTTTTTCAAAATACCTTTCTCACACATTTGAACAAGTCCGTGACCTTCATTTCCTAGTTCTTGCATACTTTTACATCCTAGGCCATATAATTTATCAATTGATATACTAGAAGAATTGTTTAAGAGATGTGTCACTCTCAACATCATTATCATACATATACAAAAAAAAAATCATGTGTCATTTATTTGAGGAGGTGTTGATCAACCATATATATGGTTGTGTCCATATAGAGTAATGGCATATTGTGATCTTTATAATTAAATTTCTATTCACCAATGTAAGATGTGTAATATAATATACCCTAATCATCACCAAATAAATTATTATTATTATGAATAGGGTCTTTCTCCTTCAATTCATATTATTTAAGTTCTTTTTCATAAGATCTAGTTAGCTTTTGTGATTCTAGATTAGATTAATTTAATGTAATAAAAGCCTTAGATTGATCAAACATGTAATAATTAGTATATGGATGAGGATTTGAATCTGTTTGGTATTTATTTAAATATAAATGAAACTAATAACTCCATAAGTGTAGATGACATAGCCCTAATTGCATGGATATATAAGAAAAATAGCAATGTGTTATAATCTAAATAATTAGATGTCACATCAAATGATGTGTATTAAGAGTAATGGGACAAGTCATGATGGGTAGGAAAATAGTTCACATAAATTAATCCCTACATTTAATGGAAGCCTCTGACATAAATTTTTATTATTATTTATTTTAAAAGTAATGTAATGTATGAAAGTCTCAACTTTCTTTAACAATTAATAGTGAGCTTTATATTAATTTTAGTTTTAATAATATATCAATTAAATACTTGATTATCTATTCCTTCTGACAACTATTCATGCAACATAAAGGTACATAAACATGGCACCCACAAATTCATATTATACACACATGGCTTGCAACAATGGTGATTGAAACATGCCCATAGGCCAAAAAATAAAACTAGTGTAGATTGTAGAACAAAAATTGTAGATCTTAATTAGTACTTGAAGCCATTAAAAAATATCGACCTAAAAATAATGCTAATTAAAAAATCTATTGGTAACAATTAAACTAATACATCATGCATTATCTTTGTTTGGAATAAACATTAGAACAAAAACATCCTTAGGTCCAAGATGCCATAAATATATAATTATAGGATACCTACAAGTCAAAAACTAGAGATTAATGAATAAGTCTCTAACCATGATTGCAAGCATGCAGGAAAATCCAAAATTGTATCATTTGGAAAACCCTTGAGAATTATAAATTGAAAAACATTTTTCCACAAATTTGTAAAAAAACTACATATTTTAAATAAGAAACCTACAAAACACCTTGCATGTAGCATAAGCCATATTCACAACTACGATGCAAATATGAATTCATTCAAACATCTAAAGCACCCACAAATCTACAAAGATGAGATTTTCATTTTGAATTGTGGATTATCACAAATATGCAATATATAAATTCAATACACTATGAATTTAAAAAATTCATCTACATGCATCCAAGAGCTCTAAGTGACCATATGACCAACTCCACCAATAACATTCAACAAAAAGGAGCAAGGGGTTATTAGAAGCTCTAATCACCATATGAAAAACTCTATAAACTCCATGTGACCATTTATCTAGAGGACATGTAGGAACCCTAGGTCACCATATGATTACCTCCACAACCTTCACATGACCATGTATCTAGGGGGATAAATAAGAGCTCCAAAGATCATATGACTAACTCCACAACCTCCCAATAACTAATGACTTATCATATATCACCAAATAGGAGCTCCAAGTCACTATAATACCAAGTCTAATAATGAGGATGGAATCAAAGGAAACTTGCAACATGATTTGTAATCCACTCATTCTAATCAAGAAAATCCCCCATCTTGAGCTTCCAAAGCTTAGATTTTGTTTTATTGAATCTCCCCACCTCTATTCTAGCAATGCATGCCATAACTATATCTTGAAATAAGATTAACTACAAAAAATCCTATAAAAGAAGGATTAATATTAAAATAGGCCTTTCTCTTATCATAGATCAAACAAGTTGGCCATTCTTTGATACCAAATGAAAATAAATATAAAACAATTTTCTTCTTAATCTCATGTAGAAAATTAGTAGCATATGATTTTTTTAAAAAATTGTATTAACCAAAAATCCATAGAGGTATACAATGGTACATGTCACTAAAAGTACAATATATGTACATGAAAGTCATATAGGCATATAATGTCACATATCATTAATATAAAAATATATCTCCAAAACTATCATATAGGCATACAACAAAGGACCCTAGAGTAATCACTTCTCTCTAGGGGAAAAGAAGGGATCACAAGTTTCCTTTGATTATCAATTGGATGAAGAGGCATATGATACTAGTTTCTTTCAAATCCATTGACTTGAAATCCTCTCTAAACTATTATAGACTAGAGCCTGATACAATAATAGTATACACATTATTATATAAAAATTAAATTATAGAATAATATATAAGAAAATAAACACTTACCACGTACACTCATAATCACTTTGAACCCTTTTTTGCCTCTCTTCATTTGTAATAGGGCATGTTCATGAGTTGGATTTGTGGAGCACTATTACAAGCATCAAGATATAAATTAAATTGGAAATGAATATCATTCACATATTCACTAATAGGCATATAAAACATAAAATATAATTTGAAAATTTTCTAATTTGGGTCAAACCTTTGTCAAAGGTATCGAAGTTGATAGTTTTTGACAACACTGGATGCTCCACTATGGTACAAATACTAGGGGGGTATCAATTGATGTCAACATCTGAAAATGAAACAATGTTATTCAATTACCAAAATCTACCTAACAATATTTTACAAACTATCAATGATTAAAAACAAACAAGCTTACCTCCATGAAAGATCAATGACCACCTTGATCGGTAGGTGTTGATGTCAAAGGCCTGACATTAACCTATTTACCATATAATCTGAGTTATACAATTGCCATTCATATAAGGTTATACTATCACATACACTATATTTTTTATTTATTTACTAGTTGCATACCTGTGGATTTGACATCATGTAATCAGGAGGTGGAGGGCCGCAAAACACAGGGTGAACACTTTGACCCTGAAATTTTATTATAATCAATCTAGTAATTTAGTTAATCTTACATTTCAAAATGAAATTTAATAAATTGAATTTGAACTTATTGAAATTTACCTGACTATCAATGTGATATGTTTCGTTCAAAACATCGTTTGTCATGACCATTTAATCCACTATAGATGTGTCATGGCCACATGTGTCATGATCATCCTCATACCCATAAACAAAAATAGAGCTAGTTTTTTGAAAAAGTGAGGCAGATGTTGAGCCTTAAAAGACTTGCCCACATCACCATGTGCCAAAGGCCTAGTGTGTTGTATAAGGGTCTAATTCAATGAGCTAATAGACTCTAGGGTCTCCACATCAACACCCTCCTTTACAATAGAAGGGATAGCAACATGCTCAAAATTAGGTCTAGCTAGGGGTCTTGGTGCATGGTTTTCAGAATCTTATGCCCCTACTCTGTCCTATGTTGTCATGCCCCAACTTTCACATGACTAACAATACACAACCACCAATTTTTTTTGAATAAAAACATCTGAACACTAACCATACACATAACACAATCACATAGTAATGATAAAGTGAATATTAAATACACCTAGCAACATAGATTTCAACATTATATCTATATTTATTCTTAAAATCATTACTCATAGCAACATATAAATTTACTATTATTGCTATTTACCCACTATAGATTTCATCATTGATGCTTACATGATTATCAAAATTTATTTCCCAACTTGTTAACTCTAACAATCCAATATTGACGTTACTCATAATGCTAGTAGTAATAATATTCATATATTTATTTTTTTATACTGCAAGAATCAGTCAAGTATCCATCCCCCTATAAACTGCAATGTGTCTGGTAAACATTTTTCACGTGACTGGTGGCACTGGCACGACATGCCCTTCAGTACCACAAGGACGGTGGGCAAACTAGACCTCGTGACCTCTTGCTTGCAATAGGATGCTTTAGCCAATCAAGCTAGGCACACCACCCCTATTCATATTATCTAAATTCCTAACTAATGAATATATTATCATGATTGAAAATCACAACAATAATATCATTAATTGATAAGGTACTCATTACTCCCTCTAACATCTTAATCAATAGTACTAAAAGTCATGTTAATTAAGAAATTAGAATTCTATACAATTATATCATTATCGGACCACAAAATAACACAAATAAAGAAACACCATATTCAAATGTAGCAATTACTTAAGGACACTATTAAATTCTTTAGAAAGAATTCATGACAACAAGTTTGGTGATATTAATTCCAAAAGATGTTGGTGTTACTTGATTATTTGCCTATACCATTAAATTGAAATCCAATAGGACATCTAAAGTTCTTAGTGAAGATAAATTCAAGATTGAATAGAGTTAAGGTTGAGATATACTAAGAGATTTCAAATACTAAAGATGCACCATAAGAGGATAAACAACTTCACTTTATCTTACTTTTTCCAAGTTATCTATTCAATGTCTATTCATTAAAAATGAAATAATTTTTTTTAACAATAATCTCACAACATAAACATGCAAGGAATAAACTATCAATCAAAACTAAACTACCCTAACCTAATAAATAACATTTAACACTATTGGAATAACAATTCAACAACTCAAGATCGACTATGCAAATACATGATTATCTAAATCTCGTTATCATTTACTAGCAATTGTATTAAATCTAAAATTGTTTAAAAACATTAAGGGTATATTCCCAACGCAAGCCTCATTCCTTCAATTTGCAACTTTATCCAAATCAAAACTTTTCCTTACACCACTTTTCAAGTGATTAAATCATTCACTAAATGATCAAATAAGTAACTAAAACTCTCCAACAATGAACCAATCTTTATAATAAATGAATAAATAAAGCCAATAAATTAAAACTAATATTTCTAAACATTAATTAATTAAAACTCTTAATTGGTAACTAGAAACTACTTCGAAACAAACTTGCAACTAAATAACCTCCTATATTATTCCTACAGTTGAATTCTAAATGCTTGTTCAATTCTTTCTCAAATTACCTTCCAATCAATTCTTTTCTATTTGCTCTTATTTATTTGTAGGTTGATGGAATGAAGCATAAAGGATTGAGTCTACATAGTTCCTATCAATCACATTAACCATTTGAACCCCTCAACAACCTATACCTATATTGCATCGAGCCTCAAATTTACTTTATTCTCAGAGTTGTGGTTTAAATGCTCTTATTCTCTTTTACAGGATTTGATATTCCACTGTTATTTATTTCTTTATTTAAAAATGAAACTGACCAACTCCCAAAATTGAATGCAAGAACAGGTTTACCAATTTATCATTTCCATACATTAAACTTTAATAGCTTAGAAATCATTTTTGTTTGAAAGAAACTTTATTAAATATCATCCCATTCGCATAAATGAGACTTTATTAAATATCCTTTATTAGTTCATGTTGATAAGAAAGTTTACTATTGCATCCATTGCATTTGGTTTTTAATTAGTTAATTGGTCAATGAGATTGTATTGTTTAAAATATTTTTGACTTTTTCCTATAGTCGGGATTTAAGCACATATTTTTTGTGCTTGAAAGTTACAATTTATCTCTTTTTCTATTGGTTTGAGTAGGTCAATTTTTCATTTTCCTTTAAGTAAATTAGGAAAATAGGGGGACATTATATATTGTGGAAAATATATAATCGTAGGATGCATATAGTGCGAGTTTTGGTGGCGGGCTAGCATGTACTAAAGCAGTGAATGCATGTTTAATGTATTAAATACAAACTTTGTGATATGTGTTAGATAGTTGGTGCGTACACAAGCAGAGAATGCATAGTTAATTCATGAAATATGAGGAAAGTGTTGGTTTGTGCTTATTGTTTTTTATTATTTGTTAAGAAGGTTGTGTGTTGTTGGATGTGGGTTGTTGTCTTCAACATTTTTCATTTTGTGCAGTGCTTGAATGAGGGAGGAGTTGAAGGAACAGTGTGCAACTGGTGAGTGGTTCGTTTATTTTTTTGATACTTGATAACTAGAAGCGTTAGAGGGGAAACTAAATGGTTTGAGCAAGATCTTGTGGACCATTGGTGTGAGATGTGTTGGAGGGCTAGTAGGTACACATGTAGTGAATGCATAGTTAATTCATGAAATCTTATATGAGTGTTGGGTTTTGTTTGTGCTTATTGTATACACTCAAATTTGGTCTAGAGGATTAATTAAATACAAGTTATCTAATTAATAATCTTTAATTCTTCTACTTATAAATAAATTGAAAATTTTATTTATATAGTTCATTTTCTCTAATTCTTCCTATCCTAAATCATTTTCTTTATATCTTAATTAAATGAACAAATTTAATTAGTGTGTTTGTTTAATTAACCTCCTCTCATTAAATTTGAATTTTAAATTTGAATTTAAGCACATTTCTACTAACTTCTTTCTACCTTCCACCTCATCATGTGTCTCAAGAAATTAAATATTTCTAATATTTAATTTGGCATTTATCCTCAACAAATTCTAACTAATTTGGGACACTTGGCAGTTTGTTCTTATGAAGGAAACACACTCCCCTTTTCTCTCTAACCTCTTCATCTTCAACCGTCCATTCTCCAGATCAAATCTAGACCGTTGATTTTTGTCACCTAGGCTCATGCCTTGGAAAATCTCTAAATAGGCCCTCATTTACAACAAAAGAGAGAGTTGAGCATTTGTAGCAATAACACTCTGCAAAATTTTAATTAGCATTGTCATTTTAGTGAGCATTTTAGTATTAGCATTTTAAAATCAAGTAGTTTAATCATGGCACTACCATTAGCAACATCTTAATTACAGTAGTTTCATCATATCATTTTCATATAGCAACATCATTATCTTTGCATATCATCTATAGGTAGTTTATAAATAATGTAATGTAGGAAACATCTCTTGCATTTCCAACATCTCTCATTCTTCAGGTTGTCATTTGGAAAGTCATGTGCACAAACAATCTGAGAGCAAAATGACTTAAAGAATCCTTGGAGATAGAGGATAATGAGATGCCATTGGGGAATTTTTTGCTTTAATTTGATTATTATTTGAATTCCTTGATATAATGTTTCATTGGTGTGTTGTATAGGTTTATTTTCTTATTCATGACATTTTACATACACACATAAATTGGCACCCACCGTGGGGCCTAGCCCCATTTTTAACATTTTCTGGCAAGTTTTCGCCAACAGGTTCATTCATGAATTTCAATGTAGCGTACCCACAACCTCTTTCAGTGCATAGGTGGTGACTTTCAACACATCCAAGCTCTATTATAGCGCATACGCAGCCCATATCAGTGCATATACCTCCTCTTTTAGCACATATACAAGGTTTGGTTTTCCTTTTCTTTTTCCAGAATAGCACATTGAATGTGTTTAATAGCGCATATGCTGAATATTTTAGCACATACACCTTTATTTGCATAAATTTAAAATTCTAGGGGACTGATCTGTATCTTTATGTTTTGTAGGTGCTTTATACATTGTCAAAGACATATTTGAAACTACTAACAATGTTTGTAGGGGCTGGAGTTATTTTTCCTTTGATTAAATTAGGCATCTAGTTTAATTATGAGGTTAATGAACACCATGTATGTTGTGTTTACAAAGTGATAGGCCTATGCTCTCCCCTTTACTAGGTGACCAGAATGCCAGACTTACTCTTTCATTTTATTACAATAGCACCTTTAGAAGGCCTGCCTTAGTGGGAAAAATTAATCACCCTAAGGGAACGACCTAAGTGGAAACAACTAAAGCCAAGCATTCCAACCCACTATAATCAAACATGAATCGTGATGAAAGTCACATTCAACAGTAGTGTGCATTGATATCCCTCCCCCGATATCCTTGAGATACGTAAATCCTTTGTTCTAAAGGTTGGGAGGCCTCCTAAGGGAGTTTATCATTTGTCGCACCGAACATAAACCCTTACTAAGAAATTTAAGAGTAGTAGCCAAGCTGAGTCAGTTTTGGAACATTATAATATTCACAGTGCAAGGGGAGGGAAGAATCTGCCCCCAAGATACTCACCATATAACTACCAGGGATTTCTGGCCAAAAGTGGAGGATTCGACTTTGGTTAAGACTTGGAAAAGGAAAAAACACGAGCGCCCTCTAGGGGGTGATAGGGCTGTGTGAGCTAACGTAGTTCTAAGATGTGGGTTGTGATGTTATTAATGACCCTTGACATTAGAAGAGTCTGATTGATCCGTTTGCTATTGTTCAATACCAATGGAAATCAAAGGGATCATACTAGATCCTAGAACATACACTTGATGTTTAGATCATAGGATGAAACAATTGTTTTACTACTTGCTTCTGTAATTGAAATCACTATTCAAAAGATCGTCCATTAAAACACTCAATTCACTTATTCAAAAATGAAAAAACCAGACAAACTTTCAAAATAGTGACATTTCCAGTTTAGCACATAAACTTCCTATTTCAACACATTGAGTTCATATTCCAGTGCATATAGGGTATGTTGTAATGCATTCATCACATCTTTCAGTGCATATAGAGTATGTTCTAGTGCATTTACTACATCTTTCAGCGCATAATCTTTCTATTCTAGTGCATTTAAGTGAAAGTCTAGCGCATATAGGGTCTGTTCTAGCACATTTACCCCATCATTTAGCACATCTGCAACCTGTTTTAGCACATTCACCTGATACTCAAACAAAGTGCTACATTGAACTTGTGTTCGATAATTAGAATCATATTTAGGGATCTTTTTCAAAGCAGAGATCTTTCCTCATTTTAAACATTGGTTTAAACTCGAAGAAAATGGATTTTACAAGTGTAATTCCTTTAACTAAACTTAGATCAAACCAACTTAAAGTACCCAATCACCAATCTCATCTCTGATTGTTTAGTTGAGTTTCACTATCAGGATCTATCATCCTTTATCACGAAACAAATGATGTACATCAGATTTAGCCTAGTCTCATCAATAGGATCCATCATCCTCTTTGACTTAGGTATTTCATTGGCACTCCCAAAACAAAGATCAAAGTATAGAAAAACTCTAACACTTGCATTATGTTTTAACAAGAGCTCAAAAACAAAAACTCAGAGAAAAAGAAATAGAAACCCAAACCATCATGGCTAAAGGAGAAGAAAATCCCTTTCACAGATTTCATCAACCTGAAATAGATGAGATAATTGATGAGGACATTCAACAAGCTCAAAAAGACCCTAAATTTCACAAGTTCATGGAAAAAATTCTAGAAAAGGATGGAGAGAAATATTTTATGATGCTGGAAAATCAAGGTCTAAAACTACCCAATGATTTTGATGTAAACCAATTGAAGGGAGCTCCCAAGAAAATAGAAGTCAACTCACAAAACACGGATCCATTGAATGCTTTAACTCACCAAATGCAAAATATTCAACAACAAATCCAATACATGCAAAGGGGAACAACCAAGAGATATTTGTTGTAAGATATTTGTCCTTATCCCTTTGAAAAAAATATGAACATGATACCTTTTCCACCAAATTGTGAACTTCCAAAATATGACAATTACAATGGAAAAATTGATCCTCAAGATCATGTAAGAGAATTCTACACCATGAGTCTATAATTTGCACATGAAGATACCTATCTAATGAGATTATTTGCAAGAAGTTTGGGTGGTCAATGCTTGGAATGGTTTTCAAAACTCCCACCAAGTATTAGATCATTTGAAGAGCTGGTAAATAAATTTATCTCCCAATATTCATACAACATTCAACATGAAACAATCATGAAGGATTTTTGTAACACAAAATAGAAAAATGGTGAGTCATTTCTTACATTCTTACAAAGATGGAGATGAGTATTTGCTAGATATGCTTGTCCTATACCTGAGAAAGAAAAGATGGATATCTTCATTGATAATCTCAATAGTGAGATGAGTTATAGACTCCAATTGCAGTGTCCACCCAACTTTGAAAAGATGATTGAAAATAGACTTAAGATTGAGGAAGCCTTGGTTAAAAGAGGAGTATTAAAAATCTATAACGAAGGACCAAACCTTGCAAACTCTTCTAACCATCATAACAACAATGACAAATCTAAATTTTGGACAAGAAACAAGAATGTTGGTAATGATGTTGTAGTTGATACACATAATGTAAAACCAGTCTTCAATTTATCAGGTACTACACCCAAAAACAATCAAAACAAAAATGAATCTAAACCAGCTCCACCACCACATCAAAGAAAATTTACACCTTTGGGGCAATCACTTAAATTAGCATTAAAAGAACTTCTTGCACACAAACTCATAACATTATCAATGCACAATATTTTGAACCAAGAGTCAAACCATCATGGTGGAATGATGCATATTATTGTGATTTTCATAGAAACAAAGGTCATAAAACAAATGATTGTATGCAATTAAAACATTTGGTGCAAGACTTGATAGATAGAGGTGACATATTGATAAAAGGACATAAAATAAATGATGATCATGGAGCAACCCAACTATGAAAAAGGAGAATCCTCTTCGACAAACACCAAAGGGAAGAATGTAAATTATGTTTATGATACTACCATCCTTCACATTGCTGCAAACGATAATCAAATTAATGTCATCAAAATCAAGGATAAACAAGACATTGTTGTAGCTGATAATTAAATCAATGTCATCAAAGTCAAGGATAAACAAGACATTTATGTAGTTGATAATCAAATCAATGTCATCAAAATCAAGGATAAACAAGAAAACCTACCGGTAAATGTGACCACAAGAGGGTAGTCCAAGTTTTTATTAAAAGGAAGTACATCTAAAACACCTGTTGCTCCTTCAAATCAATGCAATATAGTAGATCAATTGCAAAAGATTCCAGCGCAAATATCCATACTGGAACTTCTTAAAATTTCACCAGCCCATAAGGATATTCTGGAAAAAGCTTTAGTGGACACCACAGTACCAACTAATTTGGAAGTTTGTAAATTCCAAGCCATGGTGGGACATTTGACTGCACCCCATTGTTTATCATTCTTAGAAAATGATGATGCATCCCTCACTCATCCACACAACGCACCACTCCATATTGAGGTTTTAATCCATAAACATTGGGTCAAACATGTTTTAATAGATGGAGGAGCTGGTCTAAATATATGCACCTTAAAGCTTATTTGTGCACTAGGATTTTTAGAAAATGCAATAGATTCCAGAAGAAAGATCACCATAAAAGCTTATGATGATGAAGAAAGATCCTCTCAAGGACTGATAATATTGCCAATTCAAGTGGGACCAGTTCAAAAGGATATAATCTGCCAAGTTTTAGACAAGGATTTGACCTACAACATACTCTTGGGTTGACCTTGGATCCATGAAATGCAAGTTGTACCATCAACATACCATCAATAGTTGAAATTCCCTTACAATGGACAAGAGATCACAATTTCAGTAGATTGTAATAATCCCCAATACTGCAACACTCTTAAGACAGCCCAAGATTTTTTTGTACCACACAATAGAGAAGCTCTCAATCCTATTTCTTCAAGTAATGAAAGCCAACTCAATTCTTTGTGAAAATAGTTTGAGAAAAAGGTTCAGTTGAAAGATAAAGGCATCAATGATTTTATTTCCTCAAGTAATGAAGTCCAACTCGATTCTTTTCCAAACAGTTTGAGAAGAAGATTCAGTTGAAATATAAAGGAATGGGCGATTATTCTTTTGAGTAGTCCTTATGTCTCTCACAGCTACTACCTTCTCCAAAATCATATGGACAACCATCAACATCTAAACAATAGTATTCACAACCCATCACGATCTTTGATGGTACATTTGTAAAAGTAGGTACTCTAGTTGATGAATCTGAGGGCAAAGACATTCTAAAGTGGCTTTACAAAGATGAAGAAGAATCCCAAGCAACAACTTCCAATATACCAACAAAACAATATGCTAAAGGGTTCACAATCTTAGAAAAGATGGGATAAGAAGGAAACGGTCCTATTGGCAAACAAAAAGAAGGTATTGTGGAACAAATTTAGCCCATCACAATCAATGCAAAAGACAAGACAGGGCTAGGATACAAAGAAGAGACAAAAGAAGAATCCACTCAAAATATTTGTGAGTGAATCCTCCAATTGCAAGCTAGTTCTAAAATAGACTCAAATGAATATGAATGGGATTCACTATTTGAAGAAAAGAAATCGTGATAAAGAGGTATGCACCCATACAAATGGAGGGACAAAGTTCAGGGTCTAGACCACTTGAATTTGGATCACTACATATCGATGAATCTAGTGAGAACGATCAGACATCAAGCGAGATAGATCATTTAGAGGAGAGTAACATTATAGACCATGGCATTGCTATCAAACACCTTGAAAACATTTCCATCATGACACTCATCACCTTTGATCTTGACCAATCCAATGATTCCTCACCTTTGATACATCCTGAACTCATTGACTGGGAACAAACTGAGCTGCTTAATATCCCTATCTTTTCAAATGATGATGCCATTGTCAATTTCCTTTGTTTTGAGAATCCAGAAACAAGTTCCACCAATGAATTTCATAATGAAGCTTCAAACAAGGGGAGTGCCAAATCTCTTAGCTATAAAATAAAGAATAGAAAAAATGGATCTAATGGTGAAAACCATGCAATGGCAATATTAGATCATGAAAAAGTAAAAAGAAAGAGTGTATCCAACGGTGAAAACCTCTCTGAGGCACTAAAGGATGAGAGATTTGATACTCTTCCTAAGGATTATCAAGAAAGATCTTCAATATTGGTTGAGCCTACACAATCCATAGACATTAGTACTGGAGAAACAACAAAAACCATACACCTAGTGGCATAAATGACAAAGCAAGAAAAGCCAAATTTCACCAAATTTTTTGAAGAAGGAAATCATTTTTTCTTGATCCTATGCTGACATGTCAGGACTAGATCCGGATCTAATAATGCATCATTTATCCATAGCACCTGGAGTGAAACCAGTAAAGCGGAAGTTGAGAAAAATGCATCAACACATCGCCCTACTAGTGAAAGCAAAATTAAAAAATTATTAGATGCAGGGCTCATCCAACCAATTGACTATGCATAATGGATTTCAAACATTGTACTAGTCTCCAAACAAAACAACATCAGAATATGCACAGATTTTAGGGATCTTAACAAGGCTTTTCCAAAGGATGACTTTCCTTTACCCAATATAGACATCATTGTGTATTTAATAGCAAGACATGCTATGCTATCACTCATGGATGGTTTTTAAGGCTATAATCAGATCAAGATTGCACTAGAAGATCAAGACAAAACAACTTTCACATGCCCATGGGGTACATTTTGTTGGAATGTCATGCCTTTTGAATTAAAGAATGCAGGAGCCACCTATCAGGGTGCAATGACAACAATTTTTCTTGACATGATGCACACATTCATGGAGGACTATGTGGATGACCTGCTAGTGTATACACCTAAAATTGGTCAAGACAATTAAATAATTAAATACTAGCTATTTAATTAATGAACTCCTTTAATTCATCTACTTATAAATAAATTCTCAATTTATTTATATAGTTCACACTTTTCTAAATTCTTCATCCTAAACCACATTCTTCTAAATTTAATTAAATGAACAAATTACTATAGTTTGTTTTTATTTAATTAAATATCTCCTCACTAAGTTTGAATAATTTCAAATTCAAATTTAGTCACATGTCTACAACACTTTTTGGCCATGTCATCAAATGTCACATGTAATTAAATATGACTAATATTTAATTACATTATTTTTAACCATGTCATCAAGGGTCTTCCTTGTGGGAAAAAGTAATCACCCAAGGGAACGACCCAACCGGTAACACGTTAAATCCAAGCAACTTCCAACCGGGATATAAATGTGGGTACTTGAGGAAAGTTCAAGTATCACGAGGATTTTTCTGACAAGAAGGGCAGCAATGGTCTCTTGCCATATGGATGATCCCCCATGAATGGAATGCCTATACTAGAACCCTTTGATATAGCAAGCCAAAATCCTTATTCTATTTACTGGTGAAAAAGGTCTAACTTTTGAAGTTGTCCCACATTTTTGTGGCTTTTAGTAAAGATGAGAAGTATGCCATGGGAGATTCATGGGTACTGAAGCTTGGCTGCCCCATAGAAGTGATTGTCATGGAGGGGAGCTAGTGGGGTCAAGCTTCTAATCATCCACTAAAAGTAGGCGTAGCTAGAGTAAAATCCAAGTGGGAATCTAGTAAATATTGTCCTACACAGCCTTAAGTTGTACATGTTTGATGTGTTTGACCAATGTGTTTTTAAATAAACTTTTTTAAAAATATCACACACTGGAAGTGATTCAGAAAACATCCTTTGAAACATTCTCTAATTGGAAAATCAAAAAAATCAAACAAACTTGCAAGAAACTATGACATTTTCCCAGTTTAGTGCATCCACTGCATTTTCTAGTGCATCTATGCAATCTTGCAGTGCATCTACCTGCTGTTATAGTGCATCTATGCAATATTCAAGCGCATTCATTCTTTGTTTTAGCACATCCAAGCAGTTTTATAACGCATATATCCAATCTTCTAGCGCATTTACCCTCTGTTATAGCACATAAACTGCATATTTTAACACATTGACCCTCTGTTTTAGAGCGTTTAGGCAATATTATAGTGCATCTGTACAATTTTCTAGCGCATCCATCCTTTGTCTTAGCACGTCTGTGTAATATTTTAGTGCATACGGGCTCTGTTTTAGCGCATCCATTAAATGCAAAACCTGAGAGTTAAATTTATCCCCAGTTCCATAGTTTGAACCAAAATTCATAATCTTTTGCAGTCCAAAATCATTCCTCAAGTACCACAGAGTCTAAACTTGTTAAAATTGGCCTCTACAAGTGAAATCCTTCAAAACTAAACCAAGATCTAACATCTCAAAGTACCTAAATCATCAAACTTATCACACCTTTGATTGTTAAGCTAAGTTTCATCATCAGGATTTGTCATCCTTTCATCACAAAACAAAGCTATATAATCAAATCAAACTTAGTCTCATCAATACAATTTGTCATTCTATTTGACTTAGCTGTAATCCTTGGAACTCTTCCAAACAAAGATCAAAGTTTAGTCAAAGTATAACACTTGTATGCCCATTCAAACAAGGTTACAAAAGCAAAAACTCAAGGAAAAGGAACTTCAAGCACAAAACATCGAAATGCAAAACATTGGAACTCAAAGCATCAAAACTCCAAACATCAAAACTCAAAACAGTGAAACTCAAAACACCATGACTAAAGTTGAAGAGAATCATTTCCATAGAATCCACAACAATGAAGGGGAATAAATAACTGAGGAAGATATCCAAAATTTTGAACAAGATCCAAACTTCCACAAATGCTTAGAAAATATTTTGGAAAGAAATGGGGAAAAATACTTACTAATTCTAGCTAAACAAGGTGCCAAATTTCCTGATGACTTCGATGTTAATCAATTGAAAACACCTCCCAAAAAGCCTGAAAATGATATTGAACAAGTGGTTGCCCTAACTCATCAAATGAAGAACCTCCAACAACAAATTCTTGATATGCAAAGGGGAACCTCAAAAAAATACTTGATACAATATATTTGTCCATACCCGTTTGATCAAAGTATCCACATGATCCTTTTTCCCAAACATTGTGAATTCCCAAAGTATGACAAATACAATGGAAAAACCAATCCAATAGATCAAGTGAGGGAATTTATAACCATGAGTCTTGAATTTGCATACGAAGAAACTTACTTGATGAGATTGTTTCCACAAAGCCTAGGTGGACAATTTCTTGAATGGTTCTCCAAACTTGCACCACCAATTAACACCTTTGAAGAATTGGTTAACAAGTTCATCACCCACTACTCTTACAACATTCAACATGACAAAACAATGAAAGATCTTTGCAACTTGAAACAAAAAAAGGGTGAATATTCCTTGTATTTTTGCAAAAATGGAGAAGGTTACTTGCATGATATTCTCATCCTATACCTGAAAAGGAAAAGATAGAAATATTCATCGACAACCTAAATGATGAGATGAGCTATAGATTGGAATTACAATGCCCACCTACCTTCGAAAACTTGATTGAAAATGGAATCAAGATTGAAGAGGCTTTGGTCAAGATAGGAGTCATCAAAATTTACAATGAAAACAACTCATCAAATTCATCCAACAATTACAATAGCCGTGACAAAGAAATTTTTTGGAAATGAAACAAGTATGTGGGTAACAATGATGGTGCAATTGAAACCCAAAATGCAAAACCTATATTCAACTTAACCGCAATTTCCACCAAAACTAATTAGAACAACAACCCACCCAACAACCAAAATAACAACCAAAATTTTAACCAAAGAAACAATCAAGGTAATGTTGGATCTAGAAAACCATCATATCAAACATCCTCAAATCGAAGAAGGTTCACCCCTTTTGGACAATCATCAGAATCAACATTAAAGGAACTTCTTAAAGCTAAAGTCATAACATTACAAAAGGCAAGAAATTGGAAGCCACAAGTTAAGCCTCCATGGTGGAATGATGCACATTTCTATGACTTTCATCGAAACAAAGGACATAAAACCAATGACTACATGCAATTGAAGCACTTAATACAAGACTTGATTGACAACAAGACAATATTTGTGGAAGGACTCCAAACAAACAATGATCATGGAGTGTTCAAGAACCCTCTACCCAACTACAAAAAAATGGGAATCTTCTTCTTCAAATACCAAAGCCAAAAACATAAACTATGTCCATGATTCTACCATTCATTGTGTTGAGGTCATTGAGAATCCAACCAAGGACATCAAAATCAAGAGCCAAAGAAACATTGCTACAATTGAAAATCAGCATCATGATATCGACACCACCTCACATCAAATCAATGACCTTGTGCCAATAAATATGATCACCAACATTATTGCAAATGACAATCAAATTAATGTCATCAAAATCAGAGAAGGACAAAACAAATCATCGATCAATGCAATCACAAGAGGACAAGCCAAGGTAACATTGAAAGGAGCTACCCCTTCCACGTCCAAAGCAACTATTGATGTCCCTGCAACCCAATATAACATAGTTGATCAGTTGTAGAAAATACCCACCCAAATATCCATATTGGAACTTCTCAAGATTTCACCCGCTCACAAAGAAATCTTAGAACAAGCTCTTGTTGCCACCATTGTACCAAATAACCTAGAGGTTTTCCAATTTCAGACTATGGTGGGACATTTGACTGCACTTCACTGCTTATCATTTTTTGAATGCGATGATGTATCAATCACCCATCTACACAACGTTGCTCTCCACATTGAGGTCTTAATCCACAAACACCACATTAAACGTGTTCTAATAGATGGAGGAGTTGGCCTAAATATCTATACTTTGAAACTTGTTCGTGCACGTGGGTATTTAGAAAATGCTATTGATTCTAGAAGGAAAATCACAATAAAAGCATATGATGACGAGGAGAGATCTTCCCAAGGGTTGATGATGCTACCTATTCAAGTGGAACTAGTTGTCAAAGACATAGTATGCCAAGTATTGGACAAAGAATTAACATACAACATACTCTTGGGATGTCCCTGGATCCATGACATGCAAGCAGTGCCATCCACATATCACTAGTGTTTGAAGTTCCCTTTCAATGGGAAAGAAATCACTATATCAGCTGACTCCAACAACCCCCAACTATAACACACTCAAGACCACCCAAGATTCTTTAGTACCACACAACAAGGAAGCTCCAACTCGTGATTCCTCAAATGATGGAAAACAACTAAATGCCTTGTCAAAGTAGGTTGAGAAAAAGGACCAATCAAAGGATAAGGGTATCGGTGATTCCACTCCCTCAAGGAAAGTACATCAAATTCTTCATCAAACTAGCTTGAGATAAAGGACCAATCAAAAGAAAATGGTATTGGTAATCCTACTCCACAAAATCAGGAAGGTCAACTCAATGCCTTATCAAAACAAGTTGAAAAGATCCAACTGAAAGAAAAAGGCATGGGGGAATACTCATTTGAGCAATCCTTATGTTTATCACAACTTTCATCTTCTCCTAAGTCATATGGGTAGCCATCAACATCAAGACAAAAATCATCACAACCAACCACACTCTTTGATGACACCTTTGTAAGAGCAGGCACATTAGTGGATGAATCAGATGACAAGGAGGTTTTAAACTGGTTATACAAAGATGAAGAATCGTCACAAGCATCCACCTCAAGTGTACAAACAAAGCAATATGGCAAAGGGAAGACAATCCTAGAAAAGATGGGATATGAGGGAAAAGGTCCTATCGGTAAAAGGAAAGAAGGCATCATAGAACCAATACAACCTATCACAATGCATGCCATAGACAAAATAGGATTCAGATATAGAGAAGAATCAAAAGAAGAAACCAGGCAGCAGGTTGTTGAGAGAATCCTCCAATTGAGATATAGTTCTGAAATGGATTATAATGAGTATGAATGGGATTCCTTCTCTGAAGAGTCTTATCATGATAAGGAAATCGATGTGATATAGAAGTATACACCAATACATATAGAGGGAAAAGGCTTGAGTTCTAGACCACTTGAAATTGGATCACAACATATCGATGACTCAAGTGAGATAGATACTTCGGAAGAGAGTAACATCATAGACCTCGATATTGCTATCAGAAACTTCGACAACATTGCCATCATGACACTCACCCCTTCTGACCTTAGCCAATCCAACGATTCCTTTCCCTTGATACACCCTGAACTGATTGATCAGGACCAATCTGAGCTACTGGATCTACCCACCTTTCCAAACGATGATGCCATCGTAAACTTCCTCTATTTTGATAACCCTAAAACATGTTCCATCATTGAATCTCATAATGAGGCTTTAGATGAGGAGAGTGCCAAATCTCTCAGCTACAAAACAACAAATGTCAAAAATAGATCTAAGGGTGAAAACCATTCAATGGCAGCATTAGATGAAGAAAAAATCAAAATAAAGAGCGCATCTGATGGTGAAAAACTCTTTAAGGCACCAAAAGATGGGAGATTTGACACTCTTTCGGAGTACTATCAAGAGAGGTATTTTGTACTAATTGAACCAACACAATCCATCAATGTTGGTATAGATGAAACAATCAGGACTTTACATCTAGCGGCATCGATGATAGAGCAAGAAAAGCCAAACTTCACTAAGTTCTTTGAAGAAAGGCAAATCAAATTTGTGTGGTCTTGGTATAGATCCAGAACTCATCATACATCATTTATAACTACCACCTGGGATAAAACTAGTCAAGCAAAAGTTGAGAAAAATGCATCCTCATATCGCTCTCTTGGTGAAGGTTGAGTTGAAGAAATTGTTAGATGTGGGATTTATCAAACCTATTGACTATGTTGAGTGGATATCAAACATTGTTCCTATTTCAAAACTAGATAAAAGCATTAGGATATGCACAAATTTCAGGGATCTCAACAAGGCTTGCTCGAAAGATGATTTTCCTCTACCTAACACTGACATCATAGTAGACTTGATAGTGGGACATGAAATTTTATCACTTATGGATGGATTTTCAGGTTACAATTAGATAAAAATTGCACCTGAAGATCAAGAAAAAACAACCTTCACATGTCCTTGGGGCACTTTCTACTAGAATGTAATGCCTTTTGGGTTGAAAAATGTTGGAGCCACATATCAGAGAGCAACAGCCACCATCTTCCATGACATGATGCACACTTTTATGGAAGACTATGTAGATGATCTATTGGAAAAATTCTACACCAGAGAAGGACATTTGGAAATCTTAGACAAGATCTTCACCAGACTAGAGAAATTCAATGTGAGGTTAAATCCCAAGAAATGTGTATTTGGTGTAACATCAACTAAACTTTTGGGATACATTGTGTCAGCCAAAGGTATTGAGGTGGATCCTGTAAAAGTTAAAGTCATCATGGAGATGCCTCCTCCTAAAAACATCAGCCAGCTCAGATCTTTGCAAGGAAGATTCCAATCTATCCAGAGGTTCATCACACAATTGGCTGACAAAACTCATCCTTTCAATCATTTGCTCCATAAGAATTTCACTTTCAAATGGGATGAAAAGTGTGAAACAACCTTCAATCAACTCAAGCAATATCTGATGTCACCTCCTATACTGGTACCACCAACTGAGGAGAAACCATTGATACTCTACATTGCAAAAATGGAGATATCTTTGGGCGCTTTATTGGCACAGGAAGATTCTGCAAGGAAGGAAAGGCCAATCTATTATATTAATAGGACCTTGAATGGTTATGAGATCAATTACACTTTTATTGAAAAAGCTTGTCTGGTGGTAGTATTTTCTACCCAACAACTAAGATGTTACATGTTGACTCACACCATTAAACTCATAGCTAAAATTGATCCCTTAAAGTATCTACTCAACAAAGCTTCCCTAACAGGAAGACTAGCCAAATGGGTCATGATATTGAGTGAGTTTGACATCTAGTACATGGACAAAAAAGCAATCAAAGGTCAAGCCATAGTAGATCAACTAACTGAAGCACCATTGCAAGACAATCATCCAATGAACATTCAATTTCCAGATGTTGATATCCTTACAATATCTACACAACAATGGATGTTGTACTTTCATGTCTCTTATACACAACATGGATCAGGCACAAGAATCTTGTTTGTCTCACCACAAGGACATACCATTCCCAAGTCCTCTAGACTAATGTTTCCCTACGCCAACACAACCGAATATGAGGCATTAATCATTGGAATCAAAGTAGCGGTTGAGTGGAAGATCACAGAGTTACATGTCTATGGTGATTCACAACTAGTCATTAATCAAGTGAATAATGATTACCAAAAAAAATATGGCAAATTAATGCCATATAAAAGAATGGTTGATGACTTCAAAAAGTACTTTGTGGAGATAAACGTTGAGAAGATTCCTAAAGGCAACAACAAAGTTTTTGATGACATGGCTACCATTGCTTCTCTCTTATAGATTCTTGAGAAACAAGCCCGTTATGAGTTCATGGTGGAACAACTGTTCAACCCATCCTATGACAACCCCAAATCTCAAGTCATCTACCATCTAGTTGAGGCTGATGCTTCTACCTACGGGAAAATCTATACCTATCTAAAAGACAATACCCTCCCACCCGATTTATCCTAGAACCAAAAATGAAATTTCATTTGAAAAGCAACTCGACACACCCTAATAGTGATGTACTTTATCGACGAGGTCTTGATGGTACTCTCCTTCGGTGTCTAGAATGTAACGAAGCTGAAACTTCTTTACATGAGGTCCATGATGGTATTTGTGGCACACATTCAAGTGGCCTAACTTTAGCTAAGAAACTCCTACGTTTGGGATACTATTGGTCGAATATGGAGAAGGAATCCTTTCAATATGTCAAGAAGTGTCAAAAATGTCAAATCCATGGAAACTTGATACATGCACTGGCACAAGAGTTGCAACCTTTTGCATCAACATGGCCTTTTTGTCAGTGGGGATTGGACCTCGTAGGAAAGATTCATCCATCTTCATCAAATGGACACAAGTTCATCATCATAGCCATAGAGTACTTTACAAAGTGGATTGAAGCAGTTCCCCTAACCAACATCATAGGAAAATAAATCTCATCATTCATCCTAAATTATATCATCTGTCGGTATGGCATTCCTCAATCCATTATCATAGATAAGGACAAACCTTTCAAAAACCAAGATGTCCAAGAACTATGTGAGAGATTTCATATCCAATATCGGTTTTCTACACCATACTATCCTCAAGGAAATGACCAAGCAGAGGCCTCAAACAAGACTATCCTAAAAATATTGAAGAAAACTGTCAACGAGGTTGGGCGTGATTGGCATGTTCAACTAAACCTTGCTTAGTGGGCTTATCGAACCAACATCCGCACCTCGACAAGATCCACACCCTATGCTCTATTCTATGGATCAGAGGCCATTCTACCTATTTAGGTTTAGCTACCATCACTCTGAGTGTCACTAAAAGGGATCATTTCAAATGAGGACTACAAAGTGTCTAGGTTACAGGAATTGGAACTATTGGATAAATGCCATCAGCATGTAGTGGATCACTTGAAATCCTATCAGTAGAGGATATCTAGAAGTTACAATCATAGAGTAAAGCCTAGAACATTTCAGGTGGGTGACTTAGTCTTGAAAGAGAACTGACGTAATCAACAGGATCAAGAGAAGAAGGGGAAATTTTAACCAAAATGGTTAGGTCCCTTTGTTATTGTATCAGTCTTCGGATTAGGATCATATCAGTTATCCACACCGAAAGGGGATTGTTTGATGAACCCCTCAATAGCCTACATCTCAAGAAATTCTACACCTGAATCATCCAGTGCATCAGAAAAAAAATCTTGAAAAAATACAAAAACATCAGAAAATGTCCTGAAAAAATGGTTGCCTTGATGAAAACCTAGAAAATAAGCGTCTTGGTAACAACAAAAAAATAAAAAAAGTGAAAAAAAAAGTGAAAAATCAAAAAAATCAAAAAAATCATAAAATCTGAAAAAGTGCAATAAAAAAATAAGTAGTGAAAACCTGGCAACATGCGCTATTTGTGATAGGTTAGCTTTTCCATCTATTTGAGCATGTCAACCATTCACTTTCTCCATCTATCTACCTATCATCAGAAAGCTTCATGTACATATCATGGCATCACGGTCGTGTCTCACCCTAGACTGGGGGAAAAATCCTAAACTCACTAGGGGCAATAAACTCTGAGTTTGAACCAACAGACAAACAGCAGTAGGACAAACGTAACGAACACAACAATCATGATGCAAATCAACATTGAACATCAATCACCATCAGAAACACATCAACCATCCAAATCAAATAGCCAAATCAATCAAACCAAAAATGAACTTCAAATGGATGATGTTCCTTCTAAATCATGGCTTTATCATGTCAAGCATGAATGTTCAATTGTCGTAATTTGACTTTTGTTATCATCTCTCTAGAGCACCTCAATGATGTATTGAACTAGAGGGGCTAGGAAGGAGTATGATTTTTCTTTGTCTACTATTTGTGAGTTGATCATTATTACTATGCAAATTGTCACAAGACGTGCTCTACAAAGTATCACTAATGGCATTTTGAATTTGCATAGGAAAATGGTTAACTCTTGTCTGTTTATGCAAGAAATACTCAGGTAATCTCGGTTTAATTATACCTAGATGCTTGTGTTAACTTGCAATATCAAAAATCATGGAAGTAGTACTCAGGTTATAATGGTCTAATTATACCATCGATGTTTGTACTCACTTTCAACATTTTAAAGGCTCAATGATGATAAAAAGCACAACAAATCGGCTGTTACGAATGACAACATTTTCATATTAGATTTGTATGGTTAAGTTAGATTGCATCCATGATAATTTGCATCTGTATCTATGGGATTTCCAAAGCTGCAACAATTTCACAATGAGGTTATCTCTCTTCTCAATGGATTGAGTACACTTGACATTACCAGAAGCACATCATTATCATATAGAAAACACATCAGTTGCATCATCATTTTTATTCATCTATCCATAAATCACATCATAAGATCGACATCAAAAACACAAAAAGAAGTGCATCGCATCTCACTTGCATAATCTAGATCATTTCATAAAACATGGCATGGCATAAGAAGATTGAAAGAGATATCCAATAGAGTAAGATTTCAAAGAAGAAAAAGTTGCTAACATGACTGGTCAATGAAGATATAATGCCATTGTTATGAACATCTAAAACCAATAGTGAAGATATAATGCCATTGTTATGAACATCTAAAACCAGTAGTGGAAATGAATTTGTTATTACTCAAATCCAAGACTGCAAAGGACTAACTAGATCATCACATACACACCATACATCATTTACATAATCAAATCCATCTCACATAGCATAAAACATATAGAATCATGCATTATCATATCATCATCATCATCATCAAATCAACATCATAAACACATAGAACTATGCACCATCACATTATCATATATTCATCCATTCATTGCATCATCTATTTGCATTAAAAAAGTACAAAAACATAAAATACATCACATTACATTGGCATAGTAAAATCCATCACATAGGCATCATTCATAAAGCATCATAGAATCATAACACATTAGTTGCATCATCATTTGCATCCAAACATATCATATTATCATCATATAGAGCATCGCATTGCATAAATAATAGAAATCAAATGCATCCATCATAATCATCATGATCATCATCATATAACATCATAATAGGCACATAGATCATAATCATCGCCACATATCATATAACCTCAAAATCATAATGTCAAAGTGCACAAGGATATCCAAGGGTATAAAGAGATACATCAATATCAAAAATGGTAGTGTACCATAATGTTTGAAATCAAAGAGGTGCACCGTCAATGTCTCATATACATCAGTGTATACATGTCCAAAGTACATCAAAAAATTAGAAATCAGAGCTATGTCATGCTCCCCCCAGACGGTGTTGGCATCACATGACCAGTGCCTCCCCCACCTAATGGACCTGCACTAGGATCTCTCTGATCTCCAACAAGCGGTTGTGTAACACCCCTGCTAGTGGTCTGAGACTAGGACCTCCTTGACCGGGACTGTGCAAAACTCTCTCACTGCTTTGGAGGAACTGCATCATGATATCTAACTCTGTAAAACTCTACCTCCTACATAGTACAATGTATCTCTTTGAAATAATCTGATGCACCAACAACCACTACAACCTGTTGTAGTCTCTCTGAGATACCCTTGGCTTGCTCCACCTGTTGTTACAGAGTGTCCCTCTCTACAATAAGTGTGGCAACCTATGCCTACATCTGACCCTATCCCTAAGCTTGGACCTGTGTGAGCTGGGAATGTACCTATTGTACCTGTTGTCTCACAGCATCCCTCTCTACTGTCAGTACAGTAATCTACCTCTGGGCTTGTGCTAGTAAAGTTTGAACATGCTCAAGCTGACCCTACAGTGTCTCAACCTATACCTGTAGTGCAGCAATCTGTGTCTACTACTACAACGAGGGTAGTCAAATCTCCAAATGTCACCTCTTGCAAGGCACTCTCATCTCTCCAATATCTGACCTTGGTCCTCCTCCACCCTCATCTCCTCCCCCATCACCCTCATCATCATCTCTGCCATCTCCATCACCATCACCGTCATCACTAATATCCTCCAACTCTTCCTCCTCCTCCTCCTCTCTCTACCACTTGCACCCATGACCTCCTACCCCCTCTAGCAATGGCATTGGCTCGTCTGGGATGGTGATCTATGGGAATGGATGCATAAACATGTACTGAGCATACTCCTTTGATACTGGAGCCTCGATGATCTCTGGATGCACCTCCCATATCATGGCCTGTAATCCTTGGAAATGTTAAACCACTGCATCATAAGACAGAACAGGTCCCCACTTTGTCGCATCTACCTATCATTATGCATAATGGGCCACGCCCTAGGGCATGCCCTGGACCCTGCCATACTATCTAAGTAATTGCAACAACAAGAATCTCTCAATAATAAACTGGGTCCGCCCAATCAAGTACATGGACTGACACAAAAATGACATCTTAGTGTCGTCCTTCGGCCACTACTCACAATCCAGATATGGCCACCATACCACAGACTCGAGATCATCCAGTGTCCTCCTCTAGTACTCGAGTTTTCCCAGCCTAGGCTGAGCAACTCAACCAGCATAAATATGTGCATACAATCTCATGGTAGATCAATTTCTATCTCCAACTAATGGTGCAACTGCTAAATGCTCCTAGGCCCAAACCTGAAGCATTGTGACCCTAGCTGATAAACTAGCCCCTTGAAGGTAGACCACATAGTGAAAATCATGATACAAATGTGGAAGCATGCAACATCCCCACACATATCTAGTACCTTGAGCAATCATGCTCTCCAAAATCCAACCCCATCCAACTAAAATTTCCTTTGACCTGTAATCAGGACAAAGGAACCCTGCAATAAATCTAGCAAGAACAGAAGGCAATGTCGCATAAGCATCAACCATATCTCTCTAGGGAATCTCATAGCCACATATTGTCCCATCCTTGAAAAATCTACATAGTGCATCAATCCCACCCTACTCCTGAGAATCATATAACACCAACCCTCCCACAACAAGAATTCGATATACGTCCTCTAGAGTAACTATGATCTCACCAGTGGGAAAATGAAAGGTGTTATGCTCACTATGCCACCTCTCTGCTAATGTTGTCAACAAACCCCTGTTGATCCTAATTTGGGGCATATCAATAAGAGATGATAATTTGCATCATGTGATAACAGCCACCTCAGACTGTGTCAAGTGTGGAATCAACTCCCACATCCTAGGGAAATTCTCCCTAATCTATAGACTCGTCAAAGGCTCCTATCATCACAAAATTGCAAATCAACTAATCAATCAATTGACATCAATCAGCTAATCAATCAATCAAAATCAATCATCCTATCAATCTAATCAACTTTGGTGAGACTTTGATTAAATCTCGTGAGTATCAATCTATCATTCAACCTCACCTATCATGAGGTTCATTAATCAATTCAACCTCGTCTATCAGAAGCTTTACCAATCAATTTAACCTCACCTATCATGATGTTTATCAATCAATCAATACACCTCGCCTATGATGAGGTTCATCAATTAATTCAACCTCACCTATCATGAGGTTTATCAATCAATCAATGCACCTCTCCTATCATGAGGTCAATCAATCAATCATCCTATCATTAAATCTCACCTGTCATGAGATCAATGGACATCTAATCTATCAAAATCATCAATCATCATCAAATCAAAGGCTGACGCGATCAAATATCATTGAAATCAAGGAGTCTAATCAAGAAAATCATCAATCTGGTCTAAAATTTCACCAATGCACTAGAACAGTGCTTCAATGCACTAAAAAACTCTATGCGCTAGAAAAAATCATCTATGCGCTATAACAGAGCTTCTATGCACCGAACTATCCAATGCACTAGACAATTTCATGGATGTGTCAAAACATGGTCCCAATGCATTGATTCATCCTATGTGCTACATCATATCATCAACGCGCTAAATCAATTCACCTAAGCACTAAAGCATCCTATGGGCTACAACAGTTATTGAATGCGCTACTTCGACACACCTATGCGCTACATCAATTTATGCGCTAAATTGCTAACCCTAAGCGCTACTTTATTCTATGCACTATAATAGACATCCTATGTGCTATTGCGGCGAATGAATGCACTAGAAAAATTAAAACCCAAATTCAAACATGAAAATGAGGGGGAAAATAAATTGCACAAATTACGAGGCAATTTTTTAGGGTACATACTGGAGGTCTGTATGTTGCCGAGCAATTGAGACGTCTGACACGCTCGAATCGATGTATGTGGTAAGGGATCACCATTTTGCTCCAAATTGCTAAATTGCTAATCACTCTCAAGTTTTCAAAATGCAAATGCTCAAATGAACTTTTAATCCAACTTTTTAACCTTTTAAGGTTAATTAAGTGGCATTTTTATGGGGTTGTTTATTTTATTTTCAAAGGGGCTTTAATTCATTAAATCATCACCTAGTGGCTTTAACATCATTTTTCAGGAGATAAATCATGCAACAACATAAAATTTTGAGATCATCATTAAAAAATCGTCAAAATTTTCAAAATTTCCAAAAAATCCTAAAAATTCAAAAATTCACCGATTTATCTCCAGCGGGGGCATATATTTGTTATCACTTGAAAATTTGCATCTAGGGCATTGAAAAAAAAAATCGTCGACATCAGCAGCAATTTTTTTCTTCTTTGAAGCAACGTGTAAACACATTACTTCAAAGAGGGGAAAAATGTATACACCTAAAATCGGTCAAGACAATTAATTAATTAAATACTAGCTATTTAATTAATGATCTCCTTTAATTCATCTACTTATAAATAAATAGTTCACACTTTTCTAAATTCTTCATCCTCAACAACATTCTTCTAAATTTAATTAAATGAACAAATGACTATAGTTTGTTTTTATTTAATTAAATATCTCCTCACTAAGTTTGAATAATTTCAAATTCAAATTTAGTCACATGTCTACAACACTTTTCGGCCATGTCATCAAATGTCACATGTAATTAAATATGACTAATATTTAATTACATTATTTTCAACCAATTATCTTCAACAAACTTTTAGCACATGGCTTATTTCTCACACTTTATTCCTTCATCCATTTGGCATGTTGTCTTTGGTCAAGGGAACATCCTTCTTGATTCTTCCATCTCCACTGTTCATCCCTCATGCTTGAATCTAGACCGTTGATCGCTGCCACATCACAAAAGGCTTTGAAAATCCTATAAATACAACCCTTTGCTACAACATTTTACATCACATCTTTTAGCAAACTTATTATGCCAAATAGCTTTGGAGCATTAGAGCATTTAGAATTTAATCATTTAGCATTTATCAAGTTGCATTGTTTTATCATTTTAACTTAGAATCATGTCTTAGGTTGTAATTGCATTTTAGTTTATCATATAAATAGTTAATATTTGAGCATATGCAAAATCATTTTATCTTTTTATGCAACATCATTATCCATTTGTCAATATCACCATTATCATAGTATCATGGCTTTTATCACATAATTTCATGTAGGAACTTAGATATCTTGCATTTTGAACAGCATCTCGTTTCTCAAGTTGTCATTCTAACAATCATAGTGTACATATAAAATCTAAGAGCCAAATGATTTAATGAATCCTTGAGAATAGAGAACAATGGAACGTTTTTAGAGATTTGTTTAACTGCAATTTAGAGTAGTTCTTTTATTCAAATATTTAATATAATATGTCTCATTGATGTTTGTGTGCTTTAGTATTGATTTGCTAACTCTCCCACATTTCATATACACAACTAGAAAAATCATTCACTAGGGAAGGACATCTGGAAATCTTGGATAAAATCTTTAATCGATTGGAAAATTTCAATGTGTGATTAAATCCAAAGGAGTGTGTATTTAGAGTAACATCAGCAAAACTATTAGGATACATAGTCTCAGCTAAAGGCATTGAAGTAGATCCAACAAAAGTCAAAGCAATCATGGAAATTTCACCTCCTAAGAACATTAGCCAACTAAGATCTCTACAAGGAAGATTCCAATCCATCATAAGATTCATTGTGCAATTGGTGGATAAAAGTCATCCTTTTACTCATTTGTTACACAAGAATGTTTCTTTTAGATGGGATGAAATATGTGAAGCAGCCTTTAATCAATTGAAACAATACGTGATGAATCTGCCTATATTGTTACCACCAATAGAGGGAAAACCACTTCTACTCTACATAGCAACTACTAAGGTATCTTTGGGAGCTTTGCTAGCACAAGAAGACTCTACAGGAAAAGAAAGGACCATCTACTACATCAGCAGAACACTAAGTGGCTATGAAATTAACTGTACATTCATTGAAAAATCTTGTTTGGCAGTAGTGTTTGCTACTCAACAATTGCGACACTATATGTTAACACATAGCATCAAACTAATAACCAAGATAGACCCATTAAAATATCTACTCAACAAAGCCACTCTAACAGGAAGATTAGAAAAGTGGGTGATGATATTGAGTGAATTTGACATTCAATATATGGATAGAAGAGCAATCAAGGGCCAAGTAATAGTAGATTAGTTAGCTGAAGCACTGTTACAAGATGGCCATCCTATGCACATTGAATTCCCATATGCAAATGACCTCACAATGATGACACATCATTGGATATTATACTTTGATGGGTCTTACACTCAACATGGATCGGGTGTTGGGATCTTATTTGTTACTCCTCAAGGACACACTATCCCAAAATCTTACAGATTGATGTTCCCTTGCACAAACATGGCTGAATATGAAGCATTAATCATTGGTATCAAGGTAGCAGTGGAATGGAAAATCACAAAATTACAAGTTTATGGAGATTCTCAATTAGTCATCAATCATGTTAATGATGACTATCAAACAAAAGATGACATGTAGTACCCCTCCATTTATGCTTATGTTTTCTACTGTTATGTTTTCACACTGTTAGACTATGGTACATTGTTTGGATATTTTGATCGCTGGTTTTGAGCGACAGTGGATTTACTCTGTGACATGATGATACATTGTACTGCGATATTTGATTTCTGATATGCTTTGAGATAGCGTAGAAGTTTATTTTTAGTTGATTATTGCTATGAACATGTTTATGATGGACTAACAGTTATTTAATTCGTCAGTCTGATGTGATGTGTATTGGTGTGGAGAACAGAATCGCATCACTCACTTGCGAGTGCCCTGTGATGTCCGTGATTTTCTCCGCACAGTGTGCCTGTTCAATGGTTTATATATATATATATATATATATATATATATGCATGTTATTTGCTTGGTTGCAGGATTGCAGGTACATGACACTGACTCCACCTGGTTACTCAGGTCTGAGCGTGTCAAGACTCAACGGAAATGTTGATTGGGAGGTAGTAGTTAGGTTCATCCTAGTCTAGTCTTTAACCCGGTCACTGTACATTGTCAGTTTTAGTTTGAGTCGTGGTTGTCTTGTATTTTTTCTGTTTGGTTTAATTGTTTGAAAGGAAAAATGTTAATTGTTAATAATAGTTTATTATGTTTTAATTTACTGTTATTTAAATTAATTTTTAAATGTTAAATAAGGTTTTTATATTTTATTAACTAATTAATTAGTTTGTTTAGTTAAGTAATTTGATCTTAAAAGGTTAAATTTATTTAATTAAATAAATTAGTTAATTAAATTAATATTGTTTAAAATTGTTTTAAATGTGAATAGATTTTATTTGAAATTAAATGTTTTGTGGAAATGGCATTTTTAATTAATAAATAAAATTTGCATTGAAAATGGTTAATTTTAAATATATTAATTAAATCATGCAAATCTTGAAAGGCAAGATTGCCAAGAAGTGGTTGAGAAGATATTTTGTACTTCTCGACAAGTGTGCCAGTGCTTTTATGATTTTTGGTTGAGGTTGTTCACGGAGGTTATTTTGGATATGGGGAAAAACACAGAGGTTATTCAATTTCTTCACGGGGAAAAAATATCTGAGCTTTTGCAAAACTTTTTGTTTATGTTATTTTGGAAATATTGTATATTTGTCGAAGATCCCTTTGGTGGGAAATTCTTGGTGTTGGTTATAGTTTTCCTGTGGATTTTGGGTTTTCTTTGGAGAAGCTTTTGGGATTGTACGCTACAGGCAAGAGGTTTTCTTCTACAGGCAGCTTTCAAATAACAAGTATTTTTCTTGTAATTTTAGTTTCTTTGTTTTTGAAAAGAAAATCTGTTTGTTTAAATCCCATCTTCTTGGCAATTGCTTGTAGAAAATCTTTCTATTGTTATTTGTTATTTGTCTGCAAGAATTTTCAAGAACGTAGTTAAACAAAAGAAAGAATTCAAAACAAGTTTTTTTGAAACCTCTGTGAAAATTTTAGAAAAGAAAATTGGGGAATTGATTTTGAGTAAATGTCTGTTGTTTTAAAATTTAAATCCCAATATTGAGTATTTTTGGGATATATAAAAAAATCTGAGAGGAATTTTTCATTTACAAATACCCAGTTGAACAAATAGATTTGTTTTATAAGACTGTATATATTTATTTATTGTGCAGTATAAATATACAGTCTGTATATGAGTTTTTATTTCAAATAAATTTTTAATTACACAGTGATATTTTATGTAAATTCGCCGTACGGGCGATATTGGGGTTTGTAAATTTGTTATTTATTTTCATTTAAAAAAAAAATTAAATGTTGACATGGATTTTACTGGGTTTTATTTTTTAAAGAAAACGGAATCCGAAATTTTTAATACGGATTAAATTTTATGTTGGGAAGGGCTGGGGTTTAAACCCCAACCCCGCCGCTCCCACTGTGGGGGCGCAGCCGCAGTAAAGCAGCACCCACCACGGCTCTGTGGGGAGCGGCTGCCAAAAGGCAGCGCCCTCCACAGAACCGTGGAGGTAACGTTGTCTCGCAGGCAGCGCCCTCCACTGTGGAGACCACCGCGGCCATGGAATTTCGATTCCATAAGAATTTCATTTCTTTCGTATTTAACAGAGATTTGTATGGTTTAAATTCGATTTCGAATTTATCAAAATAAATAGAATCATATGTAATTTATTTTTATAGCGAATTTTGAAATTAATATGTGTTTAATATTTTATATATATATATATATAATTAATATATATATATATATATATATTTAATATTTGTTTTAATGAGATACATAATTATTTATAAAAAAGTTGAAAGTATGAAAATTAAATAGTTATATTAAAAAAAATTATTTAGTTTTCATTTCTGTGAGTAATTGGGGAAGTTTAAAGTTAGAGTTTATTTAATGCAATTTCTTTAGTCGTTTGAGAAAAGAATTATAATTCAATTGTTACAACTTTTATGTTAATTCTTTTGAATGACTGGATTTAGTAAATCCGAAAACTAGACATATATAATTCCTGATTTGCTGTTTAAAATTGTGTTTTCTTTTATTGGGCAAATGGGGATTTTTCCTGTGATCTCAAGTCTTCCAGTTGTAGTCTCTTAAGGGAGTAAAATTTTACTATGGTTTCATGTGTTTGAACAAACTAGGGTAGTGCACCTCATCTTTGTGAACAGTTAGTGATGTTCATTGTGATATATTTTGGTATTATGTGTTGAATTTTGTGCACTTGGTCTACCCTAGATAGAGAAGTTAGAATTCCTATGTTATGTTTAGGGGAGTGGCTTTTTGTAAGGGCCGACACACAAAGTGGTGTCAGGGTAACTTACAAAGAGTTAGTAAGTCAGTGATAACTAAATAACACAATAGTTAGAATTAAAATCTGTAACAAGATGATTATACCTCACTTATAGACTCTTGAGCTAGTTCAGTCTAGAGTATAAGATGAGAAGGCCTGGAATGGAAAATCGGTGTCTTGTTTCTTTAAAAGACATTCGATTCCGCAATGATTTTCAATGGGGCCGGGTTTCGTAAGAGGTTACCAGGGTAACCCAAGTTGGGGGCCGGAACCTAGGAAGAAACACCAAGGTAACCTTTGCAATATTGTGATGACACTCCACCTAAAGTAACAACCTACCTTGTGTACTTAGTACATTTGATTGTCTAAAATCTGGAAGCAATGTAACCATCAGTTAGTTGTGTACTTGTGTCTAGGGTTAATAGATTATGTCTAGGTAACCATATTACTATCTCCTAGCACGGGGGGTGGACCTACGGGTACCACATGGTTGGGTGGAATGTGCACCTTACTCCATTGGGTCCCCAGTTTGTGATCATGGCATCGAGAGCTTCATGGATGGAGAGCTCGCTCTTGAAGACTTATGTGTACTTCTTCATTGTAATTTGTAAATCTTGTATTTAAAAACATCCCTCAATTGTTTATGAGGTGAATATTGTAAATGTAACTTGTAACTATTATTTGATTTACCTCATCAGATGAATGAGTATTGTATTATTTTATCAAATGCAATGTAAGGAAACGTATTTGTACTTTATGTTATCTTGAATGGAATTTCAAATGTTATGTAATGTCAATCTTTTTGTTAATGTTAATTAATATGTGCAATGCGAAATACTAAAGTCATCTATGGAAACTCAAAGTAGTGTAACGTCGCGTAACTTAATGAATGTATGCAACCAATTAACTTAATAATTATTACTTTTTAAAAAAAAATTATTTCACCTTTACACACAATTGCAACATTCCTTAGGTTATTATGACGGGGCATTACAGATTGGTATCAGAGCCAAGGTTACAAACACTGGACGCTCTGGGTAATCGCGAGCCCATTAGGTTGACCTAGTACGAAGTGTTGCAAACTGTTAGCCTTGGTTGTATAGTATCAAAGACTCGTTATTGTTATGTGTAGGAACATGCCTAGGCGAGGTGGAAGAGGTCATGGTAGAGGTAGAGGTGGAGGCCGAGGTCCAATCCCTCAGGTTGCTCCCCCTCCGAGTCCTCATCACAGTGATCAGGCAAAACAATTGGATCAGAGGAATGAGGGACAGAATCTTGAATAGTCAAGAGTAGAGGGTTCACAGATACGTCCATTATTAGAGGAGGTCCTAGCTCGACTTGGACCTAGACAGGAGGGTGAGCAGGAGGTTGTTAGAGAGAGAGAGAGATCTCCTAGGAGAGTAGATGATGCAGTACATCAAGATGCTATTACTGCAGGACACATGAGGGATTTACTGAGGGAACGCCCTCCTACCTTTGATGGTACAGGAAGTGGCTTAGAGGCAGAGACCTGGCTACTGGATTTGGGTAGATGCTTCGCCATGCACCCATACGGTAGCAATACTCGTGCGAGATGCGCTATCATGCATCTGAGAGGATTTGCCTCTACTTGGTGGCGCCTAGAGGAGCAGAAGCTCCACTTGGATATTGGGTCAGTGTCTTGGGAGATGTTTCTCGAGAGGTTTAGAGCACGGTTCCTATCAGAACACTGGAGGCAGCGACGGGCTGACGAGTTCCATGATCTACGTTAGTTGGCTCTTTCTGTTGAGCAATATGAACATAGATTCTATGAACTCAAGCAGTATGCTGGTATTGGCGATGATGAGCCTATGCTAGTACAACACTTCATCAGGGGTTTGAATGCCCGCATTAGTGGTGATGTCAGAGTTTTTGAGCCAAAAACTATGGAAGTTGTGGTGGAGAAGGCTCGCATAGTGGAGGAGAACCTTGTTATGGTGTTAGGTGGTCACACAGGAGTGCAGATTGGCAGTGCTCCTACAACAGGTTTTAGTCCACGGGGTGGACAGGCGCAGACAGGGGGTTCCTCTAGGAACCAACAGACACCCACAAAGGGTGGGCAGCAACAACAACAACGTACACCTCAAAAGAACAATAATCCAAAACCACAACAAGGTAATAGTCCTCAAATAGGAAAGGGTCGCAACTGGTGGCACAACAAGCGCAATAGGCAGGATCAGCCTGCACATAGTGCTTAGTCTACTGTCAGTAGAGGTAGTTTCCAGCAATCCAATGCACCTTCGGGTGGCAGAGGATTCGGTAGAGGCATAGGTTGTTACTCATGTGGGCAGCAGGGACACATAGCTAGGCAGTGTCCAATGAGAGGTTCTACTGGTTTTGGGCCTCGACCTACAGTTTTAGAGCCTACAGTGGGTGATGCAAGACGATCACATACATTATATGTTGTGGTTAATGACCGCCAAGCTGATCACCAGAACACAGTGGTCGATACTTCAGGTAAGTTACATGGTGTTAGTGTTTCCATTCTTTTTTATTCCGGAGCTACCGACTCCTTTATTTCACCGACCATTGTTGACCGATGTGGTCTTGTGGTAGTAAAACAAGGTGGTAAGTGGCAGGTTGAATTCGCCTCTGGGGTGAAAGTAGTGGTAGAAAACTTAGTACATAATTGTGAACTTAAAATTGGTACGTTAACTACCTTAGTAGATTTATATGTTACACCTTTACGATCGTATGACATAGTACTAGGTATGGATTGGTTGGCATCTTATCATGCTGTGATTGACTGCCGACTTAAGACAGTTAGTTGCATTAATGATTTAGGTGTGAAAGTGGAAATTATAGGTGTCCAAAGACCTATCTCTTTGCGGATGATATCCGCTATGCAATTAAAGAGATGTCTTCAACAGGGATGTCAACTGTTTGCAACAATAGTTACTGATTTAGAAGAAGGTGAGAGTCAAGAGGTATCTCTTGATGATCATCCTATTCTTAGGGAATTCGCTGACGTATTTCCCGATGACATACCTAGAATGCCACCGAAGAGGGATATTGACTTTAGAGTTGACCTAGTTCCTGGAGTTGAGCCTATATCTAGAGCTCCATATAGAATGACAACCCAGGAGTTAGAGGAACTTCGTATTCAGTTAGAGGAACTATTAGAAAAGGGTTTCATTTGTCCTAGTGTTTCCCCTTGGGGAGCACCTGTTATCTTCGTAAAGAAGAAGGATGGATCTCTTAGGCTGTGCATTGACTATCATCAATTGAACAAGGTTACGATTAAGAATCGTTATCCTTTGCCTAGAATCGATAATCTTTTTGATCAAATTAAGGGAGCTAATGTGTTCTCTAAAATTGATTTGAAATTTGGTTATCATCAATTGTGTATAGCTGAAGCAGACATTCATAAAACTGCTTTTCGAACTCGTTATGGGCATTATGAATTCACAGTAGTACCGTTTGGGTTAACAAACGCACCATCAGTATTCATGAGTTTAATGAATGGTGTTTTTTGTACATACCTCGATCGCTTTGTCCTTGTATTTCTCAATGATATTTTGATTTATTCAAGAAATATGAAGGAACATGAAGAACACTTGAGACAAGTATTGCAATGTTTAAGGGAAAATCAATTGTATGCGAACCTGAAGAAGTGTGACTTCTTTCAAACTAAGATTAAATATCTTGGACATGTGATTTCTAGAAAAGGTATTGCTATGGATCCTTCAAAGATTCAGGCTATTGTAGATTGGCCCACGCCTACTAATGTAGGTGAAGTTCATAGTTTTATGGGTCTAGCTGGTTACTATAGGCGGTTTGTAGAGGGATTTTCTAGAATTGGTCATCCTATTACTTCTCTTCAGAGAAAAGGGAAGAATTTTATATGGACAGAGCAATGTCAGTTGGCTTTTCAGACACTTAAAGAAAAGCTGACTAATGCACCTATACTGATTGTTCCTGATCCTACTAAGGATTTTGTAGTATGCACGAATGCATCCTTAGAGGGTTTGGGAGTAGTTCTGATGCAAGATGGGCGTGTGATTGCTTATGAGTCTCACAAACTCAAAAACCACGAATTAAACTATCCCACTCATGACCTAGAACTAGCTGTGGTAGTACATGCATTAGTTCGGTGGAGGCATTTCTTATTAGGTCATCATTTTGAACTTCATACTGGTCACCGTAGTCTACAATACATTTTTACGCAACCTAACTTGAATGCTAGGCAGAGACGGTGGATGGAGTTCTTGTGTGAGTATGATTTTGAAGTAAAATATGTTCAAGGAAAAGAGAACGTAGTGGCTGACGCCCTTAGTCGTCGTCGACATGAGATCTCTACTACTACTCTAGTTGAAGTAGATTTGAGAGGTCAAATATTAGCAACACTTCCTACTGATAGATTATATCAGGAAGTAAGGACAGAAATTGAATCTGGTAGACCTTTAGAAGGTCGATTTGCAGGGTATGCCCTAGAATCGGATGGTATATTACAGCATTTAGGTCGTATTTATGTACCACATTTTGAGGGTCTTCATACATTAATCATGACTGAAGTACATCGAGCTCCATACTCAGCTCATCCAGGTGTCAAGAAAATGCATGCCGATCTTCGGCAATTGTATTTCTGGCCTAGTATGAAACGTGATATTGCTGATTATGTTTCGAGATGTCTTGAATGCCAATGAGTCAAAGCTGAGCATCAACATCCTGCTAGATTATTGCAGCCACATCTCATTCCTGAATGGAAATGGGATATTATATCCGTTGACTTTATTGTTGGGTTACCTACCTCATCACGTCGACATGATGCCATTATGGTAACTATTGACTGATTGACTAAAGTAGCTCACTTCTCACCAGTACGATCATCATATAATGCTTCATCCGTAGCTAGGATATTCATGGAGGATATCGTTAGATTACATGGGATTCCTCATAGGATTATTTCTGATAGAGATCATGTATTTACTTCAGCCCTATGGACTTCATTACAACATGCTCTAGCTACACAGTTGAACTTTAGTTCAGCGTATCATCCTCAAACCGATGGACAAACGGAGAGAGTTAACCAAATATTAGAGGATATGCTTAGGATGTACGTAATGGACCAACAATCACGATGGGAGGATTATCTGTACTTAGTAGAATTCGCTTACAATAACGGATATCAGAGTTCAATAGGTATGCCACCATTTTAGGCATTATACGGTCGTCCTTGTCGAACTCTACTAAGTTGGGATCGACTTGAGGATAGAGTGTTACTTGGACCTGAGATGCTTCGAGACATGGAGCAGCAGGTTGACCATATTAGAGAACATTTGATAGCAGCTCAGGATAGGAAAAAGAAATATGCTGATGCGCATAGGATAGATCGACAGTTTGTTGTTGGAGATAGAGTGTTTCTTCAAGTGCGACCGCGAAAGAGTCCAATCCGTTATGGAAAAGGCTCTAAGCTTGCGCCTCGTTTCGGGCCTTTTGAGATCTTAGAGAGAATTGGTCCTGTAGCATATCGACTCGCCTTACCACCCAGTTTGTCTCATATTCATGATGTTTTTCATGTATCAGTTCTTAGACCATATCATCCCGACATATCTCATGTACTTGATTGGAATGCGTTACAAGTAGAGGACGGGCAGCTGGCTTTGGAGCCCATGGCCATTCTACAGCGCCGGACGCTCGGTCTCAGGGGTCGAGATGTTGATCAGGTGAGGGTCCAATGGGATCCTAGCCATGAGGCTTCTGCTACTTGGGAGGATGCGACACGCGTGAGGGAACTTTATCCCTATCTGTTTGCAGGCTTTCAGGAGCAAGCCTGATCCTAGGGGGGAGGATGTAGTACCCCTCCATTTATGCTTATGTTTTCTGTTGTTATGTTTTCACACTGTTAGACTATGGTGCATTGTTTGGATATTTTGATCACTGGTTTTGAGCGATAGTGGATTTACTTTGTGACATGATGATACATTGTACTGCGATATTTGATTTCTGATATGCTTTGAGATAGCATAGAAGTTTATTTTCAGTTGATTATTGCTATGAACATGTTTATGATGGACTAACAGTTATTTAATTTGTCAGTCTGATGTGACGTGTATTGGTGTGGAGAACGGAATCGCATCACTCGCTTGCGAGTGCCCTATGATGTCCGCGATTTTCTCCGCACGGTGTGCTTGTTCAATGGTTTATATATATATATATATGCATGTTATTTACTTGGTTGCAGGATTGCAGGTACATGACACTGACTCCACCTGGTTACTCAAGTCTGAGCGTGTCAAGACTCAACGGAAATGTTGATTGGGAGGTAGTAGTTAGGTTCATCCTAGTCTAGTCTTTAACCCGGTCACTGTACATTGTCAGTTTTAGTTTGAGTCGTGGTTGTCTTGTATTTTTTCTGTTTGGTATAATTGTTTGAAAGGAAAAATGTTAATTGTTAATAATAGTTTATTATGTTTTAATTTACTGTTATTTAAATTAATTTTTAAATGTTAAATAAGGTTTTTATATTTTATTAACTAATTAATTAGTTTGTTTAGTTAAGTAATTTGATCTTAAAAGGTTAAATTTATTTAATTAAATAAATTAGTTAATTAAATTAATATTGTTTAAAATTGTTTTAAATGTGAATAGATTTTATTTGAAATTAAATGTTTTGTGGAAATGGAATTTTTAATTAATAAATAAAATTTGCATTGAAAATGGTTAATTTTAAATATATTAATTAAATCATGCAAATCTTGAAAGGCAAGATTGCCGAGAAGTGGTTGAGAAGATATTCTGTACTTCTTGACAAGTGTGCCAGTGCTTTTATGATTTTTGGTTGAGGTTGTTCATGGAGGTTATTTTGGATATGGGGAAAAACACAAAGGTTATTCAATTTCTTCACGGGGAAAAAATATCTGAGCTTTTGCAAAACTTTCTGTTTATGTTATTTTGGAAATACTGTATATTTGTGGAAGATCCCTTTGGTGGGAAATTCTTGGTGTTGGTTATAGTTTTCCTGTGGATTTGGGGTTTTCTTTGGAGAAGCTTTTGGGAATTGTACGCTACATGCAAGAGGTTTTCTTCTACAGGAAGCTTTCAAATAACAGGTATTTTTCTTGTAATTTTAGTTTCTTTGTTTTTGAAAAGAAAATCTGTTTGTTTAAATCCCATCTTCTTGGCGATTGCTTGTAGAAAATATTTCTATTGTTATTTGTTATTTGTCTGCAAGAATTTTCAAGAACGTAGTTAAACAAAAAAAAGAATTCAAAACAAGTTTTTTTGAAACCTCTGTGAAAATTTTAGAAAAGAAAATTGGGGAATTGATTTTGAGTAAATGTTTGTTGTTTTAAAATTTAAATCCCAATATTGAGTATTTCTGGGATATATAAAAAAATCTGTGAGAGGAATTTTTCATTTACAAATACCCAATTGAACAAATAGATTTGTTTTATAAGACTGTATATATTTATTTATTGTGCAGTATAAATATACAGTTTGTATATGAGTTTTTATTTCAAATAAATTTTTAATTACACAGTGATATTTTATGTAAATTCGTCGTACGGGCGATATTGGTGTTTGTAAATTTGTTATTTATTTTCATTTAAAAAAAAAATTTAAATGTTCGCATGGATTTTACTGGGTTTTACTTTTTAAAGAAAACGGAATCCAAAATTTTTAATACGGATTAAATTTTATGTTGGGAAGGGCTGGGGTTTAAACCCCAACCCCGCCACTCCCATTGTGGGGGCGCGGCTGCAGTAAAGCAGCGCCCACCACAGCTCTATGGGGAGCGGCTGCCAAAAGGCAGCGCCCTCCACAGAACCATGGAGGTAACGATGTCTCACAGGCAGCGCCCTCCACTGTGGAGACCGCCGCGGCCATGGAATTTCGATTCCATAAGAATTTCATTTCTTTCGTATTTAACAGAGATTGGTATGGTTTAAATTCGATTTTGAATTTATCAAAATAAATAGAATCATATGTAATTTATTTTTATAGCGAATTTTGAAATTAATATGTATTTAATATTATATATATATATAATTAATATATATATATATATATATATATATAATATTTGTTTTAATGAGATACATAATTATTTATAAAAAAGTTGAAAGTATGAAAATTAAATAGTTATATTAAAAAGAATTATTTAGTTTTCATTTCTGTGAGTAATTGGGGAAGTTTAAAGTTAGAGTTTATTTAATGCAATTTCTTTAGTCATTTGAGAAAAGAATTATAATTCAATTGTTACAACTTTTATGTTAATTCTTTTGAATGACTGGATTTAGTAAATCCGAAAACTAGACATATATAATTCCTGATTTGCTGTTTAAAATTGTGTTTTCTTTTATTGGGAAAATGGGTATTTTTCCTGTGATCTCAAGTCTTCCAGTTGTAGTCTCTTAAGGGAGTAAAATTTTACTATGGTTTCATGTGTTTGAGCAAACTAGGGTAGTGCACCTCATCTTTGTGAACAGTTAGTGATGTTCATTGTGATTTATTTTGGTATTATGTGTTAAATTTTGTGCACTTGGTCTACCCTAGATAGAGAAGTTAGAATTCCTATGTTATGTTTAGGGGAGTGGCTTTTTGTAAGGGCCGACACACAAAGTGGTGTCAGGGTAACTTACAAAGAGTTAGTAAGTCAGTGATAACTAAATAACACAGTAGTTAGAATTAAAATCTGTAACAACATGATTATACCTCGCTTATAGACTCTTGAGCTAGTTCAGTCTAGAGTATAAGATGAGAAGGCCTGGAATGGAAAATCGGTGTCTTGTTTCTTCAAAAGACATCCGATTCCGCAATGATTTTCAATGGGGCTGGGTTTCGTAAGAGGTTACCAGGGTAACCCAAGTTGGGGGCTGGAACCTAGGAAGAAACACCAAGGTAACCTTTGCAATATTGTGATGACACTCCACCTAAAGTAACAGTCTACCTTGTGTACTTAGTACATTCGATTGTCTAAAATCTGGAAGCAATGTAACCATCAGTTAGTTGTGTACTTGTTTCTAGGGTTAGAAGATTATGTCTAGGTAACCATATTACTATCTCCTAGCACGGGGGGTGGACCTACGGGTACCACATGGTTGGGTGGAACGTGCACCTTACTCCGTTGGGTCCCCAATTTGTGATCATGGCATCGAGAGCTTCATGGATGGAGAGCTCACTCTTGAAGACTTATGTGTACTTCTTCATTGTAATTTGTAAATCTTGTATTTAAAAACATCCCTCAATTGTTTATGAGGTGAATATTGTAAATGTAACTTGTAACTATTATTTGATTTACCTCATCAGATGAATGAGTATTGTATTATTTTATCAAATGCAATGTAAGGAAACATATTTGTACTTTATGTTATCTTGAATGGAATATCAAATGTTATGTAATGTCAATCTTTTTGTTAATGTTAATTAATATGTGCAATGCGAAATACTAAAGTCGCCTATGGAAACTCAAAGTAGTGTAACGTCGCATAACTTAATGAATGTATGCAACCAATTAACTTAATAATTATTACTTTAAAAAAAATATATATTTCACCTTTACACACAATTGCAACATTCCTTAGGTTATTATGACGGGGCATTACATGACAAGCTGATGCCATACAAGAGAATGGTAGATGACTTCAAGAAATACTTTGTTGAGATAAAGTTTGAACAAATTCCAAGAGTAGACAAAAAAGTTGCAGATGCCATGGAAACCATTGCCTCTCTTTTACAAATACCAGAAAAATGAAGTCGTTATGAATTCATGGTGGAACAATTGTTTACTCCAGCATATGATAATCCTGAATCCCAAGTCATGTGCCATCTAGTTGATGTTAATTCCTTAATCTATGGGAAGATTTATACCTATCTAAGAGACAATACCCTTCCACCTGATCTATCTCAGAACCAAAAATGCAACTTTATCTGGCAAGCAACCCAACACACCCTAATAGCCGATACACTTTATTGATGAGGTCTCAATGGTACTCTCCTCCAATGTCTTGAACGTGACGAATCTGAAACCACCTTACGAGAAGTTCATGAAGGTATTTGTGGTACTCATTCAAGTGGTCTTACTCTCACTAAGAAATTCCTACGCTTGGGATATTATTGGTCAAACATGGAGAAAGAATCTTTTCAATTTGTTAAGAAGTGCAAGAAGTGTCAAGTCCATGGAAATCTCATACATGCATCGGCGTAGGAGCTACAACCATTCACATCAACCCGGCCTTTCTATCAATGGGGACTTGATCTTGTGGGTAAGATTCATCCATCTTCCTCTAATGGACATAAATTCATAATCACAACTACTGGATATTTCACAAAGTGGATTGAAGTCCCATTAACCACGATCATTGGTAAACAAATTGCCTCTTTCATCCTGAACTACATTGTCTGTCAGTATGGCATCCCTAGCTCCATTGTCACTGAAAATGGTAGACCCTTCAAAAACCAAGATATACAAGAACTTTGTGAAAAAATTCATATCCAACCCCGATTTTCCACACCTTATTACCCTCAAGGGAATGGCCAAGCAGAAGCCTCGAATAAGACCATTTTTTTAAATCTTGAAAAAATATGTCAATGATGTTGGACGTGACTGGCATGTTCAACTAAACCCTACCTTGTGGGCATACCGTACTAGCATCTACACCCCTACAGGAGCCACACCATATGCCCTTGTGTATGGATCAGAAGCCATCTTACCTATTGAGGTTGAGTTACCTTCACTCTAGGTATCATTGAAAGGAATCATTTCAAAGGAAGACTATTGAGTATCCAGACTATAGGAGTTGGAATTGTTAGATGAATTTCGTCAACATGTTGATCATCTGAAAGCTTATCAACAAAGAATTTCAACGAGCTATAATCACAAGGTAAGACCAAGAACATTTCAAGTCGGCGACTTGGTACTAAAAGAGAATCCTCACAATCAACAAGATCAGAAAAAGAAGGCAAAATTTGAACCTAATTAGCTAGGTCCTTTTGTCATTGTATCAGTATATGGATCTAGAGCATATCAGTTATCTACACCTGAAGGGGACCTGTTTGAAGAAACTATCAACAACATTCATTTCAAGAATTTTTATACATAACTCATCAAGTAGATGGTTCAAAAAGCAGAAAGATCTAAAAGAAAGCACAAAAGTAAAAAAAAAACTCCAAAAAAAGTAAAAAACATGAAAAATCCAAAAAAAAGTAAAAAAGAAGAAAAATCCAAAAAATACAAAAAAAGCAAAAAATTGAAAAAATCAAAAAAGTGAAAAAATCATAAAATCATAAAATTGAAAAAAAGGTGCAATAAAAACAAGTAGTGAAAACTTGGCAATAGGCGCTATTTGTGATAGATTGGATTTTCCATCTATTGGAATGTGTGTCAGTCATCCGCTTTTTCCATCATTATGCATGTCCATCATAAAACCTCATGTACATATATGGGTGTTGCAGTCTTGTCTCACCCTGGCTTGGTGATCATTGAACACTTTCACAATAAGTGGTTGGTTTCTCACTAGGGGAAAATCCTAAACTCACTGGGGGAAATCTACTTTGAACTTAAAATAAAAAAACAAACAACAGTAAGACAACATAGCAAACATAACGATCGCAACGAAACTCAACATTGAACATCAATCACAATCTTTAGAAAACCAACCATCCAAATCAACAGCAAGATCGATCAAAACCAAATCTCACTAGATGATGTTCTTCTGAATCATGGTTTAATCATTTTATCATAAATTTTCAACTGTTGTATCTTGATTTTTGTTATCATCTCTGTAGAGCAACTCAAGGATGTCATGGACTAGAGAAGCTATGATGGAGTATGATATTTTTCTTTGTCTGTTGTCTGTGAGTTGATCATTACTACTATGTAAATTTGTTGTGGGACGTGATCTACAAAGTATCATTGATGAAATTCAATATTTGCATAGGAAAAGGATTAACTCTTGTTTGCTTTACGCAAGCAATACTCAGGTCATCTTGGTTCAATTATACCTAGATGTTTGTATTACCTTGCAATATCAAAAATCCATGGAAGTTGTACTCAGGTCATAATGGTTTAATTATACCATCGATGTTTGTACTAACTTTCAAAATATTAAAAGCTCAATGATGATAACAAGCACAACAAATCAGCTGACAAGATGACAACATTGCATATTTAGATTTGCATGGTTAAGATAGATTGCATCCATTTTAGTTTTGCATGTGCATTTTAGGTTTTCCAAGGCTAGCCAATTCCAAAATGACTTTATCTCTCTCATTAAAGGATTGAGTACATTTGACATTAACAAAAAAAATATCATTCACATGTAGTTGCATAATCATTATCATATCATACATACATTAGAAAGTATTGTCATCGTTCATCCATCCATGCATTAGAGCATATATTTGCATTAGAAAAAATACAAAAATAAAGTGCATCACATCTTATCTACATGATCAAATCCATCCCATATATCACAAAGCATCATCCTTCAAACCATATAGCATCATAATCCATGCATCATCATTTCATTATTGCATCCATACACAACCATGGCATAATCATATAGACATCACATAGCATATAGAGCAGAAATCAAATGCATTCATCATAAGCATTCATCATAAAAGCATGTAGACAACAAATAGATCAATAGTCTCTGTTGCATCTCATATAATCTCAAAATTATCAATGTCAAGTGTACAATGATATTACAACATACAAAGAGATACATCAGCAAAATGGCAGGAAGTCATAAAGTCCCCAACTGAATAAGTGAATACATCAAGTCTCAGTACATCAAATGTGAACACAAAAGTTACATGCTACTCCCCCTAGACGTTGTAGGCCTTGTTGTGCCTGTTACTGCACCACCAATGGACCTGTACCTAGATCTTTGCTTGATGGATCTCTGGGAGGTGGCCCAGTCACACCCCTACTCGTAGTTCGTGACTGACTCTGACCTAACCTAGCATTGACAGACTGTGCATAACTAGGGGCATGCTGCTCTGTAGGAACCTCCTAATAATATTGTAATTTGTAGTACTATGCTTCTCGGGTTGAATTTCAAACCTCTCTGATCATATCTCCTATAGTAGTTCCCTCAAACACTCTCTGTAATCTCTCAGCTAAGGCCTCTGCATGCTTACATCTCTATCTCCCAGCATCTCTCTCTATTGTCAAAGAGGCAATCTGCTCTTGTGCCTACGCTAGCTGTCCCTGTAAGCTCTCCACCTATAACTGTAAGGAATCTATCTATTCCTGCTACTAATGGGAAGGCACATGAATCTAAATTTGAAATGGTCTTTCCTGCTACTGTCCTGAGGGAACCGTAGATCTCCTCCTCTGGGGTACTCTAAAGTCCAGTATTTGGCCGCCACTTGCATCTCCTCCATCTTCATCATCTCCTACATCCCCACCATCTCCCTCCTCATCATCACCATCTCCCCCATCCCTCCTCCATCTTGGTGAGTGTTGTGGTGCTCTCTCATCATCATCAAATGTTGGTACTGGCTCATCAAGACTGGATATCCTCGATATGACATGTGTAAAGAAATACTCTACATACTCAGCCATCATCACACCAACCGTGATCTCTGGACAATAATCCCATACCTATGGCTACAATCCAAAATACTCCTCACAAGATGTATCATAGGATATAGTGGGTCCCCACTCTAGAATACTCTCATGAGAATGAATCTCTTAATAACAAATCGGGTCCGTCCAATCAAATACCTCGACGTACAAACATATGGCATCTCCAGATCATCCTCGGACCACTGCTCATAATCTAAGTATGGTCACCATGTGACGGTCTCCAAATCATCAAGAACTCACCACCAATACTCCAATTTTCCCAGCTTGTGATGTACAACACCACCTAAATACTCGAAGACATATGGCCTACCAAACAAATGATCTCTCTCTGCTATAGGTTGAGTAATAGTTATATGCTCCCAAGCCAAAATCTGAAGTACTGTCACTCCAGCTGATAAACTCACAGCTCCAAGATACACTACCTAATGTAGATCATGATATAAATGAGCTAACATACAAGAACCCCATGCATATCGGATCCCCTGAGTGATCATCCTCTCCAATATCTTGCCCCATCCAACGAATAGTCCCTTCGATCTACAGTCAGGACATAAGAAACCTCCAAAAAATACAGCTAGAAAAGATGGTAATGGCTCATAAGAATCCACCATATCCTGCCATGGGATCTCATAACCACTAATCCCATCATCAGCAAAAATCCTCCTCAATGCCTCAGTAGCTCCCTGCTCTGTATGATCATATACAACTAACTCTTCGACCACAGGAATCCCCAATATCCGATACACATCCTTGGGGGTAACTGTCATCTCACCGGTGGCCAAATGGAATGTGTTGTGGTCACTATGCCATCTCTCAGCTAATGCAGTCAATAGTCCCTTGTTTATCCTATACTGGGGCATATCAAGCAAGGAAGATAAACCACATCACCCAATGACATCCAAATCTACCTACACCAAACGTGGAATCATATCCCAAGTCTTTGGGTAGCGCTCCCGATACTGAAGAACTCATAAGTTCTATAATCATGACATATCACAAATCAACATTTTATCAATCAATCTAATTAGCTCAAATGAGATTTCAATCAAATCTCATGGAGCATCTATCATCGACTCTCGTTTATCACTAGGTCAATCATCATCTATCCTATCATTGAATTTCATCTATCATGAGGTCAATCATCATTTATCCTATCAAACATCACCAAAACAATGGCTAACACAATCATCAAGCATCAAAAGCAAGGAGAAAAATCAACATTTCATCAATTTTGGTGTCAATGCACTGAAATGGTGCATCTATGCGCTGGAACAATGGATGCGCTACAAAACTCCATCAATGCACCAAAACAAAGCACAAATGTGCTAAAACTCTAAATGCGCTATAACAATCCATAGATGCACTACTTAGCAACCTGAATGCGCTAAATCTATCAATGCACTAAAACATTTAACCTATGTGCTATTTCAGGTCTTACATGCGCTAAAATGTACTATCACATATTTCAATATCATGAAAATGCGCGAAAAACAAATTCAAATGTCAAAAGGCGGTTTCTCGGGGTACATACTGGAGGTCCATACGCAGCAAGGCGATTGTGTCATCGAACTCGCTCAAATTGATGGATATGGTATGGGATCACCATTTTGTTCAAATCACTCAATTAGCTTAATCACTCAATTACAAATGATTTCAAATGAACTTCTTTTTCAACTTTTTATCTTTTAAAGGGGTAAATGGAGGGTATTTAAGTGGGATTATTTTTATTTTCAAAAAGGGCATCAATTAATCAATTGGCTGGGTCATTCTTCTTTATCAGGAGATAAATCATGTCAAAATCCTCATAAAAATTTTAAAAATTCAAAAAATCCTACAAATTCAAAATTTTCTCAATTTATCTCCTGAGGGGGCATACATGCATCATCACTCGAAAATTAGCATCTGGGGCATATTGAATTTTTTTATCAACACTATTAGCAAATTTTTCTTTGAAGAAATGTGTCACAAACACATCACTTCAAAGAGGGAAAAAATGTATACACTCAAATTTGGTCTGGAGGATTAATAAAATACAAGTTATTTAATTAAAAATCTTTAATTCTTCTATTTATAAATAAATTGAAAATTTTATTTATATAGTTCATTTTCTCTAATTCTTCTTATCCTAAATCATTTTCTTCATATCTTAATTAAATGAACAAATTTAATTAGTTAGTTTGTTTAATTAACCTCCTCTCATTAAATTTGAATTGAAAATTCGAATTTAAGCACATTTCTACTAACTTCTTCTTACCTTCCACCTCATCATGTGTCTCAAGAAATTAAATATTTCTAATATTTAATTTGGCATTTATCCTCAACAAATTCTAACTAATTTGGGACACTTGGCCTTCATCTCCATTTTATTCCTCTTCACACTTGGCAATTTGTTCTTATGAAGGAAACACACTCCCCTTTTCTCTCTAACCTCTTCATCTTCAACTGTCCATTATCCAGATCGAATCCAGACCATTGATTTCTGCCACCTAGGCTCATGCCTTGGAAAATCTATAAACAGGACCTCATTTACAGCAAAATAGAGAGCTGAGCATTTGTAGCAATTACACTTTGCAGAATTTTAATTAGCAGTCAATTTAGTGAGAATTTTAGTATTATCATGTTAAAATCAAGTAGTTTAATCATGGCATTACCATTAGCAGCATCTTAATTACAGTAGTTTCATCATATCATTTTCATATAACATCATAGTAGCATCATTATCTTTGCATATCATCTACAACTAGTTTATCAATCATGTAATGTAGGAAACATCTCTTGCATTTCCAACATCTCTCATTCTTTAGGTTGTCATTTGGAAAGTCATGTGCACAAACAATCTGAGAGCAAAATGACTTAAAGAATCCTTGGAGATAGAGGACAATGAGACACCATTGGGGAATTGTTTGCTTTAATTTGATTATTATTTGAATTCCTTGATATAATGTTTCATTGGTGTGTTGTATAGGTTTATTTTCTTATTCACGACATTTTACATACGCACAATTATTATTGTTTGTTGAAAAGCTTGTGGGTTTTTAACTCTTGGTTTTGCTTTTGAATGTTTGTTATTCTATAAAAGTGCACTGGTGGTGAATGGTTTGGCTATGTGTTTATGATACTTGATAACTAGAAGTATTACTTATTGTTACAAGGGCTAATGGCATGAGTGGGTACAGTAGATTACATATGCTTTGAGCAAGGTCTTGTGGACTGTGGGGGCAGTGAATGCATTAATTATGTGTTTATTGCTTGAGTGGCTACTAGCCTATCAACGAAGCTCAGAAAGCAAATTGCTCGAGATGTGTTGGAGAGCTGGTGGGTACAAAAGCAATGAATGCATAGTTAATTTATGAAATCTGAGGCGGGTAGTGGATTTTATTTGTGCTTATTCTTGTTTGTTTGTTGTTTGTTAAAAAGCTTGTGTGTTTTTAGCTTTTAGTTTCGTTCTTGCATGCTTGGTAAGAGGTTTTTTTGTTTGTTTATGATACTTGTAACCTAGAATTGTTGGTTGTTGTTAAAAGGGCTAGGGGATCAAATGGATACAAATAGTTGGTTGAACAAGGAACTGGAAGGTCAGATTCTTGTATCATTCTGACAAATGAGCATAGTGAATGAAATGCCATGTAATTCATAAACATGAAGCTATTTTTTTCTCATAAGTAAGTTACTATTGCAATCATTGAATTTTCTTTTGAAATAGTTGCTTTGCCAGTCAAATTGCATTGTTTAAAATATTGTTGTATTTTTTCTATAGTTGGGATTTAAGGACATATTTTGTTTAAGTAAATTAGGAAAATAGGAGGAGATTGTGTATCCTAGAAAATATTTAATCAGTGGATGCAAATAGTGGGGGCTTTAGCAGTGGGCTAATGGGTATTGAAGCAGTGAATGCATGTTTAATCCACTAAATGCAAATTGTGTGAGGTGTGTTGGAGAGTTGGTGGGTATGGAAGCAGTGAATGCATAGTTAATTCATGAAATCTTAGTCGAGTGTTTGGTTTTATTTGTGCTACTTCTTGTTTGTTTATTGTTTGTTGAAAATCTTGTGTGTTTTGAGCTTTTGGTTCCTCTTTTCCATGTTTTTTTATGAATGCATGTTTAATGCATTAAATGCAAGCTTTGTGAAATGTACTAAACAGCCGATGGGTACACAAGCAGTGAATGCATAGTTAATTCATGTAATCTTAGACAAGTGTTGGGTTTTATTTGTGTGTATTCTTGTTTGTTTATTGTTTGTTGAGAAGCTTGTGTGTTTTTGGCTTACTGTTGTCATCTTTGATGTGTGTTATTCTTGATAGCTTTCTATAACTGAATGCTTTTCAACAAGGTCTTGTTCACTATGGAGGAATTATATGCATTGACTATCTATTCATTGCTTGAGTGGGTACTAGCCTATCAACAAAGTTCACAAAATTTGTATTTAATGTCTGAGTGTTCGCAAAAATTTATCACGTTGGTCTATTTTTTCCCAAATTTTGTCATGTGTCACTTGTATTCATTTTCTTGTAAGCAAAGTAGCCAAATAGAAGTAGATGATAAATTTTGCAGATAACTGTAATGCATTGTTGAGCAGTGAATGCATAGTAGCACAATTGTTATGTTTTCTAAGCCTAGGGTTAGATTGCAAAATTGTTATGTTATGTGGGGTATGATCTACAAATATCGTGAAGAACACTTTTGAAAATTAATTCTTATGGCTTAGTAGACTCTGTTAGCTATTAAATATTTGTGAAAATACATAAAGCCCTATTTTACTTAAATAAAAATGAGTCATAGACCTATTGGCATTTAATGCATTAGTTGTAGATTGATTGACAAGCCTGCCATTTCCAATGTACATTATACAACTGCAATAGTGACCTACTTTGATCGCAACAGTAACTTGCCTTTAAGAAAAATGTCATGCAAATGAAGTACATGATGGTAGTAAAGCTGACACAATTTGCATTTAATTATTAATTTTAGCATTTTCATTTGTAATACTTGCTTGGCTAATGAAATTTGAATATTATATAGTTAGAATTTATGAACATATTTTTCATGTTTAAAAAGTATTATTTATCTATTTTTCTATTGGTATAGCTAGACTGCAGATCTAAATATTAATTAATTTTCTTTCAAGTATTTATCCATTTACATCATTGAAAAGTCCCACCGAAAATAATTGGTATCAAACCACTAAAGTGACGGATTAAGGGAAACAAGATCGAAAAGTGCCTTGAGAAACACAATATGCTAAGGCTAGTGGTATGGAGCAATCCCAATAGCTTGTAGTGTGTCAATGGTGAACAACTGTAAACGCTAATGCTTGTGTATGCTTTGTTGTGTTGCATACATTGTAGATATCAACTGAGTACATGGGTGGTGAGAATAGCAAGGGTGTTACATGTGAACATGTGATAATATAGACTTAGAAAAATTTTGTCCCTTGATTGATGCAATAGAATGGTAGTTTGTTGTTGCTACATAAAGCAATACCGTGGCATACAATGCATTAACTGTGGCTTGATTGCTTTGATAGGCACTAGTCTAACAACAAAGCCTGTAAAATTTGGATTTAATGACTAGATGTTTGCAAAAATTCATCGCATTGTTTTGTTTTGGTTCAGTATATATCATTTTGCTGGAAAAGCTGGCACTTTTTGTTATGCTTTTTTTGTTGGCTCTTTCGTCTATATCACTATATCTTATGTTTTGTGACTTAAAACTTTTTGCTACTTTTATTTTGCAATCGACATCATTTTCCTTTATATGCTAGACAATACTTTATCTTCTTATGTTTCCATTTAAATGGATTAAAGCCCGATGTTACAGCTTTTGAGTATGCAATATATTAGCAATACAAAAAATGCATGTTTTTAAAGGGAAAGTTGCTATTGCATATATTGCATTTCAATTTGACATACTTAGTTGGCCAATGAAATTTATTTGAAAATTTTTATAATGTGTTTCTATTTCATTTTTTGCTTACACAAAGAGGAATGGCAGACCTATTGCATGCAATAGAGAGAGAGAGATAGATGATAGATGATAGATTTCAAACATTAAATATTCAATTGATACTTGATTGAGTTTTGTTTGAGCTACTTTACCAGTTACTTAATTTCTATGGATAAATCAGTAAGCAATAGAATCCACTTCATAACAAAAAAATAGTGAATGTAGTGGGCACGTTTATTATTGCATTTGTTGAATTTGCTTTTGAAATAGTTGCTTGATCAATGAAATTGGATTGTTTAAAATATTTTTTTCTTTTACCTACAGTTGGGATTTAAGGACATATTTTCTTTGTTTGAAAATTATAATTTATCTCTTCTTCTATTGGTTGGAGTGGGCCTATTATTCATTTTTGTTTAAGTAAATTAGGACAATAGGAATACATTATATATTGTGACAAGTATTTAATGAGTGCATGCAATATGTGTGACACAAGAAGACTAGAAATTTTATTGAAAAAAGTGATATGTTGTTGTTAATCAAAGAAACCATTCCTAAACAGGAATGCTTGTGTATGCTTTCACATCTTATTGATTTGATGACAAGGGTAGCCACTTAAGTGACTTTGTATAATTAATATAGTCGAAGCAAGTTACTATTGCAATTGTTCAATTCACTTTTGAAATAGTTGCTTTTCCAATGAAATTGTATTGTTTAAAATACTTTGCTAGTAGGGTAATGCCTATCGAAGCAATGAATTCAGAGTTAATGCATTGTATGCTTGTACAAGGAATAATAGTTTGCTCAAAGATCTAACAAAGTATTGTTTTATCTAGTAACAATAGAATATGAGATATTTGGATTGGTCCCTATTACTAGTACTACAGTGAAGCTTTTGATGCAATGTTCAGATTACAAAATTTGATTATAGAAATGTTCAGTTTATAGAATTTGATTCATTGGAAAGGGTTGTGTATCAAGCTCAATGAGCGAAATTTTAGCAACAAATCCCTTACAGTTTTGATTTAATTTTTTAACATTTGGAAAACTTCATACCAAATGCTTGTGTGTATCATTTTTATGAATAGCATGTTATATGTCATGGACAACATGGAGAGCTAAAAACATAAAACTTTTTCAACAAACAATAAACAAACAAGAATTAAGTATGCATTTACTGCTTGCATACTTACCAACTCTCAAAGAAATCTTAGACATTTTGCATTTAATGGAAATAAAACTAGAAGTGTTTAGATTATAGAATTTGATTTGTATGCAAGTGTTATGTATCAATTGCATCGACTGCATTTTGAACGAGAAAGCTCACACATATTGGATTTAATTTTAAAATATTTTCCAAAAAAATTTGTGTGCTTGTGTGTTTCATGTTTATGAATAGCATATTGTATGTCATGGACTATGCTCATTTGTCTATTTTGTAGTTGTAACAGGAACCATTGGTTGCAACCAAAGTGGGTGACAAATATTTTTATCACTACAAGTAGACTTGGTTCTTGAACAACAAGCTGCAAGGTCAGATTCTTATGTCATTCTCTCGCTTTCTTTGCAATGGAATTTAATTCTCCCAAGAATCTAGCTTTCCAGATAGATAGATGAGCATAGAGAATCACATGCCATGTAATTCATAAACATGAAACTATTTTTTCTTGATGAGCATGTTTCTTTTGCAGACAGAAATTTGTATAATTGTAATCATGGGATATGCAGTTCATTGGTTAAATATTTGTGAAACACGTATTGCATCTAAGATTGTGAGGATGAAGAAATAGAGGAGCTATTTTGGCCTACAAAGAATGTAGGGAAATGCTATAAAATTTGTGGCATTTGTGATGACTTTAAAATTCATGACATTTTCCAAGAAATTACAAGTCATTCTATTTGCCATGGATTTTATAGCATTTCTTACTGCATACACTGGAGGGCAAGAGTGTTTTGATGCGTGTGCCTTAGATTTTTCACATGATGATTATGTGCATTACATGTTGTGTATACATCTACTTTAGCATGGGTGCTGCAAAAAATATGTTCATCACTCCCAACTATATAATGTTTGCATGTTTTGCTAATTTTCTTAAGCTAAAATGAATAGTAGACCTATTGCAAGAAGAAAAAAAATAGATTTTCCAAGTAAATATTAAAAATTCATATGAGAAAATTAAGAACTAAAGTGATGTCTATAGAAATAAAACCAAAAGTGTCTAGATTACAAAATTTGATTTGTTCACAAGTGTTATGTATCAATTGCATCGACTGCATTTTAAGCGACAAAGCTCACCTAGATTGCATTTAATTCTTAAATATTTGGAAAAATTAATTGTGTGCTTTTTTGTTTCATGTTTATGGATAGAGTATTGTATGTCATGGACTATGCTCATTTATCTAAATTGTAGTTGTAACAGGTACCATTGGTTGTAATCGAAGCGCGGGACAAAGATTCATATCACTGCAAGTTCAACAACAAGCTATAAGGTTAGCTTCTTGTATCATTCTCCTGCTTTCTTTGCATTGAAATTTAAATCTTCCAATGTGTGTAAGTATTATGTATTGGAATAGTTGTGAAATATAAAGGAGAGTGTTGGTTCAAGAATCTGACTTTTGAAATAGACAGATAGGCATATTTAATAACATGTTATGTAATTCATAAACATGAAACTATTTTTTCCTTATAAGCATGTTTCCTTTGCAAACATAAATATAATTGTAATTATGGGATATGGAGTCCATTGGTTAAATATTTGCAAAAAACTATAATGTCTTCCTAGTGTCCTATTTTTTTTAAATGAAAATAAATAATAGAACTAGTGTACTAATAATGCATTCACTGCTATAGTGCCAAGGAGTCCATTGGAAAAGCTTATGCAATTTGCATCAGTGATTAAACATTTGTCAACATAGATAATGTCCTACTTTCCTAATTTACTTAAACAAAAATGAATAGTATATGTGCTTCAACCAATAACAAAAGAGATAAATCATGGTTTCCAAATATGAAAAATATGTCCATGAATCCCAAGTATATAATGTTTCCATATTTTACTAATTTTCTAAGACTATAATTATTAATAGACCTATTACAAATAATAAAATTTGATTGGCCAACTGAATATTACAAATGCAAATGAGTAAATTAAAGTGCACCGAACTCAATTTCAACAACAAAGCTCATACAATTTGGATTTAATTCTTCAATATTTGGCAAAATTTATTGTGTGCTTGTGTGTTTCATGTATATGAATAGAATGTTCTATGTCATGGACTGTGCTCATTTTTATAAATTGTACTTGTAACAAGAACCATTGGTTGCAATTGAAGTGTAGGACAAAGATCCATATTGTTTCAATTAGACTTGGATCTTCAACAACAAGCTGCAAGGTCAAATTCTTGTATCGTTCTCCTACTTTGTTTGCAATAAAATTGAATTCTTCCAATGCGTGTGACAATTATGAATTGGAAGAGTTGTGAACAATAAAGGAGAATGCCAATTCAAGAATCTGACTTCCAAAAGAAACAAATGGGCATAGTGTATGACATGCCATGTAATTCATAAACATGAAATTGTTTTTTTCTCTAAAGCACATTGCTTTTGCAATCAGAGATGTGCATAATTGCAATAGTGGGATACACGGTTCATTTGTTAAATATTTTCCATAATTTATGGTGTCTTGTTCCTATTTTTCTTAAACAAATATCAATAATAGACCTAATGCATTAATCATGCATTCACTAGTGTAGTTCCAAGTAGCACACTGGAAAATCTTATGCAATTTGCAACCAATGGTTAAATGTTTTCCAAAATATATAGTTTCCTATTGTCCTAAATTACTCAAACAAAAATGTATAGCAAGGCTACTGCAAGAGAATTAAATTTGATTGAGCAAGTAAGTATTACAATTGCAAATGAGAAAATTAAGAATTGAATGCATATTGTGTTAGCTTTACTGTCGTCATGCATAGAATATGTTATTCATAAACATGAAACATATGTTTGGTAACAAGCTCTCCAAAAAAATAGAAGCTTCACGCTTCTGAAAAAACATTTTAAACAATACATTTTGATTCAACAAGAAACTATCTCAAAAGAAAACTCAACGATTGCAATAGTAACTTGTTCAACTATATTCATTCTACAAAGTCACTTGAGTGGCAGTCATTGTCTAGGTATCAGTACTTCTATCCTACTATGACTACAAGCATTGTTTTCTATTATTAAGCCTAATTGTACACATGGGTACAATAGATGACATATGAGATGGACCAATTGAAGCCAAGCAATGGGTTACTATTGCAATGGTTTCATTTGGAATTAAGAGATAATAAACAATTTATCTCTTTTTTCTATTCGTTGGAGTATGTGTATTATTCATTTTTGTGAAAGTAAATTAGGGTATTAGGAGTGCATTATATTTTTGGAAAATATTCAATCACTATGTGCAAATTGTGTCATCTTTCATGAGATGGAAATAGCTACTGAACCAATCAATGCATATTTAATGCACTAAATCCTGCAAGCTTTGTCGGTACGCTAAGAACTACGAAGGCAACGAATAAATAGGTAATGCATCCAATGTCTGCATAGTCAACAAGACCTTGCTCAAAGTTTTCAATTTTTCATGTCTTGATTCTCATTTGCTACAATTATTCTATTGGTTGGAGTAGGCCTATTATTCATTTTTGTTAAAGTAAATTACCAAAATAAAAGAACACTATATATTTTTCAAATATTTAACCACTAAATGAAAATTGTGCCACCTTTGACAGTAGGGTAATAGATACTAAAGCAATCAATGCATGTTTAATGCATTGAATGGTATGACAAGCGGATCAGAAACAATAGTCTATTAAATTCAAATAACATAGGAAATGTATTAAACTTTTTTAGCATACAAACAACATCAACAAGCGTGTTAAGAAACATGATATGCTAGTATTAGTGATAGGGACCAATCCCAATTTCTTGTAGCATGTTGTTACTAGAAAAAGTAATACTCTTTTAGATCTTTGAGCAAGGTCTTTTTCCTCATACAAGCATACAATGCATTAACTATGAATTCATTGCATGGATAGGCATTAGCCTATTGCCAAAGTATTTTAAACAATACAATTTCATTGGACAAGCAACTATTTGAAAATTCAATTAAACAATTGCAATAGTAACTTGTTGCAACTATATTCATAGTAGAAAGTCACTTAAGTGACTGCACTTATCTTGATTCTAGCTCATGTTCTGCTGCAACTAGAAATATTATTTGTTGTTATAAGGCCTAATTGTACAAATAGGTACAGTGGATAACAAACAATATGAATGGGTTCTTATATTGCGCATTACTAAAGCCAACAAGTAGGTTACAATTGCAATGGTTTGCTTTGCAATTGAGTGATAATAGACAATTATTATGCTTCTCTATTGCTTTGAGTAGACGTATTATTCATTTTTGTTAAAGAAAATTAAAAAAATAGCACATTATATATTTTGCAAATATTTAATGTCTAAATGCAAATTTTGCCACCTTTAGCAGCAAGATAGTAGATGCTAAAACAAGCAATGCATGTTTAATGCATTAAATAGTATGACTCACACATCAGAAACAATAATCTATTAAATGCAAATTGTGCAAGATAATATGTAATTCATAAACATGAAATAGAGAAGCACATGTTAAAATATGCAAAAAAGAACAAAAAAGACCAACGCAATAATTTTTTTTGCAAACATCCAAACATCAAATGCAAATTTTCCAACCTTTGCTAGTAGGCTCATGGCTACTGAGGTAATGAATGCATAGTCAATGCATTGAATGCTTCCATAGTGAACAAGACCTTGCTTAAAGCATTCACATTTTCCTGTGATAATTGTTGTTTGTTACAATACGCACCTACTGCTTGGCTTCAACTGTTGCACGTTCATGGGTTACACAACATATGTCATTTACTGTATCCATTTGTTCCCCTAGCTCTTGTAACAACAACCAGTATACTTGAAAATTATGGTTTATCTCTTTTTTTGTTAGTTTGAGTAGGTGAATTTTTCATTTTCCTTTAAGTAAATTAGGAAAATAGGGGGACATTATATATTGTGGCAAATATTTAATTGAGGGATGCATATTGTGCGAATTTTGACAACGGGCTAGTGAGTACTGAAACAATGAATGCACGTTTAATGCATTAAATGCAAATTTTGCTATATGTGTTGGATAGCTAGCGCAAAGACAAGTAGAGAATGCATAGTTAATTCATGAAATATGAGGCAAGTGTTGGTTTTTACATATTGTTTGTTGAGAAGATTGCATGTTATTGGTTGTGGGTTGCTACCTTCGACATTTGTCATTCTGTGCAATGCTTGAACAAGGCAGGATTTGTACAAATAGTGTGCAACTGGTGAGTGGCTCATTGGTTTGTTTTTGATACTTGATAGCTAGAAGCGTTAGAGGGGAAACTGAACAGTTTGAACAAGGTCTTTTGGACCGTGGGTGCAAGATGTGTTGGAGGGTTGGTCAGTGCACATGCAATGAATGCATACTTAATTCATGAAATCTTATGTGAGTGTTGGGTTTTGTTTATGTTTATTCTTGTTTGTCTATTGTTTGTTCAAAATCTTGTAGATTTTTAAGCTCTTAGTTGTGCTTTTGCATGTTTTTTATTTTGTAAAAGTGCATTGTTGGTGAATGGCTTGAAGTATCATAAACATATAGACAAACTGCTTACCAGTAGTCTACTGTCCTAGGATTAAGAACAAAGAGAGCTAAAAACACACAAGCTTTTCAACAAACAATAAAAAAATAAGAATTAGCACAAATTAAAGCCAACAGTCACCTAATATTTCATGAATTGACTATGCATTTAATGCTTGCGTACCCACTAGCTCTCAAACACATCTCACATAATTTGCATTCAATGGATTAAACATGTATTCACTATGTTGGCGTTTAAATTAGCACCTCTGGAGTGCTGATTGTAAACGTTCAGCTATTTCAAATGTTTTGCAACACTTCTTCGTTATTTAAAGAGGAGAAGTCCCTCTCTACTGGGAGCAATGCATAGGGAAGGGAAATGTTAACTAAAGTTCCTATCTTTTTATGCTTCAGCGGCAGGACACAAGGGTGCACAAACACAATGCGTCGTAGCTAATATTTTTCTCTGGTTTCTGCAGATCTCAACTACGACTAATCTAGCTTTTATCTATCCAATACCTTCAAGGTAAACAGAGCATGAGGGTAAAGGAGCGGGAATGAGTTGGTGGGATCACCTGAATTCGCCGTCTCCTGAGAATATGACCGAGGCTCTGAACTCTCGGGTATACACCAAGATAAGGTTGGTACAAGCAAACACTCTATACGGTAAACTAGATCTGAGACCTGCCAAGGAGGAGGGACTCCTATCCGAGGTATGGGCTAGGAAATAGTTCACAAGAAACAACAATTTTACGATGCCTTGGCCAACGAGCTTGCTAAGGAGGAGGGACTCCTATCCGAAGTATAGCTTGGAAGACAACACATTAAACAACAACAAACGATAACTTGTCAATAACAAATGTCCAAGGAGGAGGGACTCCTATCCGAGGAGGGAAATGAAACAACGAGCTATTAAACACAAGACGTGGACAAAACGCAAAAAGATTGACCAAAATGAAAGCGCCTTCTGATATTCTCCTTCAAAGCTTCATCAACGAATTACAAAGGTTGGGAAAGCAAAGGCACGAAATCATGCACAATTACAATCGACCAACAAACTCTCATCCAAGAGTGAACAAGTATCCACTTTCAAAGCTGTTGGCAACAATGGTGCAGCAATTTTGCATAGCAAGTAAAAGTTAAACAAATAATGAACCCAAGGCTCTTATTTATAGAACTAAAAGGAGTGGGCAACCCCAAAATATCCTTGAGTTAACAATGAGTTCTTGCCAATCAATTAGCAAGATTTATTCCTAAAAAGGGGGAACAAGCAGTTAACTGGAAAACTACTTCAGTTAACTAAAAGTCAACAAAGAGTCAACTGGAAACTACTTCAGTTGACTGAAAGTAAACTAAAGGTAAACTTTAATGAAAGTATCCCTCCAAAATAGACATCCACATTTAGTGGAGATCTAAGATCCACAAATCATGGAAGTCAAATAGACATCCTTAATCAGTGGGATCTGACAATGCATGATTTAAGGAAAGTGGAGTTAAACTTGGAAAGAAGCATCAAGTTAACTCCAACTACATTTAATATCATCTTGAGTTGACTTGGAAAGAAGCATCAAGTCAAACTCAAGTCTCATGAATGCCACTTGGAGGGTGTATGGCGTCCTTCTTTGGTGCATTTATAGTTCGCCACTAATCAGCAGTGTCTCTATCCATTGATTGACTTCATCAGCTTCTGGGGAGTTAATGCTTTGGAGAATGATGACGTGGCGTCGTAGCATGACCTCACCTGTTGTGAGCTGATTTTTGAAGTCCATACACTGAGATGTTGCCTCTTCAAACTTGGTTGATAAAGTTGCTACCTTAGCCAACTTGCAACCATCTGGATCATCAAGAAAGGTACTACGGATGACATCCCTGAACTGGTTCTGTACAACAACCATCTCGACGTATTCTCCTCCCTCACGCTGATATTCCATGCAAGGGAAAGATATCACCAACATTCTTGCGAAGTTGATAATAGTGGCAACCACCCGTCTATAATCAATCAACTCTACTGAATGAGCGTCATAGGCTTTCACCTTGTACGCCAATTGTTCCTTCCAAGCAAAAAGATGTTGCTTGTTTTCCTCAGAGTATACTGATTGATATGCCAATTGCAAATCTGCAATTGTGCTTTCGTCTTCAAGCCTCCTTTCTGCAATCCTTTGTTTTGACTGCTGGATCTCTGCACGAAGTCCATGTGCTCTATCCCGTAACTGGTATAGGTTTGCCAATATACATCTACCTTTAAGAACAAACTCTTCCACTTGATCTCTCAAGTGTTTGCCGAATGTTATCAATTGCCGATGATTTTGTTCAGCGGGGAGATCTAGTAGTCCTGCTGGTAGGGCTGAGACGTTTGGTGTGCCATGTATCAAGCTGGTTATGTAAGACCTCAGTTTCTGATTTTCAGCCTTTAAGGCTGCTTTTTCTTTACCATCCTTAGCCATTCTTTCTTGTGCGCTCACCGAGGCTATTCCAAGAAGGTCTGCCTCCACCTGTCGTGTAGTCTTCCCGAGGTTAAGTTGAGACAAAGTGTAGTCTCCTACTTGGACCTCGTGTATGCTTTTCTCTACTGGTGGAGCAGCAGTCTCTATGATGATCTCACACTCTGCATTCCTTTCTATGTGAACTTGATTCTTCAACCTTTTCGCCGACGTGTCTTGTGGGACGTGATCGAATTCGGTAAAGTCAAGTTCATAGGAGGGTTTTTCCCTCTTTCTTCCTAGGAAGCCTTCAAGCCAAATAGAATCTTGGTGAACTTCGCTAGGAGGGACGTGAGGCCCTTGTATGCTAGATGTGTGAGACTGTGCTGGAGCAATGTCTCTCGGTGGCGAATCCAAGTCGATGAGGACTTGTGACCGCTGTGGTACTGGTGATATTGGCGGCTCTGCTTCCATAACAGGCACTGTTTCTGCTGCTGCTTCTACTATTGTTGCTTCTGCCATTGGCTCAGCCACTGGTTCTTCAACAACTACTGTTGTTGGTTCCTCTGTGATAACTTCTGCTGAATCAGGGGTAGCAGTCTCTACTCTTTGTTCTGGGGCAGCAATACCCATGATTATTTCAGGACTATGTGTGGCTTTCTCCACTGGTGTCCTCAGTGTTCTAGGCTTTGACATCCTCATCCCTCAGGGAGGATTGCACCATTGCTTCTGCCTAGGTTTCCTTCTTGAAGTGGAAGGTGGTGTAGACTGAACCTATGGTGGCTCTGTTCTGTCAGGTATCACCTTCCTTGATTTCTTGCTGTCGAGATAGAGTTGGCTATTTCTAACCACTCTACTCATTCTTTCTTCTATAGATGTGTCTTCTTTGGCATACCAATCCACTCTCGGGAGTGGTTGGGAGTCAACTGAATCTGCGAAGAATGAGGGGAGAGTGACTTCCCCTTCATCATCGGACAGGCCCTCAATGTCTGCTGACATAAAATTAGCAATTTGTGAGAGTCTGAACCTGCTGTAGTTCCTTCTTCGCACTTCATACTCACCTTTGCAATTTACCCAATAATCTTCCATAGAAGACTTATGTGACGAGTGTTGCTCGAGGTGTGTTGCATAGAGTCCTCTGGGATCATAGGATCTTCTATCAATGAGATACTTGAGGTTAAACCTCGCTGTTTCCTGACTCATCATCTTAGCATCTGTCGCGAATCCACATCTATATAGTCCCATCTCAACAGGAAAGTTAACAGTTGTCTTCCTCTTCAAGCGCAAGTAGGCATGAACCTCGGACAACTGTCTCAAGAATTCCATGAAGACTACCCTATCTGAAGGGTATCTTGGTAGCATGGCGGGGTGGCCAATGTAGCCATACACGCGTATGTAGGAGAACGTAGGGAATTGAATGAACCAATCCGCCCAATCCGCCATTGCCTCTCTGGCTGTCTATGAAATACGCACGTGCATCCCATGGTTAAGCTCACGTACTGTATGCATAATGAAGTTATCACTTGTTCTCTTGAAGTGTTGCTCCGCTTGAGTAAACTCAAGACATGCGAAATGTTCGTGAACCTTCTGCACACCTAAGGTTCCCACATTGTTCAATAACCTGAATTCACCTTGGAAGGCTATCAAGTATACCAGGTAAGAGCACATGTGGAACCTATGAGCTTCCAGATACCCAGTGATTTGTCGGTGGAGTGTGTCACTAATCAAAGTGGCCCAGTCATAATATTCCCTCTTGCCAATGATTTTAGCAATGATATAGTACATCCATGGCTGGAATTGACGACCATCTTCTTCTCCAGTGATTCTATTGAGTAGAGTGATTAACACTGCGTACTCATCTTTACATTCTCCTCGTCCCAACGGCTTAGGCAAGCTTGCCTTTGTCACTTTTAGCCATTTTTCAGCCATAACCTTTTTACATTTGTCCTTAGCTGTCTCAAATGCCCTCTCACATTCCGTCACTGATATGACTTTGCTGTTAGGACATGATGGAATATCAAAACACCGTTCGATATCCTGAGGCTTTAGACTGCAAACAATTCTTCCATCTGCTGCTCTGATTTCTCTGGTGGTAGGATTGTAATGCTTGATACAAGCGATTACAAGTTCTACGCTCTGTAGTGTGATGGGAATTGATGCGGCCTGCAGCAACCCGGATTCTTCAATATTCTGCAATGTGATTTGATTCATGCCTTCTAGCTGCTCCAAATCAACCACTGGATTTACTTGGTGTAAATTTGTGTCAACTGTTTTCAAGTAATCATGGAGTAAGACCGTCTTGGTCTCGTATTGTACCTGGGAGTACTGCATCTTGAAAAACTTAAAGATTGACTGTAATCTTGACCTTGTTCAGATGATTTTCGGAAACCCTTGAAAATAGCGCCTCGCCGAGAAGTATTTTTCCGGAAAAAATCTGGCACATGGGTTTTGTTCGTGCTTCAATGCTGAACAAACCCAGTTCCTCAGAATTTGGATTCTAAAACTTTTTCGGAAAAACCCCCAAAAATAGGGGCAGCAAGTTTGCTGATTTTGGAAAATTTGTTGAGATGGGTTTCTCTAAAAAATAATGCTGAATCAACCCAGTTGATCTGATCTGATATAGCCTGTTGCTTTTTCTGTCAAATGCAAGAAAAACCTAAGACCAGAAGAGAGGAAATAGACAGAAGGTGGATTGGAAGTTTTACTTGATTCCCTGAAAAAAAATCTATCTCTAGATCCAATCCTCAAAATAGCAATCCTCTTCTGCTTCAGATCTACAAGAAAAATGAAGAACGGATGAAAACCTTGTTCAGATCTATCAATGGCGTCCTTGAGAGCTTGTGGCTGATCTTGATCTCTTAACCTGCAATGAAATAATGAAATGGGACGCCTTCACCTTGAATATATATGTTTAAGCTTCAGATCCACAAATTTGGGGACCTAACTCAAGCTCAAAAGGTGATTTTGGCTTGATCTAAAGTTGAAAAGGTGATTTCCACCAATCGTGGAGCGTTTTAGCCAACTTTAACTCAAAAAGCTCTTGACTTAGTCAACAAATTGACCCTTGACTTCTTTAGGCATCCCTTTTGCTTTCTTGTAAGTTTTTAAATATTTTCTCTCCTGAAAGTCCTCTGTGTGATCCTGAATCAAGCGTTGCCTGTTGATCCTGAGATGTCGTGGACACATTCACTGCGGAGCTGGATCCAAACTAAAAAGAAATGCCTGGGAAACACGTTGATGAAAAACTGAGTTTAGGCCTTCAAAAGGATGGGCGCCTTTTCCAAGGAAAGGCGCTTTTGCTAATGCCTTAGTGAATTTTCAAACTTCGTTCTTCTACCTTTTGAAATGACCTCTCGTGCTTTGATCTCGATTTCTCGTTGATCAGAGAGTCAGATGATTTCACTTGATGCTTCATCAGGTACCCAGCTCTGTTCTGTCACGAATGACTGACTTCAGAAAACGTGGATCTTATTTTAAGGTCCCTTTATTCAAGGGTGCCCCTCCTTGAAAAGGGCGCTTTTGTCTTTTGGCTTGATTATTTCCATCTGAAAAGTGGCCTACTTTGATCCAGATTATCTGTTGACTGCCCTGTCAGGTGTTGGTGTTTGCAGTTGCATTTCCGAGATCTACTTGGGCTGAGAAGGTTATCCTAGGAAGCCTTTTTTCATTTATCAGCATCTGCTTGTCAAGAAAGAAGGGCGCCTTTCTTTTGGAAAGGATCTTTTTTCTTAGAACTTCGCCGTTAACTGTGGTTTCTTGATATTTCCTCAACTGCCTCTTTTTGCTTCGTCAGCAGTTGCTAGTGATCTATTCATCGGATGATCTGGATGTTTGTTTCACTGTTGAGTCAGCAATCAAATGTCGAGAATGACTGCTTTGGATGATCTTACTGACTGCATTTGACCGTCAAAGATCATGGGCGCCCCTGCTTGAAAAAGGCTCTTTTCAGCATTTTGAGTTCTCTCCTTCGTAACGTTTCCAGAGTTAGTCAAATTTTGACCTTTTTCACTTTCAGGAATCTCCTTCATCAAACAACATCATTTTTGACCTTTTCCGCCATGGTTGTGTCGTTGAAGCTTTTGAAGCTTAGCTTTCAGCACCTGGTACTGGCCAATCTGCCATTAATGGCTGCAGAGGTTCTAACTTTGTTCCTGAAAAATAGAAATAGACCCACCAGAGTAAAACATGTCTTTTGATGATTCTGACTTGACCAATGTGATCGTGAAGTCTTTTAATCCTATCAAAATCATTTTCAATCATTTCTGGGAAGGTCCTATTTTCGGGGGTTTCCCTGAAAATAGGGGCGAAAAACCCTAATTTTCAAATTTTCAAAATTTTGCACGTGTGTTCTTTGACAGAAACCCACCAAGATTCTATGATTGGTTTGACCTAAAACTGACTTAACATGGCATTTTAACAAGATTTAGCTCAATTTATATAGAATGGCAAAAATTAATTTTGGGTACAACATTAGGCTCCGTCTGGTGACCATGTCGGATACCTACGGCATAGGAGAACCGAGAATCTCAAGTTTCGTAGACCAGTATATATAATCAGTTGGGTAACGGAGTCAGGACTTTGGTTCCATACATACCTAAAAATAGAGTTCACCTTATTTATTGGGTTCCCCAATTTATTCACCTACGACAAAACATCTAAGAAATCACCTAAAACACGACAATACTTCACTGAACGGGGAAAAACATAACAACATAACGTTAAAGCAAGGAAAAGTATTTACAATATGTACTCACCCCATCCCCGAAGGGATAAATGCTTCAAGTACTGCCCGCTGTAAGGCAGTGGGAAAAGCCTCCCGTCTGAATGTGAGAGAATATAGGAATTCTCTCCTGCAATATTATGAATCAGGAACGGCCCCAGCCAAAGGGAGTCGAATTTTCCATGCATTCCCTTTGGTTCGTGTCTCTTGTCCCATAATAGGACTTTATCTCCAATCTCAAAGTCTCGTTGCCGAGCCTTCTTGTCGAAGATCTTCTTCACTCGCTCTTGATGTTGAGTGATCTTATCAACTATCTCCACCCTTTCTTCTTGAAGTTTCATCAGGCATAAGATACGTTTCTCAATAGGATCTTTGAATTCCTCATCTTCTATTGTGGATGCCAGCTGCAAAGCGGACAACTCTAGAGTGATGGGTAACGCAGCTTCAGTGCCATATAGGATTATGAAAGGTGAAGTGCCGATAGCTCTCTTAGGCGTGATTCTATCAGCCCAAAGAGCATCATACAATTTCGTGTGCCAAGCCCGTTGATTGGAATCAACCATCTTGCGCACTATTGTGACTATGTTCTTATTTGACGATTCGGCTTGTCCATTACCTTGTGGATAGTAATCTGAGGAATGGGACAAGGTGATGCCGTAGTCAAAACAAAATTCTATCAACTCCTCTGACGAGAAGCTTGTAGCATTGTTAGTCACGATCTTTTTGGGTACTCTGAAGCGTGTAATGATGTTCTCTTTGAGGAAGTTACATACCACCTCGGAAGTAGCCTGCTTTACAGGAATTGCCTCAACCCACTTAGTGAAATAGTCTGTCGCTGTGAGGACGTAGACATGTCCTTTGCTGGAATGAGGGTTGATATGTCCCACAAAGTCTATGCCCCATTGCTGGAATGGAGCATCTATCACCACCGGCCTGAGTGGAAGGTTTGACAGCTTAAGTTTACCAACAAATTGTTGGCACAATGTGCATCTGTGCACCCAGTCATATGCATCGCAGAACAAGGTCGGCCAAAAGAATGATGCCCGCAAAATCTTGAATGTGGTAACCCTTGATGAGAAGTGACCTCCGCATGCTTGATTGTGGAATGCTTCCATCAATCGTCTTTGTTGATCTTTGGTGACGCATAGTAGGAACGTTCCATCAAGCCCACGCTTGTATAGAACATTTCCTCCAAGCACATAACCTTGTGCTTGTAATTTCAAAGTTCTTCTCTGCTGCTTGTCCAAGTGTGTCAGACATTCCCCGTAGGTTAGGTAGTACCACAATTATGTGTACCACTCTTGAGCAGATTCAACTAATAAGACCATTGGGAGATCTTCTTCCATTTCTGTTCCTGAGATTCCATCTTCAGCTTGGTGCTTTAAATCACCATCTTCTGCCAGGAGTTGACATAGACCTCTCCTGTGAACGAGTTTGGTAGGCTTGATATCCAAGTCGTATTCTTGGACTCTTGCGATCCAGTTGCCTCTTTTGGTGCCCATTTCTTGTTGAGTGAGGACACTCTTGACTGCGGGATCTGTAACATACACGGTGGTGTGAGAGTTTAGGATGTAGAATCTGAAATTCTTAACAGCCCTCACAACTGCATATGCATTCTTCTCTATTTGGGAGTACCAAGATTCACTATCCTTGAAGCTGCTGCTCATGAAAGCGATAGGTGACTCAGTCTCTTCATTCAACTTCTGAGTCAGTATGGCGGAGAGAGTATGTTCCGATGCGTAACAATAAAGAATGAATTCTTTATCGAAATCAGGTCGAACCAACACTGGCGCTTTACTGATGGCCTCTTTTATTTTCTCGAATGCCTTCCTTCCTTCATCGGTCCATTTGAAAGCGATCATTTTCTTCATCATTGCTGAGATATCCTTGGTTAGCTCTAAAAAGTCTGGTACAAATCTCCGTATAAAGTTGACTTTGCCGAAGAAAGAATGTACCCTAATTTTATTGGTAGGGAGAGTCATGTCCTTGATTGCATCAACTCGATTAGGGTCTATCCTAGTCCCTTCTTTAGAGACGATGTGACCAAGCAATTTGCCTTCTGTCACCGCGAAGATAGACTTCTTCGGATTTAGTGATATGTGATGGTGCCTGCATCCTTCAAACACTTTCACTAAGTGTTGAAAATGATCTTGCCGCTTCTTTGAGAAAGCGGTGAGGTCGTCAAGATAGACGACTATCAATTTGTCCTTTAAGTCGCCAAACGCTAAGTCCATGGCTCGCTGGAAAGTAGCACCGGCGTTGATGAGACCGAAGGGCATCCTCTCGTAAGCGAACGTTCCCCATGGAGTGGTGAATGTTGTCTTGAGTTGATCCTCTTCAGCTACTGCAATCTGGTTATATCCCGAAAATCCGTCAAGTAATGACAGCATCTCCGAACCGGTTACTGTTTGCAATGTGTGTTCCATGATGGGCAAAGGATAATTATCCTTTAGTGACGACTGGTTCAGGTTCCTGAAGTCCACACAAATCTGGATTTCTCCGCTCTTCTTGCGTACAGGAACGATATTGGACACCCAGGTGGAATAGTGGATTGGGTATATATTCTTGGCATCCACCATCTTTTTTACCTCCGCGTAGATTGTATCTTGGATACGCGGGTTGTAGTGTCTCTGCTTCTGCTTGAAAGGCTTGATGTCAGACTTAAGTGGAATTGTATGAGACAATTCCTTTGGCTTGAATGCTTTCAGGTCTTCATAGGACCATGCAAAGACGTCTCGGTATTGCTTGAATAAAGAGATGAAATTGTCACTTTCTTCCGCCGTACAACACTTGCCTAGGTTGACGAGCCGAGGCTTATCTCCCGTACCAATGTTGACTTGTCGGTAGTCGGCTGACATCTTGTTGTTAGAATTCCTTTGGTCTTGAACACGTCTGTCGTGTCTATCAAATATATCCTCCAAGGATACTAGACCTTTGGGGATATTATTGCCTTTTAGTTGGATGACACCAGATTCCGTGACTTCGGGATCTTCTGTCATATATTCTCTGGAGGGAGAAGCACTACCTTCAAAGAATAATTCTTGATAATTGTCCTCCATGCAGAGGAAATCTTGAATATCATCATCATTAGTAAAGACCTGCCAATTGTCGCAGTTGTCGGGGATGGCTGGCCTATAAATGAGCTCGACAGCAAAGATATTCTGACAAAAATCAGAATGGGGCATGTAAAGAGTTGCTGATACCGCAAGGGAATCTGCTCTGCTATTCTGCTCACATGGTACGTATTTGATGTTGAATGCTTCGAACCAGTCGATCGCATTCCATACCCTTTGTCGGTAAGAAGAAAGGCGGCTTCTCCTTACTTGATACAGTCCTCTGACCTGTTGAACGATCAGCTCTGCATCGCCTTCAACTTGAAGGTATTTTATACCCATATCTCTTGCATTTTTGAGGCCAAGTATGAGTGCCTCATATTCCGCAGTATTGTTTGTGTTATCAAACTGCAAGCGATAAGCAAATGGGTACAGTGTTCCTTTGGGAGAGGTAAAGACAACTCCTACTCCTGAACCTGTTGTTGAGCAACTTCCGTCGAATTGCATATTCCACATTCTTGAATCTTCATTCAATGTTGGTGTGGTAAGTGAAAAACCTTCATCTTCTTCAGTTACTTCTGACAGCATGGCATACGTGTCAGGACTCGTGCTTTGATGTAGCACTTGTGCTTGTGGGTCTTGAGATTTCACCACCGTGAATGTTGACTTAGCCTCAGGTTCCAACTTGAAGGTGCCTTTCTTCAATGGGATTGTCACGTACGACCAATCCAGTTGAATCTCACCTCCGAGATCCTTGCAGAAGCTTCTACTCAGGAGCATTCCATAACTGATTGGGATATCGGCTATGAGAATGGTCATCATGATTTTCTTTTCTGGGCAGGATGCTAATCTTACTTGAGCATCCTTCAGCTGACCCACCAATGGCACGGGTTTTGATTCAAGTGAATAACACTTTTCTTTGGTTTCCGTACATGATAGTCCTAAAGCTTTCATGATTTGTAAAGGCATGACATTGTCAGATGCTCCTGAATCAATTATATAATTGCTAAGCTTATATCCTCCCATATACAAGGATATGTAAAAAGGTTTTGGCTTTTCTCCCGCTGGTACGGAAGATGCTAGCAATGTGGGCTGCATGATGATTGGCTTCTGAATTACCTTGAGAATCCGATCCATTTGATCGGGATGATCTTGGAGATATTCTAGCTGTGAAATTTGTACCTTCATCTTCATCATGGATGTCACTATGTCAAAACTCGTCGGGGACGGATCTTGAGAAACTGGTGTGACGAACTCATGTGTAGACTTGGGATTAGAAGTGGAAGCTTCCTTTCCCTTTTCATTGGACTGTTGTCTTTCGTCTTCCTCTTTCTGTGCCTTAAAATGTTGAGCACGTGTAAACACAGGTGTTGACAGGTTCTCATGATTGACAGCAAGATTGTATTGATGATAGTCTTCTTCTTCTTGATTTTCGGGTTCACTATGAAAGTATCCTGTTGCGGAGTCGCCATCGAAATTGTCCATTTGAGGTGGAGCAACGTTCAAATTTGAAGGTACTACGTTTGAGCTTGGAACTGCATCTCCGGCATATCCCATTATCTGGTTCATTCTCTGATTCTCAGGGCATGAAGATCCAGTGTGTTCATCTGAATCATGAAAACAATAGAACACATTAGATTTCTCAGGTTCTGCTTGTCTAGGCGGTCCTGAGAACTTCGGCTTGAAGTTGTTGAATGATTGGAAATTATTCTTCTTGGGCTGATAAGGCTGTTGAGGCTGGTACTGTTGTTGTTGTTGGTACTGCTGTTGTTGTTGATATGGTGGTGGTGTGGGCATTGCTTGTTGCCCTTGGTTGGGTGATTGTCTTTTGAGGATTGTCACCTCGTTTGCTACCTTTTGTAGCAATGGATCTGCTAATGCTTGGACCAGCAGTCTGATGGCATCATTCTTCATCTTCCCCGTAGTGATCATGTGATCCTCAAGTTCGATAGCCTTCTCTTGAGCTACCAGCAAGTCTTCTTCATGACTGCCTTTTATGAAAAAGGCTATCTCTGAGGGTAGGGCATTAATGAAGCTACTCATCAGGATCTCGTCGGATGGATTCATTGAGTGGGAAAGTCGTGTAACAAGACGGTTAAACCTTGCTACGAATTCCCTCATCGGTTCTGTGGACTCCATCTTTGAGTTAGATAAACGGGCAAATAGTTGATGACTGTCTTCAGCAGGTCTGAATCTGGCCAAGAAATTTTCGCTCATGTCCTCCCAGTTGGTGATAATCCCTGGTTGCAAATGATTGAACTAGTCAGCTGCATTTGCTTCAAGAGTTTCGACAAAGAGTCGAACGGCGATATCTTCGTGTGGCACAGACAGAACGGAACAGGCCGCTGTGAATGCTGAGAGATGTTCGTCAGGATGTCTAGTCTCGTCGCCATAGAATCTTGGGAAATGCTTCCGTGATCCCTTGGGAAGTTCATGGTTTCCTTGCAAGGCCAATGGACCTATGTTGTTACCCCATGGAAGTGGGGCAGCACGTCTGGAAACTCTTGCATTTCGTCCATTGCCGAAAAGATTGTTGATGTAGTTACCATTGCCATTGTTGCCATTGCCATTGTTGTTGTTGCCGTTATTATGGCCATTGATGTTATGAATGTTAACATTATCGGCCATTGCTTGAGCAGGAGGTTCTTGCTATGGTTCTTCTAGGAATTGCTCTCGAACCTCTTGAAAGATCTGCTCTGCGTCGGATGCTTCTCTGACTTCTTCTTGAAAAAGGGAATTGCTCCTCCTTCTCGTATATACTTGGTAAGCCAGGATGTTTATTGCCACGCAGGTGGTGGTAATACTGGTCTCTCGGCTGCTAGATCAGCCTTTCTTTCTTCCTCGTCCAGAGTAATGGCTGCGGCTCTCCACTGAGCTGTTGATGCATTCTTCTCGAAGATGAAGATCCGCAAGTTGTTGATGATATACAATTGCTCCCCTTGAATGTATGTAAGGTCTGGTTGGAGAGTTGCTGGAACAAGATCAGGTTACTCTACTGGTGCCCAAGGACGCCAGATAGTCATTCCGTGACATAAAAGCGTTTAGCTTTTCTTGAATTTTGATGCCTCGTTGCCCCACGGTGGGCGCCAGAAAACTGTTGGTGTTTAAATTAGCACCTCTGGAGTGCTGATTGTAAACGTTCAGCTATTTCAAATGTTTTGCAACACTTCTTCATTATTTAAAGAGGAGAAGTCCCTCTCTGCTGGGAGCAATGCGTAGGGAAGGGAAATGTTAACTAAAGTTCCTATCTTTTTATGCTTCAGCGGCAGGACACAAGGGTGCACAAACACAATGCGCCGTAGCTAAGCTTTTTCTCTGGTTTCTGCAGATCTCAACTATGAATAATCTAGCTTTTATCTATCCAATACCTTCAAGGTAAATAGAGCATGAGGGTAAAGGAGTGGGAATGAGTTGGTTGGATCACCTGAATTCGCCGTCTCCCGAGAATATGACCGAGGCTCTGAACTCTCGGGTATACACCAAGATAAGGTTGGTACAAGCAAACACTCTATACGGTAAACTAGAGCTGAGACCTGCCAAGGAGGAGGGACTCCTATCTAAGGTATGGGCTAGGAAATAGTTCACAAGAAACAACAATTTTACGATGCCTTGGCCAACGAGCTTGCTAAGGAGGAGGGACTCCTATCCGAAGTATAGCTTGGAAGACAACACATTAAACAACAACAAACGATAACTTGTCAATAACAAATGTCCAAGGAGGAGGGACTCCTATCCGAGGAGGGAAATGAAACAACGAGCTATTAAACACAAGATGTGGACACAACTCAAAAAGATTGACCAAAATGCAAGCGCCTTCTGATATTCTCCTTCAAAGCTTCATCAACGAATTACAAAGGTTGGGAAAGCAAAGGCACGAAATCATGCACAATTACAATCGACCAACAAACTCTCATCCAAGAGTGAACAAGTATCCGCTTTCAAAGCTGTTGGCAACAATGGCGCAGCAATTTTGCATAGCAAGTAAAAGTTAAACAAATAATGAGCCCAAGGCTCTTATTTATAGAACTCAAAGGAGTGGGCAACCCCAAAATCTCCTTGAGTTAACAATGAGTTCTTGCCAATCAATTAGCAAGATTTATTCCTAAAAAGGGGGAACAAGCAGTTAACTGGAAAACTACTTCAGTTAACTGAAAGTCAACAAAGAGTCAACTGGAAACTACTTCAGTTGACTGAAAGTAAACTAAAGGTAAACTTTAATGAAAGTATCCCTCCAAAATAGACATCCACATTTAGTGGAGATCTAAGATCCACAAATCATGGAAGTCAAATAGACATCCTTAATCAGTGGGATCTGACAATGCATGATTTAAGGAAAGTGGAGTTAAACTTGGAAAGAAGCATCAAGTTAACTCCAACTACATTTAATATCATCTTGAGTTGACTTGGAAAGAAGCATCAAGTCAAACTCAAGTCTCATGAATGCCACTTGGAGGGTGTATGGCGTCCTTCTTTGGTGCATTTATAGTTCGCCACTAATCAACAGTGTCTCTATCCATTGATTGACTTCATCAGCTTCTGGGGAGTTAATGCTTTGGAGAATGATGACGTGGCGTCGTAGCATGACCTCACCCGTTGTGAGCTGATTTCTGAAGTCCATACACTGAGATGCTGCCTCTTCAAACTTGGTTGATAAAGCTGCTACCTTAGCCAACTTGCAAGCATCTAGATCATCAAGAAAGGTACTACGGATGACATCCCTGAACTGGTTCTGTACAGTAACCATCTCGACGTATTCTCCTCCCTCACGCTGATATTCCATGCAAGGGAAAGATATCACCAACATTCTTGCGAAGTTGATAATAGTGGCAACCACCCGTCTGTAATCAATCAACTCTACTGAATGAGCATCATAGGCTTTCACCTTGTACACCAATTGTTCCTTCCAAGCAAAAAGATGTTGCTTGTTTTCCTCAGAGTATACTGATTGATATGCCAATTGCAAATCTGCAATTGTGCTTTTGTCTTCAAGCCTCCTTTCAGCAATCCTTTGTTCTGACTGTTGGATCTCTACACGAAGTCCATGTGCTCTATCACGTAACTGGCATAGGTTTGCCAGTATACATCTACCTTTGAGAACAAACTCTTCCACTTGATCTCTCAAGTGTTTGTCGAATGTTATCAATTGCCGATGATTTTGTTCAGCGGGGAGATCTAGTAGTCCTGCTGGTAGGGCTGAGACGTTTGGTGTGCCATGTATCAAGCTGGTTATGTAAGACCTCAGTTTCTGATTTTCAGCCTTTAAGGCTGCTTTTTCTTTACCATCCTTAGCCATTCTTTCTTGTGCGCTCACCGAGGCTATTCCAAGAAGGTCTGCCTCCACCTATCGTGTAGTCTTCCCGAGGTTAAGTTGAGACAAAGTGTAGTCTCTTACTTGGACCTCGTCTATGCTTTTCTCTACTGGTGGAGCGGCAGTCTCTATGATGATCTCACACTCTGCATTCCTTTCTATGTGAACTTGATTCTTCAACCTTTTCGCCGACGTGTCTTGTGGGATGTGATCGAATTCGGTAAAGTCAAGTTCATAGGAGGGTTTTTCCCTCTTTCTTCCTAGGAAGCCTTCAAGCCAAATAGAATCTCGGCGAACTTCGCTAGGAGGGATGTGAGGCCCTTGTATGCTAGATGTGTGAGACTGTGCTAGAGCAATGTCTCTCGGTGGCGAATCCAAGTCGATGAGGACTTGTGACCGCTGTGGTACTGGTGATATTGGGGGCTCTGCTTCCATAACAGGCACTGTTTCTGTTGCTGCTTCTACTATTGTTGCTTTTGCCATTGGCTCAGCCACTGGTTCTTTAACAACTACTGTTGTTGGTTCCTCTATGATAACTTCTGCTGAATCAGGGGTAGCAGTCTCTACTCTTTGTTCTAGGGCAGCAATACCCGTGATTATTTCAGGACTATGTGTGGCTTTCTCCACTGGTGTCCTCTGTGTTCTAGGCTTTGACATCCTCATCCCTCGGGGAGGATTGCACCATTGATTTTTCCTAGGTTTCCTTCTTGAAGTGGAAGGTGGTGTAGACTGAACCTGTGGTGGCTCTGTTATGTCAGGTATCACCTTCCTTGATTTCTTGCTCTCGAGATAGAGTTGGCTATTTCTAACCACTCTACTCGTTCTTTCTTCTATAGATGTGTCTTCTTTGGCATACCAATCCACTCTCGGGAGTGGTTGGGAGTCAACTGAATCTGCGAAGAATGAGGGGAGAGTGACTTCCCCTTCATCATCGGACAGGCCCTCAATGTCTGCTGACATAAAATTAGCAATTTGTGAGAGTCTGAACCTGCTGTAGTTCCTTCTTCGCACTTCATACTCGCCTTTGCAATTTACCCAATAATCTTCCATAGAAGACTTATGTGACGAGTGTTGATCGAGGTGTGCTGCATAGAGTCCTCTGGGATCATAGGATCTTCTATCAATGAGATACTTGGGGTTAAACCTCGTTGTTTCCTGACTCATCATCTTAGCATCTGCCGCGAATCCACATCTATATAGTCCCATCTCAACAGGAAAGTTAACAGCTGTCTTCCTCTTCAAGTGCAAGTAGGCATGAACCTCGGACAACTGTCTCAGGAATTCCATGAAGACTACCCTATCTGAAGGGTATCTTGGTAGCATGGCGGGGTGGCCAATGTAGCCATACACGCGTATGTAGGAGAACGTAGGGAATTGAATGAACCAATCCGCCCAATCCGCCATTGCCTCTCTGGCTGTCTGTGAAATACGCACGTGCATCTCATGGTTAAGCTCACGTACTGTATGCATAATGAAGTTATCACTCGTTCTCTTGAAGTGTCGCTCCGCTTGAGTAAACTCAAGACGTGCGAAATGTTCGTGAACCTTCTGCACACCTAAGGTTCCCACATTGTTCAATAACCTGAATTCACCTTGGAAGGCTATCAAGTATACCAGGTAAGAGCACATGTGGAACCTATGAGCTTCCAGATACCCAGTGATTTGTCGGTGGAGTGTGTCACTAATCAAAGTGGCCCAGTCATAATATTCCCTCTTGCCAATGATTTTAGCAATGATATAGTACATCCATGGCTGGAATTGACGACCATCTTCTTCTCCAATGATTCTATTGAGTAGAGTGATTAACACTGCGTACTCATCTTTACATTCTCCTCGTCCCAACGGCTTAGGCAAGCTTGCCTTTGTCACTTTTAGCCATTTTTCAGCCATAACCTTTTTACATTTGTCCTTAGCTGTCTCAAATGCCCTCTCACATTCCGTCACTGATATGACTTTGCTGTTAGGACATGATGGAATATCAAAACACCGTTCGATATCCTGAGGCTTTAGACTGCAAACAATTCTTCCATCTGCTACTCTGATTTCTCTGGTGGTAGGATTGTAATGCTTGATATAAGCGATTACAAGTTCTACGCTCTGTAGTGTGATGGGAATTGATGCGGCCTGCAGCAACCCAGATTCTTCAATATTCTGCAATGTGATTTGATTCATGCCTTCTAGCTGCTCCAAATCAACCACTGGATTTACTTGGTGTAAATTTGTGTCAACTATTTTCAAGTAATCATGGAGTAAGACCGTCTTGGTCTCGTATTGTACCTGGGAGTACTGCATCTTGAAAAACTTAAAGATTGACTATAATCTTGACCTTGTTCAGATGATTTTCGGAAACCCTTGAAAATAGCGCCTCGCCGAGAAGTATTTTTTTGGAAAAAATCTGGCACATGGGTTTTGTTCGTGCTTCAATGCTGAACAAACCCAGTTCCTCAGAATTTGGATTCTGAAACTTTTTCGAAAAACCCCCAAAAATAGGGGCAGCAAGTTTGCTGATTTTGGAAAATTTGTCGAGATGGGTTTCTCTGAAAAATAATGCTGAATCAACCCAGTTGATCTGATCTGATATAGCCTGTTGCTTTTTCTGTCAAATGCAAGAAAAACCTAAGACCAGAAGAGAGGAAATAGACAGAAGGTGGATTGGAAGTTTTACTTGATTCCCTGAAAAAAAATCTATCTCTAGATCCAATCCTCAAAATAGCAATCCTCTTCTGCTTCAGATCTGCAAGAAAAATGAAGAACGGATGAAAACCTTGTTCAGATCTATCAATGGCGTCCTTGAGAGCTTGTGGCTGATCTTGATCTCTTAACCTGCAATGAAATAATGAAATGGGACGCCTTCACCTTGAATATATATGTTTAAGCTTCAGATCCACAAATTTGGGGACCTAACTCAAGCTCAAAAGGTGATTTTGGCTTGATCTAAAGTTGAAAAGGTGATTTCCACCAATCGTGGAGCGTTTTAGCCAACTTTAACTCAAAAAGCTCTTGACTTAGTCAACAAATTGACCCTTGACTTCTTTAGGCGTCCCTTTTGCTTTCTTGTAAGTTTTTAAATATTTTCTCTCTTGAAAGTCCTCTATTTGATCCTAAATCAAGCGTTGTCTGTTGATCCTGAGATGTCGTGGACACATTCACTGCGGAGCTGGATCCAAACTAAAAAGAAATGCCTGGGAAACACGTTGATGAAAAACTGAGTTTAGGTCTTCAAAATGATGGGCGCCTTTTCCAAGGAAAGGCACTTTTGCTAATGCCTTAGTGAATTTTCAAACTTCGTTCTTCTGCCTTTTGAAATGACCTCTCGTGCTTTGATCTCGATTTCTCGTTGATCAGAGAGTCAGATGATTTCGCTTGATGCTTCATCAGGTACCCAGCTCTGTTCTGTCACGAATGACTGACTTCAGAAAACCTGGATCTTATTTTAAGGTCGCTTTATTCAAGGGTGCCCCTCCTTGAAAAGGTCTTTTGGCTTGATTATTTCTATCTGAAAAGTGGCCTACTTTGATCCAGATTATCCGTTGACTGCCCTGTCAGGTGTTGGTGTTTGCAGTTACGTTTCTGAGATCTACTTGGGCTGAGAAGGTTATCCTGGGAAGCCTTTTGTCATTTATCAGCATCTGCTTGTCAAGAAAGAAGGGCGCCTTTCTTTTGGAAAGGCTCTTTTTTCTTAGAACTTCGTCGTTAACTGTGGTTTCCTTATATTTCCTCAACTGCCTCTTTTTGCTTCGTCAGCAGTTGCTAGTGATCTATTCATCGGATGATCTGGATGTTTGTTTCACTATTGAGTCAGCAATCAAATGTCGAGAATGACTGCTTTGGATGATCTTACTAACTGCATTTGACCCTCAAAGATCATGGGCGCCCCTGCTTGAAAAAGGCTCTTTTCAGCATTTTGAGTTCTCTCCTTCGTAACGTTTCTAGAGTTAGTCAAATTTTGACCTTTTTCACTTTCAAGAATCTCCTTCATCAAACAACATCATTTTTGACCTTTTCTGCCATGGTTGCATTGTTGAAGCTTTTGAAGCTTAGCTTTCAGCACCTGGTACTGGCCAATCTGCCATTAATGGCTGCAGAGGTTCTAACTTTGTTCCTGAAAAATAGAAATAGACCCACCAGAGTAAAACCTGTCTTTTGATGATTCTGACTTGACCAATGTGATCGTGAAGTCTTTTAATCCTATCAAAATCATTTTCAATCATTTCTGGGAAGGTCCTATTTTCGAGGGTTTCCCTGAAAATAGGAGCGAAAAACCCTAATTTTCAAATTTTCAAAATTTTGCACATGTGTTCTTTGACAGAAACCCACCAAGATTCTATGATTGGTTTGACCTAAAACTGACTTAACATGGCATTTTAACAAGATTTAGCTCAATTTATACAGAATGCCAAAAAATTAATTTTGGGTACAACACACTGCTTGACAATTAAATATTTTCCAATATATATAATGTCCCCTTACATTGTTAATTTAGCTAAACAAAAATGAATAATAGACCTACTCCAAGCAACTATGAGAAAAACATGAAAATACTTTAAGCAATACAATTTGGTCAGACATGAGAAGTTTAAGAACAACAAGCAACTATTTCAAAAGAAATTTCAAAAAATGCAATTCTAAGCCTGCCTATCAACAAAAATAACAATTGCAATAGTGAAACATGAAGCACATAAACAATGATAAAATTTGCAAAAAAATAGACCTACATCATAAATTTCTGCAAACATTCAGACATTTATTAAAAAAATTGTGAGCTATGATGATAGGCTACTAGTTACCCAGGCAATAAACACATAGTTAATGCATTGAATTCCTCCACAATCAACAAGATATTGCTCAAAGCATATGTCATTTTTTGTAGCCACTTGCCTTGTTAGCTCTTGTAACAACAAGCAATATTTCTACTTATCAAGTATCATAAACACATAGACAAGCAGGTCACTAGCAATGCACTTTTACAGAATAATGAACATGGAAAGGGGCAACCAAGATCTAAAAACACACAAGCTTTTTAACAAATAATCACGAAATGAGAGTAAGTAGAAATAAAACCTAGCACAAACTGGAAAAAATTTCATTGCAAAAGCCATATACCAAGCTCTAATTCACATGTATAGCAATTCTATTGAGAACAATCTAGACAAACAAAAAGGCTTATTAACTATGTATATAGGTAAAGCAACTTACAACTTAGGTGGAGTTACATTACATTCAACATTTTGCATACCATTTAATACATCAGATTTGGTGTGCTTAGCATCTTAAGCATTGGACAATATTTCCAAGCACTATGATCAATTGCATGTGCTCCCTATAGAAGAAATCTCACTAGTAGGCTAAACATTTATATGCTCCATTCATAGATGACTAAAAGACATAATGTAAATGCCTACAATGTACTTTGGAAACCTTTATACGATCTTCTCTGGTGATCTCTACCAAGCACAACCTGTCCTTGACTCCATTGTCATTTATGACCTTTGTTGATAGAATGATAGCCACTCAAGCAATAAACACATAGTAAATGCTTTCAATGCACCCACAGTTGATAGGACCTTGCTTAAATCATTAAGTAGTAGACAACATATGCTATGTAACCAAGTTACATGGAATAGTTGAAGCTAAAGAGTAGGTTGCTATTGCAACGCTTTCAATTGCAATTCAAAGATAATAAATAACTTTTTTTTTCTATTGGTCAGAGCGGGTCTATTATTCATTTTTGTTAAAGTAAATTAAAAAAATAGGAGAACATTATATATTTTGCAAATATTTAATCATTGAATGCAAATTGTGTCAACTTTAGCGGTGGGGTGGTACATACTGAAGCAGTTAATACATGTTTAATGCATTAAACAATATGACTAGCGATTCAAAAACAATAGTATGTTAGACGCAAAGCAATCAATTTTATTTGTGCTAATTTTCATGTGTTTGTTATTTTTTTAGAAACTTGTGTGTTTTTAGCTCTACATTCCCCTATTCCATGTTTGCAAAGTCTATGAGGTCCTTTAATCATGGAGAAACTATACAACTTTCTTTGAACGATCTTCCCAAATAACATAGCTTTTTGTGGCTAAATCAATAAGCATTAAAACTAAATGTGTTGACCAGTGTGTTCTAAAATGTGCAAGCATTCAATGCATTAACTATGTATTCATTGCTCCAGTGGCTATGAGCCTATTAACAAAGGTTGCAAATTTTGTATTTAATGCCTGAATGTTTAGAAAAAAAAATTGTGTTGGTCTATTTTTTTGCAAATTTTATCATGTTTTTCTATGTTTGATGTTTATGGACAACATGTAATGCATTGAACATGTATTGACTACGTCAATAATACTTCCCTCCTATTCTACCAATTTACTTCAACTAAAATGAATAAAAGGTGTAGTCCAACCAATAGAAAAAGAGATAAATTGTTTATTGTCTTTTAATTGCAAATGAAACTATTGTAATATGACATCCAATTTTTCCATTTTCTGATTAGTTATTGGGTTAATAAACTATTCACGTTTGTACCAAAGAAATCTTTCTTCTGCAAATATTCTTTTCCTTGCAAACAATAGAACATTTCTCTCTAGCTCAACATTCTTTACAAAATTTGGAGATCATATTCTTATGCATCAATCAAAGGAAAAATTTGTTTCTAGTCTATATTCTAACACGTTTACATGTAACACTTTTTCCATTCTTACTATTTATTAACTTAGTTGAGCAATACATGGAGAAGCATTGTCGTTTACACCTGTTCACCATTACCACATTACAAGGTATTGGGATTGTTGCATACGGATAGGCTCAGGTTATTGTTTTTAATGGGACTTTTCAATGATGTAAGTAGATTAATATTTCGCTCATTTTCTTACACAAAGAAGAGTAGCAGACCCACTTAATGCAATAGAAAAAGAAATAAATGATAGATTTCACATATGAAAGATTCAGTTGATACTTGATTAACTTCTCTTTGATTTTGCAAATCCTATAAACAAGATTTTGCAAATCAATTCTTATAACTTACCAAGACTTTGTTATCTGTTATTAAATACACTGTTGACTCTTAAAATAAAGTTCTTATTAATTACTGTGCCTTTTTTCATAGGTTTCATTGCTCTTTCTTACAGACAGAGGGAAAATGTCCCAACAAGATCTTGTCAACTATTCCATGTATCTTGGTTACAGAGCATATGCCATCTACTATACCCATTTGTACACTTAGGCGTTACAACAGCAAAGAATACTTCTAGTAACAATATAACAAAAGTTCTAATACATATGCAATTGTTTCATTTCAATATTAGGCATAGTAGACAAATCAGAATTACAAAAGGGAAAACTTAATAGCTTGGTTCACTAGTTCAACTCCCCATAGTATATGTAGGGATTTTCTAACATGTGGCAACAATGCACCTCACGACATAAAATTCATATGGCGTATAGTAGAGTCACTTGTTAATTATGTTATTTTAACTGCATTACGATAATGTTCTAAAATATATTAGATATTATAAATGGATGACTTTTGATCAAGTTGTATTTGGGCTTAATGGTACTTTTAGATGTCTAACGTCATATAGATTATGTGGATGCTAATTGTATATCGTGGGGTAATTCTTTTAATGAAAAGTTTATTCACACACTCATCATTTACATGGTGCAAGAATGGGTGTGCTAATAAGATGTTATGAATATTCAGTAATATGATTATTGGAGAATAATGAAGTAGAGAGACCCCATAACCTATATATATACTTGGTTGAGTTACAATACTATGTCTAATCACTAGTAATGCAAATAATCAAAGGTGGTATAATGATTCTTATGATAAATATAATTATCTTTAAATTTAGTAAAATATGTGAGGTAAATATAGATGTATCACCTTGTCCTTAATTAGATTGTACTTATAAATTGGAATTCAATCTTTTATAAAAATAATAATAATAATCTTGTGACCATAGTTGGAAATAGTTGTATGTGATGAGGCGAAAATTTTATGATAACTTTGTGTAATGGATGGTATCAATGACATGTTAACTACAGATGTAGAAACCATTGGTTTATTAACAAATATCATTATTATCAGTAAATGTCTATTGTGTGGAACTAATGCTATACTACTTATAGTGTCAACTAATTTGGCGTACCTCTATTAACAATAAGATATTTATTTGATTGATGATTCTATACGCAACAATTATTAAATTATTATGTACCATTAGAGGATAATTGTTTGGCCACATGGCTTACGAAAATAGTCAATAATTAAATAAAGTTGGAAATCATACTTTAGACAAGTCTACAATCATATATCTTGTGCGCATTTCTTGCCTCTACAAACGCATCCCAAGCTCTATGAAATGAGCCCACACCTTTCATTTTTGGAAATGAATTGCACTTTTATATGTATGCACCAATAAATCAATAATATTAAATATCATTACCTCTTAATACTAATGAGGCATACAATCAATATATAATAAATGATATATTAATTAATAGACATATTAGAGTCTTTTATTTATATATTTAAAGAATATCTCAAAGAAGAAAATAAAATAAACGCATTAGTACTATATTTATTATTTATGTAAAACTGATAATATATTATTACGCTGAAGGCGTTCCCTCAATGGAGTTTTCCAATCCATTTTCTCTATCGACGGTTTAAAAAAGGATGCAAGACCATTTAAAATAGATCTTGATCGTTCATTACTCCTTGTCGTCTTCCCTTCTGTCTTATTCATTCATTTTGAAGCGCTCTTTTTAACCATCGACGGTTGGAAAGCACAGACACGCTTGCCAAGGTTCTCCATCCATCCACAACCATTGATCATCACAAAAACTCCACTTCAGAAAAATGGCAACCATCATCATAACTTCATTGCTTACATCACATGGTAATTGTCCCATGAGCGATTGTTTGAGTGGATTGCAACCTCTATCTCACATAGCCCCTGCAAAACAGAGTTATCAGAAGTAGACTCCAGAAAACAATTCATTACACATGCAACATTCTCCTGCATTTTCCAGCTCTCAATTTCACATCTTTGCAACCTGCTACTGCTGCTGGCACAAGCCTGTGAAGGGAAACTTCAAGTTGCCTTCATGACGCTTCTATCTTTTCCAACACTAATTTTTCCCAAACATATGAATTGAACACCAACAAAGGAGCTACATCCCTCTCCAATGTTACTTCCAGGTCGTCGCCCTTCTTCCTTATCATATTGTTGCAGGAGTTAGGTACAAAATAGATCAACATGAAGACATTTGATTAGGGTTAGCAATAAAGAAAAAACTTGCCTTTTAAATGTGGCACCTAGAAGGACTAGCTTGAAACGTGGTTAATTCCCCCAATAACAAGTGTAGGGTAAGTTTTAAATTTACATTCTTACTCATGTAAGAGGACCAAAATGGGAACATGGGAACATGGTATGGACCTCTATCTAAGCATAATGAAATGGGGATTTTTGTCCGATACTGTAGTTGGAAATACTCTGGTAGACATGTATGCAAAATGTGGAAGCATAGAAAAAGCTCATTAATTGTTTGACAGAATGCCTCAAAGAGATGTAATCTCATGGAATGCAATGATTGCAGAATATTCACAAAATGGATTTGTTGAAAGGGATTTCAAAACTTTCAAGCAAATGCAATTGGCAGGTCTAAAGCCAAATTCTACAACCTTTGCCATCATCCTCACAGCCTGTGCCAAAATGGGAGCTTTGCAACAGGGTATAGAAATCTATCAAAGCATAAAGGATAGAGAAATTTTGTCAGATGTTGTAGAGGCAACTGCCCTGGTAGACATGTATGAAAAATGTGGGAACATAGACAAAACACGTGATCTGTTTGACAAAATGCCTCAAAGAAATGTGGTCTCATGGACTGCAATGATACTTCCCCATATAGCTGCTACAACTTCAGATACAACAAATTACACATATACAATCATTGTTCTGCTTGACAGATCACTTACACCTTTTTGTGAAAAATAGGATAACTCACTTACTATTGAATGTATTTAAAAACCGCAAATATTTTTATGGACAGACAAAATTAGTAGGCAAGCAGACAAAATCGTAGACAAAATCAACTTATCTTTACCATAGTTCTTGCAGAATGCATCACTAACAGGCTGGACACTGAGATGAAAATTTGAAACGAAATAGGAACTAAAATTTTTCACAGCATGCCTCAAATGCAGGTGTAAAACCAGATCTCATACATTTTATGGCCATTCTACCTACGCGTGCAAACATGGGAGCTTTGGAATAGGCTACGTGTCATACATTTTACGAAGAAAAAAGTTCCTTTTAACAACTGGTCTTTTCCTACTTTTTGTCAGGCGTCAACTTCCCCCATACTCCGCATTTTTAATCCTTAGCTTTTGTAGGTAGTTTTAACAAAATCAATAAATTTTATTTACCTAGTAATTGTATGTTACATTGTAATTTTATTCTTAAAATCATATTATAATTCTATTTAATATAGTATATAATAAGTTTAAAATTATATTTTGTATATTAAGTTATATTTATTTTTTAAATATAGATTTATTTTATATAATTAATATTACAATTATATATATTTTTTAATTTAATCTAATATATTAAATTATGATATTATATTAAATTACTCTTTAATTATTTATTTATTATATTCTATAATCAGCATTCATAGAATTTTAATATTATGTATTATATATTTTTACATCAATTATAACATATATTATTATTTAATCTAACATATATTAAATTACGATATTATTTTTAATTAATCTATACAAAGTTAGAAGAATTAATTAGCGAGGGGTCATATAACAAATAATATAATTATAACATCAATTTAATTTATAAAATATATACATATAAATTTTTAATTTTATATTTCTTATCTAAGTTGGTCATTGGTGAAAGATATGTGAAATAAATTAACATAACCATGTCAATTCTTATTTATTTTTATAAATCTTCAATAAATCTATATAAAATACGTCAAAATATATCTTTGAACATTCATTTTAGCATTTGATTATCTATTCACAAATGTAATTAGAAAGGGTGTAAAGCTTTATCGAATTTACCAAGTACTGACTTCAAAGGGAATCAACATTCAAGAACATAAGGTTGCCTTTGGAATTAAACCAAAGGAAGCATGAGTAAAACAAAAATGACTACATGGTTTAACTGAAGACTCCCAAAGGTGAGAAACAGGTGGAAACAAGAGAAATAAGCAAGAGGATACACTAGATCAATATATTCCTTTGTCGCCTCTATCTCTCATTCAGTCCATCTCTCTCTCCATCTCTCCTACTCTATATCTATATTTCTATTTTTCTATCTCACTTCTCTCTCTTTCTATTCATATATTTATCTACCTCTACCTCTATCTCCCTACCTCTCTATCTTATCTCCCCATCTCTTCCTATTCATAGATTTATATACCTCTCTCTCTCTCTCTCCATATCCCTCTCTATCCATCTACATCTCTCCCTCTCCCTCTCCCTCTCTATTTATTGATCTATCTCTCCCTCTTTCCATATCCCCCACCTCTCTCTCTCTCTCTCTCTCTCTCTCTCTCTCTCTCTCTCTCTCTCTCTCTCTCTCTCTCTCTCTCTCTCTAGACCTTTATATCGATATCTCTTTGCCTCTCTATCTCTATCTCCATATTTTTATTCCATCTCTCCCTATATCTCTATCTCATTATATATCCATCTCTCTCTACCTCTCTCTATATATCACTTTCTACCTCTATATTTATCTTTCTCTCTCTTTCTATATGTTTATCTATTTCATCTCTATCTATCCCTTTCCTTCTTCATCTCCATATCCATCTCTACCTTTATCTTCCTCTCTATCTCTATCCCCTATATCTATCTCCTAATCCCTCTCTCTCGCTCTCCTCCCTCTATCTATCCCTCTTTCCTTATTGTAAACATAGAATGAGCCTATTGGTAATGGAGACCAAAAAAATTCCTGATTGACCTACCACATCTCTTTGGCATACCCATTGTGCATGCCAATGAATGATTAATATCTATCCATATCTCCTTTCTATCCATATATCTCCCTCTGTATATCCCTATCTCTCTCTTTCACTCTCATTATCACTCCCTCTTTCTATAGCTCTATAATTATCCTCTCCTCTATTTCTCCCTCCCTCTCTCTCTCTCTATATATATATATTTATCTCCCTCTCTATTGATCTCCACATCTCTCTTTGTCTCAATCATATACACACACTCCCTGTTTCTCTCTCCCTATCTCTATCTCTATCTCTCTATATCCCCCCTCTCTATCTCTATCTACATTATCTCTCTATCACTTGTCTTTTTCAACTTCTCTCTTTCTTGCCCCCTCTATCTCTCTCATCTCTCCCTCCCCCTCTCTATCTATATCTCATTATCTCTATCTCCCTCTATATCTCTCTCTCCCTCTCCCTCTTCCTTTCTACATATTGAGCTACCTCTCCCTCCTTACCCCCTCTTCTTTCTCTCCCTCTCTACCTATCTCATTCCCTCTTCCCCCATCTTCTTTCTTTGTCCTCTACCAATATTTCTCCTTCTCTCCCTCCCTCTCTCCATCCCCCCTATCTTTATCTCTCCCCATCTTTCCCTCCCTTGCTCGCTCCCTATCACCCTATCTCTCTCTCTCTACCTATCTCTTCCTTTCTCTTCTCACATATCTCTATCTTTCTCTTTCTCTTCCCATGTATCTCTATCTATCCTTTCTCTCTCCCTCTCTATCTCTCCCTCTCTCCATCTCTATTTGTCTCTCTCTACTTCTTTATGTTTGTTTGTCTCTCTGTCTTTATCTCCCTTTTTATCTCTCTATATCTTCTTATATATCTATCTCTCTATCACTCTATGCCACCATTTATATCTCTCCTAGTCTCTCCCTCACTCTCTTCCTCTCTATCTCTCTATCTCTTCCTCTCTCTATTTTCATATGCAAATGCTGAAAAATACATATCTTGATTATACTTTATATTAGAAGATACATATGTAGCATGTGTTGCTCTTTTACGAAACTCTTTTTTCTACTCATTTTCAACTCACCTACACTTTATTAGGAGTCTCCTTTCAAGACTACCATGATGATTTTTCCTGCAAACTCTGCCTATTTTTCTCTTTGGCATCCTTGACAACTCGACACAATGTGTAACTCACTTGCAATTATTTCGGCCAATTTTTTTATGAGAATCTCACTTTTTTTTGTTTTATTTTACTATTACAGCTTTGTTAAATGAAGGTGGTTTTATCTGTGGATTTTTCAATATTAAATCCTACTGTAATACCTACTGTTACAACTTTCCTGGCAACAACTTTTACTATTGAATGGTATAGCACCTGTAAATGTAATGGTTGCCAGACCTTTCCTGCTAACTCAACTTGAGGTAACTCACTTGCCATTATTTATGTGAAAATTTAAATGTGAATCTCTACATGGCCAGATCAGTTTTGTTGTGTTTTATTTCATTATTACAATTCTGTTGTTATCTGCTAAATAAAGGCATTAATTTTATGTTCATTTCACAGTATAAATTTTTGGCTAACTTTCTTTTCCTTCTTCTTGAGGCTATTTTGCTGATAGATTTCCTCACAAAATTATTTACTATTGAATGTATAGCAGCTGCTGCTGAAGCTACATTGGCAGAGCTATTTTCACAATAGCTACAGTACAAATCAAATCATCTTCATATGTTAATCTTAATAAATCATTCTTTACAAACCTTATGAATTATACAGTAAATATTTCCTCGCAATTTTCAGCCACTTTACTGGTTCTTGTCCTTTTCAAAAATACCAATTATACTGGTTCTTGTACTTTAAAGACAACATGTCAAAAGCCAAGGGACTGGCCCGACACAAACCAAATCTTATTTAATCTTCACTGTATAGTAGATGTTGCTGCACCGTTGAATGCAATGAACAGTAGAGCTCAGATCATCTTATATCTTAAACAATATTTCCTTGCAATTTTTTGCCTTTATACTGGTTACTACTTGTAGTTCAAAATCATATTTTGTTACTTAAAATAAAATGACAATAAAATATGTATGCATCACTTCATTTATTTAAAAAAGTTTGACACTTCACATTTTACAATTTCTATCTTTCAAATAGAATACCATAAATTAAAAAATTGATCTCCACAAATCTTCGGCGTACCCATTGCACACAAAGGTGCAATTACTAGTAATACTTAAATGTGAATGAAACCTTGTTTGAACGCCACCTAAACTCAACAAACACCTATCTTTGAGAGCAATATCGTGTACTTATTTTCTTGGCCTATTTCTATCTTATCGTATCCTATCCTTTGATTTCATACATAAGGTTGCAGTTTTGAAGTCGGAAGATCATAGCCATAACAGCCACAACTCTAACATGAGAAGAAATTAAATGAACATTTAATGGTGGACCTAAAGCAAGGGAGGACAGTGGTAGGTTTAGACCATCATTATGTAGTTTGAGACTCCAGTTATTTACTTTTCTATCATTTCATCAACTGACAAGGGGATGGGGATCACTGTTAAAGGGGAGTTTCCAAGAAAATTCTGAAGGTGATTCGGTAGAAAGAAGGCTTGAAATTGAATGAGTCTATAATAGGAAATCTGTGTGAATCACATTATGCAGAAAGCCATAAATTTTGGCAGTAAGCCTCAGTGGCAGGTCCATTGTAGGCATACCGACAATCATCGTAGGGGAGGGGAGTCATTGTGAGGATGCTATCAAAGATTGAGGAACTTGGCTCTATACCTGTGAGTTGTGAGTTGTGTTGCTTAAAAGTGGGTAAGGCCTTTTCAACGAATCATTTTTTTTAACATATCCTGCAATCATGGCAGTCCATGATATGACATCTTTTTGAGGCATTTTGTAAAGCATTTCCCAGGCCTTCTCTATGCTTCCACATTTTGTGTATAGTCTATGAGAGCAGTTGCAATCACAAGGTATGGAAAATAAATCCCCCTTGCGATGTATTCATAAACCATCATGGCCTTGATACAAGAAAATGCTGGCCACATCTATCTAAGACAACCTCAGACTCACGGGAGTTCAAGTTTCCTTAGATGAATGAGAATTTGAATTGGGTAATTTCATACCATCTGAAATTAGCATCCAGTTGGTGTTTGGAGGGGTTGTCACTTATGCTCAAAACCCACAAGACAATCATTCCTGTGTTTTTCAATGTTGATATTCGTGATAACCATGGGATAAAAGGAACTTATGCTAAAGAAATTTCTAAACTTCAAGGCAAGGGAAAATATCATTATGAAAATCTAGTGGATTGGGGGTCGGTGTTGCAAAAGGTTTCATATCTTAACAGCTACACAGTCAAGAATGAGGAGTATGTAACGAATACTGTTTTCCTTTTTATCACATGTTATGACACATATATTTCATAATACAATATAGTTGTACGATGGAATCTATTCTTTTTTTTTAAAATGGATTGGAAATATTTACCATCATCAAATCTGATTGAAGTTTCCTCACAGTGTACTTATTATAACATTCTCTGAACTTTTTCCATCATTTTCACAAATGAGATCACCTTTATTTTGTGAGGCAGTATGTCATATAGTTCTTTGCATTGTCTTTGTGTCCTCTTGTTTGCTACGTGCCTGCTATAGTGGTTTTCATTCTTTGCATCTCACAAATTATTTGCTAGTTCCATTTTAGTGCAGACAAAGGATTAAGAATTTGTCTTTATACTTGTCCATCACTCAGTTCGCATGCTTTCCTATCATTTCACATTCTTTTTCAACCATGTCTACCAACGTGGATACAGCTATAATATCTATAAGACAATATGCTCCTTTTTCTGTTGGATAGATATCCCTATCTAGTTTCAAGCTACCATGATGGCACGAACAGGCAGGATGTTGCCCAAAATTGTTGAATCTGGCTTAACAGCTGCCAGTTGCACTTGCTTGTTGTGACATTTCATGAGGCCAAATTTTCTTGAGGCATTTTGTCAAACAGTTCATCCATCTTTCTTATTCTTCCTAAACTCATGCTCTCACCGTTGTATTGTTGTCTCATCTGTATATTATTTTAATTCTTTTAATAGATGATCATATATGTTTTAAGTTGGGTAGGGCATACAAATAAAATAAATAAAAACTCAAAGAGTTGAAATAAAAAAGAAAACCCACACTCTTATACTGTGTCAGTATGACTGTGTGTATATAGGCAACCTCTCCTAGATAACTTGGATCCCTGCCATCAACACTGCAATTTCCTCATTTTTCCTGGTTCATCCCTTTTCTACCCTCTGCTCTTATTCTCATGAAATTTAGTTCTTGTTGGACACTATTTTGTCCTATACCAAAATCGTATTTTGCATTCTTACCATTTGCGACACCAATCATTTACTGTTTGTGACCAAACTCTAAAACAATACTAAGGAAGCTTGAATGCATGTCGGGCTACCCCTGTAGCTGCTCTGTATTTTTCGTATGAGGAATGTCTTTTATTGTTGTGCTACTTATGAATGAACTTTAGGTTCATCTTCCCGTGATTCCTTACTTTTAGCTTAAAAAAAAAATAAGAAAGAGGAAAGCTTTTCTTTTAAAGCCTAAAGACTTGGGAATAAAATTACATCCCCACTTAATCTTTCTTAAGAAAAAGTACTTAATTTTTAAATAAGGAAAAAGAGGGTTAGATAATATCTCACTTTTTTTTAATTGTTTTTTTAATTGTTTTTTTAAGAGAATATTTATTGGATAAATTATTATGTGAAGGATAGTTTATTTTATTCATGTTATTTAGTAATTATATGAGTAATTTAAAATGAATGAATATTTTTCTTTTTTATAATTGTTAAATATTTATGTAATGACATTTTAAGAAAAATAATTAATAAAGTGAAGAAATTAAATTTAAGTTGAAAAGTAAATATTAATTATATTTAATTTTAATATATATTTTTGGGATTTATATAGAAAGACGAAAATAAAAAAAATTGAGATATTTTATGATATTAGACTAGTATTTCAAACTTTGACAATACATTGGTAGCGGTAGAACAATAACATATACTTAGCAACAGGTTAACTTTCCATAGCTCACTGTGAGCATAAGCATTTCCACAATTACATTACCTTGATTTTATTCCTTGTCTTAGTTAATAATATTAAAGTTATCTTAAAAAAATAAATAAATCAATGTGTTGTTATAATTTCCCTAGTTATCAAAATGGTTTTCTCATTAGTGTTTATACTATATATATGGATTCTCTAATCATTATTGTTCATGCTTATTGATATGATAAGTATTATTAAATAGTTATTGTTAGATATGAAAACCAAATAGAAAATATGTTTCATGAATGTAATAGGGTCTTATGTGTCAATGGTAACTCCGACTTTAGGAAAATATTCTAATTTGTGTGTATTTAAAACTACCTTCAATGTATTCTTTATTAAAATATCACTTAAGGTATGGTTAATTGGGAAGTCAACCATTAGTGTTAGCCAATATTTATAATCGAGGTCTATTTGTTTAAGAGTCTTCCTTTGAGTTGTTAACACTATCATTGCTGTGTGAGTTGATGTTACGAATAGGATTGATGTTAGGACATCTTTTTTAATCTAGTGTTTAAAATCCCTTGCTATCCAACCATGTATGAGATGGTTGGAGTCCAATCATCGAACTACGGTTCCTCTGCGAAGTATATACGTAGGCAAGGCCGTCAAAGACGAGCCCCCGAGGAATTAGGTCTGGCGCCCAGGGTTTGTTCTCTTTTCTTTACTCTGAGTTAATGCTAATACATTGTATTTGCATAACTTGTGACTTGAACCAAGTCTGTGATTATTGATGAGTTCGTGGAACTAATCAAGCCTACCTTGGTGATATGGATTCCATATCACCATATGAAACCCAACCATGATTGTCAAAACAAATGTGTAGATGGTTGAGTTTTTATAATTTATAGGTCAAATTTTATTATGTTTTTTACGAATTATGTGTTTTAGAAACAAAATTTTTGTGAGTTATTCATGTGTTGTAAGTGAAATTTGAAATTTTTGTTTTGTCTTTAACTCTATTTTGGTAGAAATTTTTAGGCATCACAGAATACTTCTAGTAACAATATAACAAAAATTTTAATAGATATGCAATTGTTTCATTTCAGTATTAGGCATAGTAGACAAATCAGAATTACAAAAGGGAAAACTAAATAGCTTGGTTCAAGCAGAACCACTATTCATTTTTGTTTAATCAAATTAGGTAAAGAGGACATTATATATTTTGGAAAATATTTAATTACTGGATGCAAATTGCATAAGCTTTGGCAATGGGTTGGTTTGCATTACAACAATGAATGCATGGCTTCATGAATTAACTATGCATTCAATGCTTATGCACCTACCAGCTCTTCAACACATCTGTGAAAGTTTGCATTTAATGCATTAAACATGTATTCACTGTTTCAGTATTCAACAGCTCACTAGCAGAGCTTGTACAATTTGTATCCACTGTCAGAATATATATTGTCTCCTTATTCTCCTAATTTAGAAGACTTGATCAAGTATCAATTGAATCTTTCAACGGTTTGCATTTAAAGCTTAAATATTTTTCAAACTTTGTCATTTCTTTCAATTGTTCTACCTTTACTTTATCTATTCTCTTATTCAAACCATAGTAATAGATATTGATCACCCAACTAAGGTTACAAAATGCAAACCAAGTAATTGCAATAGTATTGGTCTAGTGCTTATTGTATTCATTGAGCATTGATTGCTTTATGTTTATGAATTACATATAACATGCCATCAACTATGCTCATTTGTTTGATATGCCCTTCTAACAAGATCCATTGGTTACAATTTAAGTGGGAGACAAAAATCTACATTGTTGCAAATACAGTCCATTGTTAAACAAGAGAATACAAGGTCAGATTCTTAGATCACTGTTCCTTTTTTGTTTGTAGTAAAAAAATAAACATTTATGCAAAAGATCAACGTTCTTGCCCTACATTTATGTGCATAGCACGTAAGATTTAGCATATATACATATCAAGACCTATTAGCATTTTCAACAATCTAATATTGTATGCATTTTGAATGAAAACAAGATATCAAAGTATGGAAACATTAGACGTTGATAGGTATGAATATGCAAAGTGCTCACAAGTCTGCAATATAGATAATGTACTAGAAGAAAATAGACTATGTAGAGTAGGCACATTTAAGTACAACATTGGAGACTGCTTGTTTGACTCATTCCAAGTACTATTAAACAATCAGTAGACATCAGTTGAGCTACGAAGAGGAATAGTAGATTACTTTTTAAGCTTCCTTGCAAGGCAAGATAAAGATGCAATCAGATCATACAACCTTGCACTAGACCCTGAAAGTCTATATAGACTGCACAAAGTGTGTGACTGGGACACATATCTACGTAGAATGTGCCTTTCCGCAAGACCAGAAGTCGGGAACGATGAAATCTGCTTATTGGGGGATGTATTATGTATTCAATGGCTATCCAAATGGCTGAATATACAGATATGTGTTTTGTCAACAACATCAGGGAAAAAGTACTTTCACTTTAACAATGTGGCCAATTTACCAAAATATTCCATTTTGTTCCATGATGCAACCCCTCAAAGTGGGCATTTTGAACTGCTTCTAAGAATTCGGCCACACAATCCAAATGCCCAACAGCCAGTAAGGTTAAATCAACTTTAAAAAGTCATTAGAAACAATACACAATACCAAACTACCAATGCTAACAGAAAGCAAAAGCTACAGAATAACAAGAGAAATTCCATTCATATGCAATCAAACACAAGTATCTCAATCATAACTCTATTGTAAGACTATGGCACCTTAAAAGCTTTATTAGAAATAATAATAATAATAAATCAACCAATGCCTATTAGATCAAATAAGGGTAAAAAAATGTCAGCATTAGAGCTTTACGAAAGAAAAATTCAAGATACACCAAAATACACATTTACAATTTGCCAAATGTTGTGTTTTAGCAAAGATACTAGAAAATTCAAAGACAACCAAAATGAAATATATTATGAACTAGTACAGTCAAGATCCATAGCATTGACATATTGCATATGTCGTATATGCTACTCTGCATTAAAACAACTTATGATACCAAATTATGTTGTACCACACAAAATCTGAACTAATAAACCTTGTCATATGTCCAAGTTTTGTCCCAACTAGAGGAGCGACTTGTATCATTTAGAATTGTATTTGCACAAATCTGGGAACTAGGGTACAAAAGATCTCAAATAGGTCTAACAAGCTCCATCATTAATGTCCCTATTGACATTAGCATTATATAAAAGGCATTACCATAATCAACTAATAACACACAAATGATTGATGTTTCACTAAAAAGATGATTGGAATACAAAAATGCATTTCAAAAAGGCATGGTGCGACCCAACCTCGTCATGGAGGCTTTGGCACAATTGTTAAAAACAACACTGTACAAAATGCAAAATGTCCAAATAAACAAAGATTGGCAACATTTTTTGCATGCCAATGATGAACTTGAAAAGAGTATTAGGCTTGTCACAATTGAAACTGAGTCATATAGTGACATGGAACATGAGAATCCATCTAAAACCTTGGTCCATGGATTCACTGAATCTAAAAGTATACATAGCATGCAAGACAAAATCATTGACATTGCACCTGCAAAACAAAACTATCTAGTTGGAATCTTTAAAGACAAATACATTGAGGAGATGAATTTCCCAACATTATTCTTTGGAAAGCCATGTGATGATGACATTGTAAAAGACTTTACATACAACAAAATTGCACAATGGGAAGTTTTACAATCAAATAAAAAAATTGCATATCACATGACAAATATATTTTTCAAAACTATCAAGATACTAATACTACAAGTCTTTTCTACAATGTCCATAAGAATATGAAAGAGCCAACTAAAAGGATGCAAGCTAGTTGCAAAGGATGTGAAACACAAACCAAACCTTGAGAGAATTCTAAAATTAGATATTGGGTATGTTGACTTCAAAAGAATAAGAATATCCCCAAATTATACAAAGAAACTTAAGAAAAATGTTTTTGTAATGATACGATAGTTAGGACCACCAACATTCTTCCTCACTTTCAGTAGCGTTGAAAAAAATTAGGATCCTTTAATAAACTTGCTATAAGAATTACACAATCAGTATTAATTAGGTCAAAAACAACAAGGGTCAATTGCTCAAACGAACATTGACAAATTTGAATTGATCAAGAAGGATCCTATTACTTGTGTACGGTACTATAGACATAGAATAAATGCAATGAAAAATTTGATGCTTACAAATGACTCTTTGTTTGGAAATTTTATTGATTAATTTTCAGTGACTGAGTTCCAAAATTGAGGAAACAAGCATGATCGTATGCTAATATGGGTAAAAAATGCACCGATCTATACAGAAAAGAACAACACAAACATTATAGCTTTTTTGACAAGTACATTACTTGTAGCACTGATCATTTGCAAGCTGATTTGGCTAGTTTACAAAGGAACCACCACACAAAGAGATGTAGGAGATCAAGAAAAATAGTTTGCAGATACAATTTCCCTTTTCCACTGATGCGAAACACACAAATACTTTCACCGATACTAGAAAAGACTAAAACAATAACTTTAAATGTTGTGAACGTTTACTCGATACTACAAAAAGAAAACTATGAGAAAGAATACACTTTAGACATATTTTTAAATGACAAACATGTCTAAAGCTAATTATATAACAACTTTGAGCTCTACACTAAACAGGCCAACACTTTTCTTACAAAGGAAACCATCAGAAATATGGAACAGTTTTGCAAGGAAAATGCTGCACCTTTGGAAAGCTAATACATATGCCCAGTTTGTGCTTAATGCATATGCCACAACAATGTATTGCAACTCTTACATTGCAAAAGTAGAAAAATCAATGACATATTCATTCAAAAAAATAAAAAAGGACCATCAACAAACAAATATTGATGCAATAAAAATGATTGGTAAACTTGGAAATGCATTGTTGAACTTGCAACAAATGTCAACACAACAAGCTGCTCATATTATTTTATCACTTCCACTAAACTTTAGTTGAAGAAAATGCATTTTCATTGACACACAGTCCTATAGTGACCGTACATTCATTCTAAAATTTGTCAAACAATTAAAAAATGAACTAGATGAATAAGAGAACATACTCTCAAAATCTAGAGTGGCATACTATTTAATATGTCCTCAAACATTGATAGACATATATCTTGAAGAATTTGTTTCAAGTTACAATAAAAATGGAACTACAGTTAATCCAAAAACTAAACCAAGTGTAATATGGTTTATAAACTTCAACAAGCACTTTGATCTGGAGAATAATTGTAGAGAGAAATTAATGCTCTATGGACTATTTACAATAAATTCAAGACAACATTAAAACAAAAGTTTGATTCATGGGAACATGCATACATGCACCATGAAAAAACCATTATAAAAAATCGTGCAAAGTTCACTCACACCACAAGCGCTGCATGCGGTGACATAGAAAAAGAACTTAAAGATGTTGAGTGCCTTGACGATGGCAACAACAATAAGTCATTGACAGCAAGAAAAACTAGCCAAACATAACAATATGGCATGAAAACAGACCTTCCAAACATAGGGCGCATGAAACCAAATACAATGCCACACAATGCATTTGAAATTGTTAGACACCCATAGATAATTGACAACAACAAATACTACAAACTAAGACAAATGTTAAACAAAGAACAACAGGCAATTGTTAAAGATGTTATAATGAAAAAGATGAATAACATTGACAAACCTTTGCATTTGTTCTTGACTGGAGGAGCTAGAACTAAAAGTACTTTCATAGAAAAAGCTATATACTAAGCTCTAATTCACATTTATAGCAAGTCTATTGAAAACAATCCAGACAAACCAAAAGGCTTATTAACTATGTATATAAGTAAAGCAACTTACAACTTAGGTGGAGTCACATTACATTCAACATTTCACATACCATTTCATACATCAAATTTTCTACCCTTAGCATCTGAAGCATTGGACAATATGGCCAAGCACTATGATCAATTGTATATGCTCCTTATAGACAAAATCTCACTAGTAGGCTCAACATTTCTACGCTACATTGATAGACGACTACAAGACATAATGCAAATGCCTACAATGTACTTTGGAAACCTTGCTACAATTTTTTGTGGTGATCTCTACCAAGCGCAACATGTCCTTGACTCCATTGTATTTGAGAATAGACCCACTGTAACTTAATTGATGCCTTACAATTTTTGGAAAGACAATGTAAAATGCTACTCATTGGTCACAACTATGATACAAAAGGATGAAAAATTTATTGCAATCCTTAACATAATATGAATAGGCTTACAAAAAAATGATGAAATAGACTATCTTAACCAACTTTGCTTCTGTCCTGCACCTTTGGATCCAACACTTCCATACTTGTTCTATAGGAAAGTTGATGTGGATGTGCACAACCATAGAATACTATTGGCCATTTCCAGTCAAATGATAGTGCTAGATGCAATAGACGAGCATGAGGAAAACTATAATGCAATATGAATTTATAGCCATACAACCACTCTTCCACCTCAAATATACTTGAAATAGGATATCCTTGTTGAAATCTATGCATACAATTATAATACACAAGATGGATTAGTCAATGTATCCAATGGAATATTTCAAGAATATACAACACATAATGACATTGATATTGTTTGGCTCAAGTTTACCAATCCAACAATTGGACATAAACAATGCATAAAACTAGAACAATACTACACTGATCTCATTAACAAGGAATGGGTTCCTATATTGCGCATTACTAGAGCCATACAAAAAATTTCACTGAACAAGAAAATTACAATTAGAAAATAATTCCTAATACAACTAGCATGTGCACGAACCATCCATCGATCACAAGGACTAACAATGCAAGCTTTGGATTTTGACCCAACAAGCATAAGACAACATGGCTGAACTTACACAACACTATCATGAACAAAGACAATAGACTCATTATTTCTACTAAAACCTTTAACCACAAAAAACTTTAAAGTTAAGGGAAATATACACATAGAAATGCATCACCTACAGTCAACTACATAGTGGCAGCTCAATATTCAAACTACATGTCCACATGATACACCACAAATGCTTCTATGCACACTAAACACTCATTCATTAAATCCACAAGTGCATGACATTCACAGTGACTATGACACAATGCAATTTGACACTTTGTGTTTACAAGTACACATGCATATCTTATAACCTAATATATTATCTCAATATTTTAATACCTTTGGTATGAATATGATACATGGCATAACAACATTTGCCAAAAAACATTTGTTTGTATCAAAAGCAAAAGAACACAACTCTACAAATATTAAAGCCATCACAGTCACAATATTACAATGCATCAATGAACTTTATATCTGTAATCTTTATGCAAGGCTTAATACTCCCATTCAAGAAATAATCACAATTATTCAATTTGTAATTGCATACACATATGCAAAAAACACACTGTACATTGTGGGTGACTTTAATATCGATATGTGTTCAAAAAACAAAAGCAAAAGAACACTTCAAAATTTTATGCAAGCTAACAAAATTCATTTTTTGTTAAACAAATCGCATAGTCTACACAATCCGTTGATTGACCATATTTGGTCAAATTCAATCATAAGTATATGCAATATTTATATATCAGAGGCATATTGGACTAACCACTTTCCTATTTTCCTAAAATTCCACATTGCCCATTGAATCAGTTCAACATTACAGCATACATAAGCATATATCACTAATACATTTTCCAATTAATTTTGCAATACTAAAGCACTACCTTATAGGAAAATAATGGATCAAACAAAAATACCATAACAATGAGTACAAGAAATGGAGGAAGATATAAGAAAATGGTAAACAACTTATCCTATTTGCCTATGACATGCATTTTTGCATTGTCCAAATATAAGATTTACATTTCTCTTGCTATTTGCAAAACAAAAATAAAAATGACCATATTAATTGAAGAGTTGAATGCAAAAAAAGCTAGTGACACATTCCAAGGTGACGTCCTTGTTGTCTACAGAGCAACATTGGATAAATTCAATAGAACACGTGAAGTACTACATGCAGATCTTACAGATCCTAAAGTAGAAATGGCAATTACATTGAATATTAGTGGATACCTTGTCCAAGAACATGAGCACAAAATAGTTCCATGAATGGGAGTTTCAATATCAGGCTTCCAAATTTCCCCTAGAATAGATTATGACAAAGGGAACTATGATTGCATACTGATATTGACAAACACAAGCATAGTTGAAAGCATGCCTCTCTTTTCTATAGACTACTACTTCATTCCAAATACAACTATCAGCCAACTACTAGTAGCCACAAACCAGTATTTGATTGGAACAATAGGTGCTTTGGTTGTTGGCGCTAAAAAGGTAGGTAGCCAATATGCAATTGATATCAAAGATGGCATAGCAGAATCTGACAGAGCACAAGTACAAATATCTCACCAACATATACCACTAATCCATTTTAACTTATTTTTACAACATTATGGTCTATAAAATTTCTATGTAACTAAGACTAACTTCCTCATTTCCATGCAACTGCAACTATGTCCATCTCATGAAAAGAAATACTTGCAAATAGAGGAACTTCTACATAGGAACAAAACACCAGCCTTCCTTTTCAAGAATATCCTAAAAAGCACTGATAAAAAAAACATGTTCCACATGGGTCAATCAACATTTATATGAAAATTGAATAACAATAGAACATTGGACAAGTTAGCTACTTTTCTACAATCAACATTCAAGGTAACTTTTTAAAAATATTTTCGCATTATCATTTAAAATTTATGAATCAACTACTTCTAACTATCTATGTTCACATGATCCAATTTTTAGGGATATTAAAAGCAACAAACACACTTTCAAATCCTTTTGAAGCTTTATGCTTGAATTACAAATATAAATTCAACACTTATGACATGCTGCAACAGGAAACTGCTCATTGTAGCCAATGCGACAAGGCAGTGAGCTACATATACTAACTTCATCCTAAAGCTATCATCATAACAAACGATAAGCAAACAGTCCATTGTTCAATCTGAAGCAATGTCCTGTGACAACTCTTACTTTCCCTTCAAGACATCAAATATCAAAACTACATCAAGGACAAATCAATAGTCATCTTTGCACTACGAGACTTTGTCACCTAAGGGAATTTCACCCTCAATCAAAACAATGTTATCACAGAGGCCATTTGCCTAACTGAGTAAACAATATATGCCACAACAAGGTATAAAGCAATAATGATACAAGTACTCTTCTTGCTCTTCAATTTCCTAAAAATGTTTACAATTATATAAAAAAGCTAGCTTTCATACTAACCATAATAATGACATTGCAGGTGACGAAGGAGTAGAAACAAGTGAAAGACTACCTGGCATTGCATGAACCTGCATTCCTCTTTTTTGTTATGCTTTTCTTCTTCGCTCTTTTGCCTTTGTTACTATATCTGATGTTCTATGACTTAAAACTTGTTCCTACTTTTATTTTACAATCAACATGTTTTTCCATTATATGCTAGACATTACTTTACTTTCTTATGTTCTCGTTTAAATAGATTAAATTCTACTGTTACACATTTTTAGTATGCAATATAAAATATACATGTTCTTAAAGGGCAAGTTGCTACTGCTATAATTGCATTTCAATTTGACATACTTAGTTGGCAAGTCAAATTTATTTAACAAATTTTCTAATATGTTTCTATTTTGCTTATTTGATTGCACAAAGAAGAGTAACAGGCCTATTCCATGCAATAGAAAAACACATGAATGATAGATTCAGTTGATACTTGATTAAGTTCTCTTTGAACTACTTTCCCATTTACTAAGTTTTTTTTGGATAAATCAATAAGCAATAGCATTTACTTTATAACAAAATATAGTGAATGCAATAGGCATGTTTACAATTGCAATTTCTAAATGTGCTTTTTAAAATAATTTGTGTTTGAAAATTATAATTTATTTCTTTCTCTATTGGTTGTAGTAGGAAAATATTAGGAAAATAGGAACACATTATACAATTTATATCTTTTTATGTGTTTGAAAATTATAATTTATTTATTTTTCTATTCATTCTCGTTTAAGTAAATTAGGAAAATAGGGAGACATTGTATATTGTGACAAATATTTGATTAGTGCACGCAATATGTGCAATGCAACAAGACCCAAAAATTCATTGACAAACAAGACATGTTGTTATTAATCAAACACAACATTCCTAAACAACAATGATTCTCTCTAAAAAATATTACTTGCTTGGCAGGAGATTTTTTTCGCTCTTTGGCCGCTCTCTGGCCATGTTTGAACTTCCTACGTGCATGGTGGATTCTAGCCTGGGGGTACCTCATGAGCCCCCTCTGCCCACCCCTGACCCGAGCCTTGCCTTGTCTCATGTAGACTTGTGTCCCTCAAGAGAAACTCCTGGCGGGACAAGCCTTTTGTTTGCAAATCTTTCGGTGCCACCCGTGTCTTCGGTTGAAGTGCCAACGATTGAGATTCCTTTTGAATCCCTCAGGTGGAAAGATGTTCTAACCAATAGTAAGTTGGGCCCTCTCCCTCCTCCTTCTCATGAGGATGAGGTTATTGTGTCTGGAACGGAATTTTTTATCTCTAATTCGGTCAGCAATAGGATCCTCTCTTCAATGAAGAATGCAATGGTGAGTAGGTTTCTCTCTTTCCGCCCTACTGTGGATATGGTCAGAAAGTGGGTTGTTGTTAAGTGGAGGCTCAAAGGAAGTGTGGAAATCTATGCCATGTTTGGTGGGATTTTCTGTTTAAGTTCATGGCGCCTAAATATTTGTTATCAGTTCTATTCTCAGGACCTTGGGTGTATGGTAAGCATAGTTTGGCTTTATGCCGCTGGAAACTAGGATTTAACCCTAAGGTGGACCTCAATAAGTTGGCTCCGATATGGATTCACCTTCCCAAGCTACCGCTGGAGTATTGGGATGAATCAATTTTTAAGAGCATCGATGATTCCTTGGGGAACTTCATTACTTCTAATTCCATCACCAAATCGAAGTCTAGGTTAGTGTTTGCCCGCTTCTACGTGAACATTTGTGTGAACAAATCTCTGCCTAACTTTGTTAAGATCTACTCTAAATTTTGGTCATGGGTGCAACCGGTGTGCTATGAAAATGTTGTGGTGTTCTGTCAGAAGTGTGCCAAACCAGGGCACCTTATTTCTAACTGCAAGTCTACCTTTAATAAGGATCCTATTAAGAGAGATTTTGCTGCTCCCTCTAGTTCTCTTCCTGGTTCTAAAGACCATTCCAAAGAGGGCTCTACTTCCTTGATGACTTCTCCTGACTTCCCTAACTTAGAGAATCCTTTGCTAGAGTTAATGGCCAATGAAGAATCTCCCAATCCTAGTGTTCCTATTCCTAAGTCGTTGATTGTTCCAACTGAGGGCTTTGCTAACCTATCCGTAGCTGAGTTTATGGATAATGTTATTATTCAGGAAGTTCGGTTTCCTGAATCCAGCACTATTATTGGGGAAGAAGCCTCTACTAGTGGAGTGTTGTCGGAGGTGGCCTCTATTGGTACTTGTGAGACTATTGGAGAAGAGGGAAAAATATGGGAGGATTTGGGTTTGGGGGAGGCATCTTCTTTCATCCCAAAAGATTTGAAACAAGAATCTAGTGTCAATGAGGAGAACTGGATTACTCCCAAAAAAATGAGAGGAAGAAAAAGGAAAATGTGGGAGGTGATTCCAAGCCTGGTAGGCCTTCCCAAAGATCCACGTGATTAAGGGAAACCACAAATGAGATTGCTTTGGGAAAATAGAGGACATTGGAAGTGTCCTCGAAGAAAGGTCAAAAATGAAGGCCATGTCTTGGAATATGTGTGTGATGAATAGCTCCCATAAGCAACTTGCCTTAAAGAATTATATTCTGGAACATAAGATAGATGTTTTACTCCTAAAAGAAATAAAAATGAAGAAAGCTAGTTTTGATAATATTGTTAAGTTCTTTTGGCCTGGGGCCTCTTTCTCTTATAGTGATGTTGAAGGGGCCTCTAGAGGACTTGCGGTGCTCTAGAACCCTTCTATGTTAATTGGCACTGAGTTGTTGTGTTGTCAGAATAGTGTGGGTGTCTCTTTTACCTTCCCTGGTGGCTCTTGGTCACTTATCAATTTGTATGCACCCAACCAAAGGAATACTAGGCTAGATCTTTGGAGATCTTTGGATGTCTTTGGCTGACTAGATAAAAAACAACAGTGGGTCTCACTAGCTAGTGGTTGGGGACTTCAACTCCCCCTTTTTCTTTGGAGAAAAGTGGTGACATGATTGACTACTCTGACAACATGGCTGATCTGGCACACTTTTTGAGTTCTACAAGTCTGATAGATATTGATTTTTCAAGGCAAGCTTTTATCTGGTCCAACAGACGTATGGGTGAAGACTTGATTCAAGTTAGGTTGGATCACTTCTTATGTTCTAGTAAAAGGTCTAGCTTGCTTAGTGCTTCTTTGCAAGCTTTACCTAGGACTGTCTCTGATTACAATCCCTTGTAACTAACTTCATGTGACCAATCTGTTGTCAAACCTTATCCCTTCCATTTTGGAATCATGTGGAATTCCCATCTGGATTTTAAAATGAAAATTTCTAAATGGTGGAATATCCCTGTGTGTGGTTCCCCCATGTTTAGATTGTTCTTTAAGCTAAAACACATTAAAGGTATGGTGAAAGGCTAGAATAAAAGGGTTTTCGGGGATGTTTTCTAGAAGAAAAAAATCATTGGGGAAAATTTGAAAATGATTCAAAAGAGAATGGAGGAGGGTAACATCATTCTTTCCACTTGCACCCAAGAGAAGGAATTTCGGTGGGAGTGGGAGTAGATTTTAAAGATAGAGGAGATCTTCTGGAAACAGAAATCCAGGGTGCAGTGGTTAAAAGAAGGAGATAGGAACACTTCCTTCTTTCACATTTTTGTTGTCAAACATAAGAAGAAGAACCAGATAAACAAGTTACACAATACTCAGGGTGAGGTTGTTAGTTCTCCCTCCCTCATTGGGTTAGTAGCTGCAGACTATTTTTAGAAGGCTTTTGTGGCTCCCATTGATGCTCCTAATTTGGATCTTGATAGTCTACTAGTTGACTCGCTCCCAAACTTAATTTCCAAAAATGACAATATGGGGATTCTCAGTGTTGTTACCCCTGAGGAGGTTAAGCTAGCTACTTTCAACATGGGGGCTTTCAAAGCCCCGAGTCCTGATGGTTTCCCTCTAGCTTTCTTTCAGTCCTTCTGGGAGATCATCAGTGAGGATCTCATTCTGGCTACTCGTGATTTCTTCAAATCTGGTAATATTCTTAAGCAACTAAATCACACCTTCATTACTCTTATTCCCAAGGTGGCGGATCCTCAACATATGACTGATTTTCACCCTATCAGCCTTCGTAATACTTTTTATAAAATCCTCTCAAAATTTTGGTTAATCGTATCAAACCTCTTCTTGATAAAATCATCAACCCTACTCAAAAAGGTTTTGTGCCTAGTAGGCATATCCTTGATGCTACCATCACTACTCATGAACTAATTCATTCTATGGATAGATGCAACTATGTTGGTATGGCCCTTAAACTAGATATTTCTAAGGCCTATGACAAGGTGATTTGGAATTTTGGTCCTAAAGTATTGGCTAAGTTCGGTTTCAATCAATTAGTGGTCAATCTTATAATGGAATGCATTACTACTGTTAAGTACTCTGTTTTGGTGAATGACTCTCCCTTTGGGTTCTTTCATGCTGGGAGAGGAATTAGATAGGGAGATCCCCTATCTCCCTATTTGTTTATAATGGTGGTGGATGTTCTAAGCAGGAACTTCTCTAGTATTTTGTCGGAGGGAACCATAAAGGGAATTAAGGCTACTACCACCCTTGAGCCAACTGTGATCAAAGAATTTGTGGATGATACTTTTCTATTTGGGAAAGCCTCAGTTTTGGAAGCTAGAAAATGGAAAAATTGCCTCAACAATTATGCTGCTTGCTCTAGACAATGCATTAACTACAATAAAAGCATGATTTACTTCTTCAACAACACTCCTAAATTGCAAAATCAAGTGACTGTTGTTTTGGGTTGTCAGAGTGGTTCTCTCCCCTTGGTTTATCTTGGGCTCCCCCTAACTATCAAAGAGGTCATTCCTGAGTTTTGGAATTCTATTCTTGAAAGGATTCAAAGGAAACTTGCTAGGTGGAAAGGTTCTTTACTCAACCATGCTGGTAAGCTTCAGCTTCCTTCTATTGTTCTTCAAGGTATCCCAGTCTATTTCCTATCTATATTTAAGATACCTAGATATATTGCTGATAAGTTGGAGAAAATCCAAAGGTCTTTTCTCTAGTTGGGCACTAAGGAGAAAAAGAAACTAGCTCTAGTTAAATGGGATAAGGTCTGCCAACCATAGTGGTGTGGTGGTCTTGGGATAAGAATCATTTCTAATTCTAACAAAGCTCTTATGGCCAAGGCGGGTTGGAATCATTTGAGGGATAGGAAGGATTGGTGTGAAATAATGAATGCCAAATACCTTTTGAACCAACCGTTAATTGACTGCCTTTCAGAGGCTCACCCTATGGGTTCCTTGGTTTGGAAGGGTATTTGTAGTCTTTAGGACCTTATGAGGAATGGGATTAAATGTCATATTGGTAATGGTAACAAAATCATATTCTAGGAAGATTCTTGGTTGCTTGACTCTCCCCTAGATTCTTCAAAGTTCAAGCATCTTAAGGATCGGGCCCAACATGTGTTTGGTATATATATTAGTGATTATCTTCTTGGACCTGTAAGAGATAGGAAATGGAATGACATTATTCTTTGTTGTCCTTTATCTCCTAATCTGTGTCTCCTAGCCAGAAAGCTACAGGAGTTACTCTCTCTCACCAAGATACCCCCTATTATCCGTGAGGATGAGTTCTTCTAGATTCATGATATTCAGGGTGATCTGACTGTAAAAATTGTTTACAAACAGCTGACTGTTTAGGGGGTGACCAATAATCTATGGAAAAAGGTGTGGAATAGATACATGATACTGAAAGTGAACTTTTCTGGTGGACTGTATGTCACAACATAATTATTACTCAGGATAATCTAAGGAAAAGGGGATTCCATATCCCCAACAGATGCCTTTTATGTAAATGCAATGAAGAATATGTCGATCATCTGTTGTTACACTGCCCTTTTTCTATTGAGGTGTGGGAGCTGGCTTTTGGAAGATTAGGGATACAATGGATTATGTGCAAGGACATTGCATCCTTTATTTTGAGTTGGTCCAGACCCTTTTCCCATCTACTAATTGGGGAAATATGGAATCAAGTTCCTCCCATTATTTGTTGGTGCTTATGGAAAGAGAGGAATAATAGGATATTTAGGAACACTGAGATGAATCCGAAAGAGGTGTTTGGGATAGGAGCTCATCTCATTGGGGAAAATATTGCTCTCTTCAAAGGAAAAACCTTGGATAAAGGGCCCACTGAGTTGGAAATAAGCATAGCTAAAGCTTGGAATCGAAACTTGGATGCAAACTCGTATGACAATTCCAAAATTCTAGCTAGGAGAGCCACTATTTGGAAACCCCCTGATAGAGACTGGTTTAAATTAAAATTTGATGGGGCTGCTAAGGGCAACCCAGGCAGAGCAAGCATAGGAGGAGTTATCATAGATCACAGAGGTAAGTGGGTGGTCGGTTATGCTAGGGGGATTGGTCAACATTCGTCTATGATAGCATAAGCTAGAGCACTGTTAAAGGGCTTACAGATTGTGGTTTCCTTGGGGATAGAGAACCTACACATTGAAGGTGACTCTAAGTCCATAATTGATGCCATAAATTTTGATAGACTCCTAGGGTGGAACACTAGGGATATTCTTCTTGACATTAGATTGCTCGTGGCTAAATTAAAATTAAAGGTGGCTAGTCATATCTATAGAGAGGGGAACCAAGTGGTTGATACCTTAGCCAATTTTGGCTCTCATTAGAATTTATCCAAATGCTAGCGTGATTTAAGTCTTCTTCCACCAAATATTTAGAGTATGATAGTTAAGGAACAAAGCCCTTTCATGACTCATGATGGAAACACAACATGTGCTTAGCTAGATTATTGGAGGGGCCACAAGCTTCCTCATTGGGCTTTGTGGTCTTATTGGTTTGGTGAGATGGGCGATTAGCTATATCAATCAGATGGATACCAAGTGGATTTCAAATTACAGATTAAAGCACGTTTGGAATAAGGAAATCATTTTTTATTGTGGCAAGTACCGATTGATTAGCTCTAAGCTAGACTGTACTTATCGTAATCTCCTTATGGGGATTTTCTTAAGATGTAGATTTACAAATTCTATGTTTTTGAATTTGATGTGACTTGTAATTATGAGACTAAACTCCTCTTTGGCTTTTCCTTAACTGCTATTTTGGCTTGGTGCCTTATAGCTTCTATCTGGGGTATAACTAAATTTTTCCAACCTCTAATTGCTCTCGTTTTGTAGATTTCTAAATTTGTCCCTGTGACTATCTTGCCTAAATTTCATAATTTTTGCTATGTGGAAGGAAATCCTTCCCTACCAATCATGTCCTTGGTGCTTAGTCGTTTATGCGAGAATTTACTCATGAAATCCTATGCTAAGATTTTTACTAGGAAATTATTAGCTCATGCGTGTGATCTGTCCTTAGGCTTGATTCCCAAAAAATGTCATTTGTGGCTTAGATGCCTTAATGTGGGGGTGATTTTTCACCTTGCCATTTTCTCAAACTTTCTAGTTTTTCAGGGTTCCTAGTTTTACTATGAGTAGTGCAGAATCATGGGGGGGGGGATAGAGTGTGAATGGAGCTGGATAATTGCAATGAGTTTCGCAAGGATCCGCTTGTCTGGCATATTTGTGTTGAAGGTGCCATTGCTCCTTTGATGGAGAGACTTGTGGGCCATGACCCTAATTTGTAGACACAGTTCATCAACTCTTGGAAGAATCAGCATGTGACTATGGGAGGCATCTCCTTTACAATGGATGAGGAAATGATTGTGCAAGTGACGAGCCTCCAAAGCTCTAGAATGAAGCATCCTAAACATTCGAAGATCCAAGACAGTGCTAGTATGGATAAATTCTTTGTGGGTGATGAGAAACCTGTGCACAACCAGTTTGGGTTCGAACAGGAGGCTCTTCCTTAGCCATGGAACTAGGTGTGTCTTGCGTTGATTAAATATGTCATATTGGAAGGAAGGTACAAGACTTATTACTATTACCATTTTCCCATATTAAATCACCTTAAGCATAAAGTTTTAATGAGCTTTCCTTTTTATCTGCTTTTGGACCTTGAAATTTCTTTTGAAAAATGTGTGGAGTCTACTGCCTTAAATCCCAATGAACCCACTCCTTTGTTGCTTCACCAGGGTCTTATCCTAAGAATCTACCACTTTCATAAAGCTTTATGCCCTCTGAAACCCATTTCGGTTGTCCACATTGAAGAAATTGTGCCACCCAATGAGACGAACTTATCTCCAGCTGATTCCAAAGGCCCTGCCAAGAAAAGTCACCATGTCCCTGATGATTCTTAAAAACATAAAACTACTACCAAAAAACTTAAGGGTGTTGAGGGATCTACCCAAACCAGTGCAGCAATGAGCCTATGTGATCTCAAGTCTACCCTTACGAAGACTCCCAGTAAGGCTGGGCAGAAAAAGAAAGGTAAGGAGGAGAAGGAGCCTCTGAATAAATGGAAAAATGTCATGAGAAAGGATTCTTTGGGTGACACAGTGGTGGTGGAGACTGTGGTTGTTGGTTGTGGTACCATCATTCGGCATTCAAGTAGATTGGTGGAGAACAGAAAGAAAATGTAGGTTAGAGATTTGGACACTAAAGAGGAGTTGTCGGACAACAGAGATAGTAGAGTGGAAGAGGTGTCAGAAGGTGATGAAGAGGTGAAAATTAGTGGCCCCCCTTCAATTCCTAACAAGGGTAAAGCTCAGAAGGAGGTGTCTGCCTCTCACTCTTCAGAACCGTTGTAGTTTGAGCAAAATGATCCTGACTACACGATGGGAAAAAGTGAGGAGCTCGAATTGCTAAAAAAAAGAATGGAAAAAATGGACAAAAAATTCATTGGTTTGACCTATTTCACGGTCAATTTAGTTCACTATGTCACTAGTACCCTATCTTCCTTCATGAAAGAAGAGATGGAGATGAAGAAGGATAAAGACCACTAGGAGTGGCTTGGCGATGATTTGGTTTAGCTTCTGTCGAAGAACTAGAAGAACACCAGCTAGTTTGCTACTAGTCTGTTGTTGGCCTGTGTTGTTTATCTACATCTATTTTTGGTTTAGTGTTTTGTTTAGTTGCTTTTTGATTTGGACTCTATTTGCCCTTGTGGTTCTCTATGAAGGGTACAACACCCTGTAAATGTTGCTTACTTTACCAAAAAAAATGATTCTCTATGCTTTGACGTCCTCCACACATCATACATATGAACCAAATGCATCAATGCTCACAATAGTATGACTCTTCATGTAGACGTGTAACAATGTCTAGTTGAATATGCAAATCCTCTAAACAAGATTTTGCAAACTAATTCTTTTAACGTACCAAGACTTTGTTAAATATGTTGTTAGCTCTTACAATAGTAAGTTGCAATAGTAACTTGTTGCAATTGTATTCATTCTACAAAGTTGCTTAGGTAACAACCCTTGTCCTTGTATCAGTACTTTATGTCCTTCTGTGACTACATGCATTGTTTGTTGCTATAAAGCCTAATTGTACAAATGACTACAGTAAATGACATATGACATGGACCAGATGAGGCCAATGAACAAGTTACTATTGCAATAGTTTCATTTGCAAATAAGAGATAACAAACAATTTATCTCTTTCTCTATTCATTGGTGTAGGCCTATTATTCATTTTTGTTAAAGTATATTAGCAAATTAGGAAATCACTATATATTTTGCAAATACTCAATCACTATGTGGAAATTTTCCCAACTACAATTGTGCACATCTTTGACCATGCAACATTATTGCAATTAAATGATTGCAAATGCCACTTGCTTGTGGTAAAAAATTAGAAAAATTCAAACAATTTGCATAATTTTCCCACACATTTGAAGAATCAAACTTCATTGGAAACAAACGTGCAAAAACAATTTTGATACTCTGACCTTCCACTCTCTGCCTCAAGAATCAAATGTCTTTATAGCTCTACAAATCTTTGTCTTCACTCCAATTCCAAAAAATGGTTCCTGTTACAAGGACAATATTAAAAAACCACCACAACCCATTACATATGATATGTTATTCATAAACATAAAACACAAGCACACAACAAAATTAACAAAATGCACTTGATGCATTCACAGTTAACAAGACCTTTCCTAGGTCAATTAGTTTTCTATATGTTGTCTATTTCTTGGATTTTACTGTTTCATGTTTATGACATACATAGCATATTCATGTGAGTTGTTATCGCATTTACTCTGGTAGGATTTCTGAATTAGGTTTTACCAAATAGTCAGATTTCTTCTACATTCAACCTATAATACTTTACAAAGCAATAATAACTCACCTCCATGGAATTCTCCAAAATTCAATTCTTCTACAGCAAATTTCCTTTGCCTTCTAAACAATAAAACATTTCTCTTTGCCTTAACGTCCCTCACAAAACTTGGAGACCATATTCTTATGCATTCATCAAAGGACAAATTTGTTCTCAGTCTATATTCATACAAGTTTACATGTAACACCTTTTCCATTTACACTATCTATGCACTCAGTCGATGTCTGGAAGCTATGCAATGCTTTGAAGCATAGACAAGCATTCTCGTTTACAACTGTTCACCATTTACACATTATGAGGTATTGGAAATGCTCCAAACCATTGGCCTTAACATATTGTTTTTGGCGCGACTTCTCAATAATGAAAGTGGATTAGTATTTGAAAAATAATTAATTAATATTTAAACCTCCAGTTTAGCTATAAAGCTATTATTTCTATGAACTTGATTTTTTTATTATTTCTATGAACTTGATTTTTTATGTCCTATTTTCCACTGGTTAATATTAATCAAATTTTAAGTTACAAAAAATTAATTATTTGCAAAGGAGATTGACTTTTAAGCATTTCAAAATAGTTTAACTTATTAATGTTACTCAAATCACAAAATAGTTTGTAATTACTACTAAATAATTAATTTAATTGGCAATTTATTTCATAAAACTAATTCAATGTGCAATTATAAATACTAATTAATATCATTTATTCATGCAAACTAAAATTTGTACCTATTTACAAAAAATATCAACTTATAACTTATTTTCCTAAATAATTAGTAATGATCTAATTTATATTTAGAAGAAAATTGGTATTATTTAAAACATTTTTGCAAACTAACAAGCACTTATTTTCTAAATTATTTAGTACTAGTTAGTATATTTTCAAACAATTAGTTAATTTTATTTAATATAACTAATTAGTTTTCTACCACTACTTAATTAATTTTCTAATTTCAAAATGCATCTAATATTTGGCCATGGTCTAAATTATTTTACCAAACACAATATTCATTTACTAATTATAGTAATTAGTATGAGGAATGACTTAATTTATATTCAAAAGAAAATTGATATTAATTAAGATATTTTTGCAAAGTAATGAACACTTATTTTCTAAATTATTTAGTCTTGGTTAGTATATTTTGTAACAATAAGTTGATTTTATTTAATTTAAATAATTAGTTTCCTACCTCTAAATTAATTTTCTAATTTGAATATGCATCTAATATTTAGCCATCGTCTAAATTATTTTAGCAAAGACAATGTTCATTTACTAGTTATAGTAATTATTACCTTACTGTTTTTTTAAATGTTCTCTGCAAAGTAATCTAGTATTAATAAAAAAGTAATTAGATTCATTTTAAACAAATTGATTAAATTTTATCTTAGCAAATGTTTGAATTTATATTATTAAGTAATTAGATTCAATTCAAGCGGCTACTTGAATTTTATCTTACATAAGTAACTACTTTTTTTACAAGTAATAATTTCAATTTAGCCTACAAAGTAATTAAATTCATTTACAAACAATTAGTAATACTATGAATTACTTACAAATGTTTAGTATCATATTTGCTTAATTTTAATACATAATTGTTCCAACAAGTTCTAGTAATCAAAAGCAAACTCTACCCTTTATATTTGGCTTCTGAAATCAAATACTCTTACATTCCATTCGCTCTTGTTTTAACATATTTTCATTGAATATGAATTGGATCACAATATTTACAGACCACCAAATTAATTTTCAATGTTAGATCACCGCCTCAATTTGATGTCTTTATAGTTTTTTACTAATGTTATATCATATTATAACAACATTTATAATGATAATCACTTACTTTTTTATCACTACTAAATAACCAAAACAAATAAAAACAACTCACTACTAAACAAAAAAAAATCAAAACTAAAATATAATAATTAACAAAAATTGCATTTAATTTTAATCACCTTATTTAAACCTACATATATTTTATTTCAACTCTACTAAACTCTAATTACAATACTACAACGACAAGTACTCACCACTATGTGCCACTTGTTTTTTGCATTCAATACAAAACTCCAACACTTACTTTGACAAATCTTCAACCATACTGACCCTTTCCTTGGAAACCTAAAAGCTCTTTGCTAGGCGGTAGGAACACTACGCATTGCGTCGCTTATTTGATTTTAAAACTAAATCTTTGTTGTTCAATGTATTAAGGAGCATTTTGAAATGAGTGATGGCGGTTAATAGGGGGCCGAGCCCTCCCAAAAAGGGTTCGTCAAAATGAAACTTATTTCACATTTCAAACATTATTCCTTTATTAAGTTTATTAATCTTTCTCCTTTTTTTCCTTAGTTTCATTCGATACTTAGCTAATAGTCATTTTTTTAGTTTATTACATTTCTTTTAAAATGTTTAACACTTATATGGGGTTCACCCCACAGTGCAACGACAGTTGCAAACACCATGTTGAAACGGTGGTTAGGTGGTCGAGTCTCACCACAAGGCATTCAATGTGAAGGAAGGCTGTGAGCGATAAGGCAGGCCAAGAATCAAATAGGTGAGACCGATGGTATTTCGTCCAGCTATAGAAGGTGAAGTGTGATTGGCACACTGATGGAGGATGTGGCAGTCAATAATCGACGGAGGCAGGGATGGCAGAAGTTCAGAAGCTGACAACGGAAGTAATGAGAAATGAAATGAAATGAAATGAAATATTTTAATGACGTCCACGAGGCCAAAGAAGCCTATGGGACCCAAGATCAGCACCGAAACAACCCACAGCACAGCCCTAGACAAAATGGAGGCGTCATTTGAGATCAACCCTTCGAGAGTGAATTTTGATGATGAAGTTTGCAATTTTGTCGAGTCTTGAGTCTTCAAACAAGGTATTTAAATTGTTAACCTGCACCGTATCCCCATAGCTGGCCCAGATGTCTTTATATGCTGAGCATTCTATGATAAAGTGCCATTCCGTCTCCACCATACCCTTGTTGCAAAAACGGCGATGAAGATACCGAGGAGATGGAGGATGAAAGAACAGAGGAGTATGGAGTACGGGGTAGACAGGATGAAGCAGAGTTGGGGGCGAAAGGATGGAGTACGGAGGAAAGGTGGTACGGTGAGAAGGGAAGAACATGGTACGAAGCAGAGAGAAGATGCAATGGAGGGAAGGAGGCGTGAAGAAGTGAGGAGATGCAAGAAGGGAGAAGAAGGAAGGAGCATGAAGGCGAAAGGAAAAGAGAGACGAAGGGGTGCTGGGAGAAGGAGAAATGGACTAGTATGAACTCCAGAAAAATATGGGGATGAGGTCCCTCACAATTGTGGCCTCACTGGTTCAAAGCTCCAGTCGATTATCAACCAAAAAAAAATAAAAAATGTTTAACACACATATATATGTATAAAATTTTAATCATGTTAGCTTTGTTTATTAATTACATTGAAGGTATTCTTCATATGAAATGAACAATCTATTTCTGAAAATCAACAGTTAAAATAGTGAAAAAGGATGCAGGATAATTGAAATGATCTCAACCATCAAATTTTCTAAAACATTAAAAATATAATATATAATTAAAGAACTACATTCTTATCTAGTTAGTTTTAAATTAAGAAACGATAGGATACACATTATTTTTTTCTTTCAAACTTGTTAAACTTAGATTTTTAGATAAATAATAATGTTTTTAATAAATAAATATATTTTTTAAATTTATTTATTTTTAATGTTTCATTTGAAATACAATTTTAGTTTTTAAAATATAATTTATTTAACAATATTTAATAATATTTTTTATTTTTTAATGTTGAATTTATGTTAATATTGTTTGTGATATATTAATTATATTTTTTAGATACATATTCTATTAATATTTCATCAAATTTTCTAAAATATTAAAAATATAATATATAATTAAAGAAAGAACAACTACATTCTTATCTAGTTAGCTTTAAATTAAGAAATGATAGGATATATTTTTTTATTTGTTAATATTGTTTGTGATATATTAATTATATTTTTTAGATACATATTCTATTAATATTTCAATTATAATAAATTAAAAATAGCTTTACCTTTTTTTAAAACTTTTTTACAAGAATCAAATAGCCCCTCCTATAAACTAAACTATAGTGCACCTAGTAAACAGGGAGAGGCTAGACTTTGTAACCTCTTGCCTACAAGAGGATACTTTAGCCAATCAAGTTAGGTCCCTCGCCCTTAATTATTAAAATTAACTTAATAAGTTTATTATTTGTTATTAATTTTTTAAAATTATTGTTTATTAATATTTAGATTTTGATATATTTTGACTTTCCATTTAGTTTATTTTATTTTTATTTTTAATTTAGATTTAAGTTTGAAATTTATTTTTTATTTTTTATATATTTTTATGAAATTATAAGTAATAATTAAAAAATATTAGAATTAAATTAAATTTATAATTAATTATCTTATTAAAACTTTCATTATTGTAGAATAATTCTTTTTTAGATTTTTTATAAATTATATAATAAAAAAAAATAGAGGTATAGATATGAAGTAATAAATATGGAGAGAAGAAGAGACAGGAAGAGAGATAAAGAAAGAGAGATGAAAAAAGAGAAGAGGAGAGACTTAGATAGATACAATCGCATAAAAAGAGATAGAGAGATAGATAGATAAAGAAAAATAGGAGACAAAAATATATAGAGAGAGATCAAGAGATAGAGAGGGAAAGGGGGAGAGAGGAGGGAGATATATAGGGATAGCAAAAAATAGTATGGGGGTAAAGACAAGGAGAGGGAAATAGACAAAGAGAAGAAATGAGAGAAAGATAGATAGAGGAAGAGAGAAGGGAAGACAAACATAGAGAGAAATAGGGGAGAGAGAGGAAGAAAGAGATTGAGAGATAATAAAAAATATAAAGAAAGAGAGGGAGACATAAATATAAAGATCTATCTCTCTTTCTCTTCCCACACCCTCATGATATCTCCCCATATGTACTTCCTACCTCTATATATACCTCTATATGTAACTTCCTCATCTCTATCTCTTTCATCCATCCATCTATCCCTCTCTACCTCTCCCCTTGCATCTCATTTCGATCTGACGCCTCGGATTTGTCTCGACTTTGATCCTGATCTCGATCCTTGATTTCGATTTTGATTGACTTTGATCTTTGATTTCTCAGCGCTGACGCGCTCGAATGTTGATCCGGATTTGATTTTTCGAGTGATCGATCTTTTCCGATTTTCTGATCTCGACCTTTGATCTTCGATCTCGAAATGTCGGAATGAAATGCGTCTCTTCGATGCGCCTTACGACTGGTTCTTGATCTTTCCGGATCCTGATGCTCTTCCTTTTCCCTGATTTCGACTTTCGATCTTTGTTCTTCGATTTCGTCTTTTGATTTATTATCTTTCGATTTCGCCCGCCTCGCCACCGCATCCGCATCTTCGACTCTGACGTCTTCTCCGACTTTCGATTTTGATCGACGTCCGCGATCTCCCATTCTATTGATGTTCCCATCTCTATCTAACTTCTTTATCTCATCTCCTCCACCCCTCTCTGTCCCATATCTCTCCCTCTTTTTGTCCCCATATCTCCCTCTCTCTCTCCCTCTCTCCGTATTTCAAAAATATCATTAGCCTATTGGTAATGGAGCCTAATTATCTTCCTAATTCAAAGGGTTTTTTTTAGTTGTGTTTGGATCCCTGTTAGTAGATGCATATTTGATTTGAAGTTATCACTTCTCCATTGAGACCTTTGTTGCACAAAAAAAATCATTTTTTAAATAGCCTACCAATTGACCTCATGTATACTACACAAATGTATGTAAACAATAAACCAAAAAATTCCTTAATTGACCATCCACAATTCTTCAGTGTACCCATTGCACACGAAGGTGTGATTGCTAGTATAGTTATTATAAATTGAAATTTTAGAATATTTATGTTAGAGAAACACGCACATATATAATATAGTACTCTCTTTAATTATTATTTTTAATTTAATTTTAGATTTGATAATTTTAAGGATAAGAGAATATTTAAAATTTTATTATTCAATAATAATTTTTATTATTATTAGATTCAAAATGTGTATGCACATATTGATATTTATAGCTAAATTTTAAGTACTTTTTGTATAAATAAATATATGTATCTCACATATGTATATCATTTTTTTTAAAAGAAGATTAAATCCAAGGTCGAACCATTTACTTTACAAGGCAATTCAATATGAAAGGAAATACCATTTATTTATTATTATTATTTTTTTTTATTTCTTGGATTTAGAATTTGTAGAAACATAATACATTTTTTCATTATCTTTCTCTAAGAGGAATAATCAATTTAAACTCCAAAATAATTCAATCCTTTTTTAAAAAATTTCTCAAATAAATTAGGAAACTCGATACCAAGAAACAATCCTTCTATTCCCTTAAAGATTTTACACAAATGGTTCTATATTTGCACTCAAAAAGTCTACCTTCACCCCAACATTAGACCCCTTTAAATTAAGGATCAACACATGCCCAATGTCTCCCTTAGATTACACATCTAGATGAAAGAATATCCACATTTATAATTTGAACCAACCATCCTATACTCAACAATTACATTTTCCAAAACTCTACTCTTGGGACTTAAAGCTTTTTTTTTTTCCAATTCAAAAGACTCAAATCTATTTTTTGAATCTTAACATTGATAGACTTTCTTTTATTTCCAACTTCAAAGTTTACACCTAAAAGAAGTCAACAAAAAAAATGGCCCAAAAGCTCTCCTCCCAATCATAGGATTGATATTCAATCTACCCCCAAGCTCTAAGGGTCATATAGCTTTCCCTTACACACACCAGCACTATTCACAAGGGTTCCTTAGCCAAATTACACCACATACTATGCACAATGCAAACACCCATGCTATAATTCATAACCCTAACCCTTAAATGGCTATACACATTAAGAGAAACTAAAACAAGGTGGAACTCCATCAAAACTAAACTAAACACATAATTTCAACAAATACCTCAAAAGTATCTAGCAATAAGTTGCACATAAAATTCAAAACATACACAATATTTCATGCATCTTAAACAAATATCTACAAGGGGGTAGACCTTACCAAACTAAGTGCAAATCCAAAAGGTTATAGCCTCTCCTTCTCCAAGCCCTATCCTTCCATTCTTCCTCTCCCACCCTCTCCTCTATCTCCACCAAGAATTCTTCTTCCCAAAAGGAAGAGGGCATGCCAAGGACAAAAGCATAACCAAAACAAAAAGAGAGAAGCCAAGCAAAAGAAAGAAGCGCCCTTCTCCTTTCAAAGAGAAGGAAATATATAGAAGGAAAGAGGCAACCAACTCCCCATAACTTCCCAACCACCTAACCAACTCCAATTTTTGCCACTTTTCGTAAGTGGGAAATTTGAGTGGATTTTAGACTTTATTTAAGGGGTTTTATGGAATAAAAAGATCACTAACCCATAGACCTACCACCTAGGAAACTATACACTTAAAACCATATAAAGAATTCTCAAAACATAAAATAAATAATCACATTTAAAAGGTGACTCAAAGGTCTAATAAAATAGCCTTTCACACATGCACAATCCTTACAAAACAAATTTAAAACACATATCCTTGACAAGACTCAAAATTCACAAGAATGACATAAGGGAAATAGCTATGTGACCCCTTCATCAACATTGGCTAATTTTAACTTGTTTACTCAACCAAAGAAAGGTGTTAGTATTTCTCATAATTAATAGTAATTGAAATGAATAGCATATGAAAAATAATCTTCTAATAATAATTGACTAAGGAATTAAATCTATATAAGTAACATATAATTTAACCCTTCCTACTTGCATAATACCTTTTTGAGTCAAGAAATAATTGATCATGTTATTTAATATCAAAATATTACCACTTATCAATAATCTATTTAACTTATAACAAATACTACTACAACCAAATATTGAATATCAATCATCACACTTACTCACAATTATAATATAAAATCACCTAACATGATGAAATCCATTTAATATATATAATGGAATTACCATCAATGAAACATCTCGATCATTGCATACTTATGCAGATAAGGAATAGAACTCATCTATCTATCACACGAAGTCACAAAACCACTAGTTAGTTAATTGAAATATAAGCAACTTGATGTATAGGAACAATAATCACTAATGTATATAAAGGAACATAAAATATATGACATGAACCATTGATGAATAATAGGATCAATAAGGCCACAAGGGATGGGGTCTTACATATGTAGAGCCCCCACCTCTACCCTAGAACTCCTACATGTCAAAGGAATTAGGTATCTCGTTGAGGAAAAACTAACAATAGAGTTTCCTTAAAAATTATTGTGGGACCTCATTATTATTGCATGGGGGATGGTAAAAAACCATCCACCACTATCCCAAAAATTATTATATATCCCTTGCTAGTGGAACTATTGGATAGGGAACCTCCTGTAGATTCCATGTATGATTTTATTGGTTCATGGGTTGGTGACCAACAAACACAAGTTAAATTTTAAACTTTTTCTTGAATCTGGTCATAAGATAATTTGTCTAAATAAAATTGTCTTAGCTCTTCCCTCTCATTTAACCAACTACAAATTTGGCTACTCACAAATAAAATGTGGGAGATGGCAGGTTCTAGTGAATTGATGAGGGTGGACCTATGGGAGTTCTTGCAACTGGATCTCCTAACCTTTTGATTAATAGCTCAAGTTCTCTCTTTATTTTTTTCTATTTGAACTAATATATTTTCTTATGTTCTTGGAGTATGTTGAGGCATTGAAGGAGGGGTTTGTTGTGGTTGTTATTTAGTATGGTTTGATGAGGAGGTAAATCAAGGTTTTGATCAACTAGTGGTGCATTATCAACTACTAAAAACTAAACAAGATCCACTCAAAAAACTAATAAATCTATCTATTTAATTAATTTTTTACACTAAAAATAGAAAATATTACCTCTTCCCCCTCGGTGACATCATGTCAACATTTTTGTAGTGATTTTATGGACAAATGATATTAAAAATCCTATCTCACAACATGAGTGCACTTCAACAAAGTTGTAGACCATGGGTTTGGTTGAGGGTGGGGATAAAAATGAAGAATTGAAATGAGTTTTGTGGTTTCTAATGAAATAAAGAAAAAAACTCTTGCATTGTAATGCAAGCACATTATAACACAGTCATATTATGCTCTCTAGGGGCCAAAAAGTGAGGTGACCACTTTTTGGTCCCCCATCTTTGTGCATGCACCCTCAAGGTATGATTAATCCTTATCTGAGGTTGTCTCATTGGTCAAACATCTTTTGTGTAAATATGATGTGTGTAGATATTTGGGTGAATTATCTTCATATCTTTGTATTCCCATGCAAAGGCTTGTGTGTGATTTATTAAGAAATGCTTCACTTGTGCCTCTTGTTTATTTTTTAGCCCATCATTGATGATCAATTATTTATTAGGATATATATTTTTTGTTTTGATTTGCACATTATGAATACTCTTCAGTAACGTGTTTAGGCAACACATATGACTAAGAAGATAGTGCATTGTTCTAATATGATGTCAACTTGTTCAAGGAGGAATTATCCCTGTCAATAGAAAATTAAGTGTGTCAGTGTGTTCTTCAAAGTCCCCCAGAGATTTTTGTATTCACTTTGTTTTGTTTCCCATGGGGATTTTTTTTTCATCCCATTGGTCTTGGTACTCTTCCAAGTGTTCAATTATGGTGGCCATGGATAGCATCATCTTCATCAAAATATATCATAGATCATCTATCCATAACTTTTTATTGTTTGAAAAAATAGGCTTAGTGGGTGGATACATGGTCGGTTCTTTCAACCTAGTTCTACATGAAATGGTCATGCTTCTAGATTGTTAATGAGTGATGGATGCAACTATGGCTTTAACCAAGGGAAATCCCATATGATTGGATACCTAGATTTCTTATTCTTTCCTCAAAGGACAAGAAAATCTAAAATATAGTCCCACGTGTTTATTGTAATGATGATTTCTTCTATTATTCCCTTAAATCTAGTTATAGATTGGTCAACCAACTACAAGACTATAGTCATGGACTAAATATTGAACATGGACAACTTGTATGTCACATCCAAGGTTATGACATTAATGGTGGCTCCCAAATCAATCAGTGCATCTATCATTGGCATCCCCTTTATACTTAGTGAAATGATAGGGATACCTACATATCCATATTTTTTGGAATCAACTTTTTGGACAATACGCCTAAGAGTCCCCCCTACTTGAATGGTGGTTGGTAACTTCTTTCTTCTCTCAAGGACTTTAAGCATAGGCTCTTGATAAATTTATTAATTTTAGGAATATCTTTAATATCTTGCAATAGGGGGACTTTAATGCTGATTTTACAAAGTTACCTAAGTAACTGGGAATCTTATGGGGTATTTGGGGGCCCTTTGGAGCTATCTAAGGGAATATAATTCTATTGAAATCAATATAGAAAATGAACTATGGTTGGGTTATGAGTATCTTTGAACACCTTTGGTCATCTGGTTTTGTCTTTAGTATCAATAGGTTAGACTTCTATTGTTTCATTAGGATGAAGTCTTATTAGAAATTCCCACATCCTTAGGTGATTATTATTTAATTCGATCACACTTAATGTTGTGTGTTTTATTCCAAATTATGCACTAGTTGTTGAGGTCAATAGTTTTTTGGATTTGGGACAAGCTGAGTTGGTAATGGTGGTTGATTAATTTTCTTAGGGGTATTGGTTGGTGGAGGTTGAGACAAACTAGATAGCAAGGATTGAGGTTGGTTCCCATAACACCATTATCCTTGATTAGATTGACAATTCTAGGATTGTTGATACTGATTTATATTCTTCCATTAGGGTGCAACCCAAGATGGATTGATCCATTCAGGTTGAGACTAGGGGGATCCCCATGTTTGTGGCATTTGTGGAGGAATGGGTAGAGGTTGACTATTCCAAGGAACATACCATGGATTTGGCCTCCAATTTGGAAGAGTTCTAGGGACAAATTTCCTAGGATATTCCTATTAAAACCAAAATTAGATTGCCTTTGTATAATTAAGTTGATTTCTTCATTAACTTGTGGTGTCTTTCTCAAGTGGTTATTAATCTTAGGGAGTAGACTACACTCATTTGTGGGATGCTTTTTCTCATAGATTCCACACAAATAGGGTTGATTTAGAGGACATTCCCTAAGTGGATGCTTTTCTCTACATTGAGGGCAATAAATGGCTAAAGGTCCAACAGTTTTCTTTATTAGTTATACCTCATCTAGAGTAGTGCTTAGGTGAAGGAGAGTGTCAGTTTTAAGATTAGCCAATTCCTCCATCACTTTGGTGACATAACTACTACTACTTTTCCCCATTTTAAGAATCATATTATTGGCCTGAGTACGAGAGTAGTTTTTGAAAACTTAATGATTTCACCAAAATTTAGTTTATTAATGTCCCCACATCCCATAAGATTTATTGCCTCTCTATAATACTCATCAATCCCTCTTAGAAAAATGGTTATGCTAAGTTCTTTGTCTAGACAACTACCAAATATTTTGTGGATAAATAGAAAAAGATCAACATAGTCCTCCATATTTTCATCATCTAATTGTTTCATTAAGAACATTTAATCCTTCCTATCTCTTACTCAAAAATAGTCTTGATACTTATCAAGGAAGATAGTCTTAATTTCCTCCCACGTGTGAATAAAATCAATAGTTAGACTCATGAAATATCACATAGTTGATTATTTCAAGGTTGAGGGAAAAAGTTTCAGCTTCTAGTTGTTCTAGTCCCATAGTTATTAGTTTGATATAAAACTTTGAATTCAAATAGGAATTGGTTGAGCTCCTCAGATAATTTTCTTCATAATATTAGTAATACATAGGGAGAGATGTTTTTTGTTGGAGGTTCATTTAGATCTCAATTTGTGGAGATGGGATATTGGAAAGTTTGATTAACTAGCCCATCTTCACCTTATTTATGTCCAACCATGTTATCAAGAGGTTTAGGGGATGTAATTGATTCTTGGTTTGATAATTTTTTTGACAATTACCATAAATGTGATCCCTTTGTTATGTTTATTAAGGGTCTCTTAATGAAGTGACTTAAAGAATCTCTAGGTTGTTGAAAATAAGGAAAAACTAAGTTGTAATATTAAATTATATATGTGAATTCAAATCTGAAAATAAGATTACCAAATAAAATTATATGTATGTGTTTGCACATTCACCATAACAAAAAAATAAGCAAACAAATATGACGCCATATTTATGTGGAGAAACCCTTTTAAGAAAAAATCCACACGAGAAAAGAGGGAAAGTATATTATTTATCTTCATAAGAGAGATACACCACAATACACTTCCTTGTTGATATCCTACAACTAAAATGCTTCTATACTCCTACAAATAATACAAGTTGGTACTACCATCTCAATGCTCCAATTTATAGAACTTGTGGGAGGCAAAAACACAATGATAAACTGAAACAAGAGGTACCAAAACCATTTGAAAAAACTCAAGCCCCTTCCTTGTAAGACCAAGAGTCATGATAATAAATTAATTAACATGCACAAGGCTTCAACATGGGAGCCTAACCTATAACCCCTTCATCTTTTTTCCATTTAGGATGCTCTGATGATTGTTTAGCTTCTAGATGGCATACTAATGGATACATGTTTCCCTCCAAACTTGGGTTCCCCACTTAATACCTTTCACATTCCCAATTTGGAAGCCTAGGAGGGATAATTTGTCTCTAGTGATGTGTAACCTCCACCAACATTAAATTTCCTCTTGAAAATATATTTTACGATATTTCCAAATATTAAATGAATTTCTCACATGTCCCCTAGGACACTTCCAAGAAACATGGAGACATAAAAAATGACATGGGTTTGTAAGGTTAATGTCACCTAACCTAACATTCTCCCACTTGACATTATACATTGAAATTACATCAAAGAGATATAAATAATTAAATCAAGTATAGTAATCAAGGCCCATGGCCTTCCTGCACCAAGATAACTTATCTGTGGTCACTAGCTTCATAAGGGAATTTGCGACACTATCCAAAGTGTCAACCTTATCAATTAAGGCCTTACCATTCTCAACCATTTCTCACACAAAGTGATATTGAATATCAACATGCTTAGTACGAGCATGATACATAGGATTTTTGGCCAAATAAATAACACTCTGATTGTCACATATAATCATCATTGTCCTACAATCAGAACTAACACCATTACCAAGTCTCTGTAACCATGTACTGCCTCCTTAGAGGCAGGCATAGTAGCCATATACTCTGCTTGAGTGGTGGAAAAAGCAGTTGTAGGATTCCTCTTACTCATCCAACTCACTACACCTCTAAACAAAGTAAATACATAGCTGCTTGTGGACCTTTGACTATCCAAGTCACCTACCCAATCTGCATCAAAAAACCCTGCATGTCTAATGAATTAACCACATCACCAATACCATGATAAACCAAATAGTAATCAAAAAGTACCATGCAAATATCTAAACACCCTCTTAACAAAAGTTCAATTCTCTTTACCACGGTTAGACATAAACCTCTTAGAACTCCCACTACTTGGGCTATATCAAGTCTAGTGCAAAATATTGTATACATTAAAATAATAACAACAATAACATATGCAACCTTAGATATATCCTCAAAATCATCATCAAAATTAGGACACATATCCAAGCTCAACTTAGTACCAACTAGAAATGGAATATTAATTGACTTACAGTCATGCATGTTAAACCTGTGGAAAATTGCATCAACATACTTACTCTGACTTAACCAAAGATTTTTGTAATCCTAATATTTGTTGATTTCTATCCTAATAATATATTTTGTAGCCCCCAATTCCTTCATATCAAATTTTCTAGAAATTTGTGTCTTGAGCTCCCTAATTATCACCTTGTTACCCATGAATGACATATCATCAACATACAAAACAATAATTAGAATCTAATCATCGATAACCTTAATATAGACACAATGATCCTCCTTGCTCCTAAGAACACCTAACTTCAATACAAAATTATCAAAGTTTTGGTATCACATCTTGGGTGACTATTTCAAACCATACAAAGATATCTTCAACTTGCAAACTAATTGTTCGTTTCTTTTCACAACAAAAGGTTGTCACATATAAATTTCATCCTTAAGATCCCCATACAAGAAAGCATTTTTAACATCCATTTTCACTATCTCAAAATCATAAGAAACAACAATACATAATAGAAATCTAATAGAAGTTAATTTAGCAACAAGAGAGAAAATTTTACCAAAATCAACTCCCTCTCGCTGGGAGTAGCCCTTAGCCAGTAATCTGACCTTGTACCACTCTAACCGACCATCTGCACTAAATTTATTTTTAAATACCCACTTGCAACTAATGAGATTCCTTAGTTTGGGAAAACTAACAAGATCCCAGGTGGCACAACTATCCAAAGCCATCATATCCTCATGCATGGCCTACAACCAAGACTTGAACTTTCCTTTGAAGAGAGAGCCTCCCTTAAAGATCTAGGTTCATCATCAATACTCAACATAGAAAATACACAACAATAATTTGATGGGCTATACTTGTCAACTTGATTTTGTTGCCTTATGGACCTCCTCAAGGTAGGAGTAATGGGCTCTACTTGTTCTTATTATTCTATGTGCTCATCATGCACATAATTTTCACTATCTGAACCCTCTTCTTCTCCATTCTCAAATCCATCTAATTGTTCTTCCACATGTGTATCTTCTTGCTTCTCAATCTCTGTCTTGAAGTGCACTATCTCTGTCTTATATTTTCCTTTGATTGTTCTTCTCTTGAGTAATTTCTAAATTCCATAAAAATCACATCTCTAGAAAATATTATTTTATGGGTTAGAGGATTCTAAAGCTTATAACCTTTTACAATCTCACGTAACCAACAAAGATGTATTTTTGTGCTTTTGGATCCAATTTAGATCTCTTCTCTTGAGACACATGAGAAAAATCCTCACAACCAAAGACCCTTAAGTGTGAAATAGAAGGATTTTTATCCATCCACAGTTCATAAGGAGTTATATCAATAAGAGCTAAACAAGGAGATCTATTAGTTAGATAAAAAGAAGGACCAACTGCTTCTACCCAAAAGCATTGATCAAGCTTAACACTACTCAACATGCTCCTAGATATTTCCATTAAGGTTTGGTTCATTCTTTCTGCTACCATGTTTTGTTGGGGAGTATAAGGAGCAGTCTTTTTCTAAACAATACCTACATGCTTACAAAATTCATCAAAATATTTGGAACAATATTCACCCCCATTGTTAGACCTCAACACTTTATCTTATAATCTATTTGGTTTTCAACTAAGGCTTTAAATTCCTTGAACTTAGTAAAAACTTTAGTTTTAGAATGCATAAAATAAATCCAAGTGTATCTTGAGACATCATCAATGAAAGAGACATAATATCAAGATTTATCCAAATTGTCAATATCCACTGGTCCACATACATATGAATGAATAATCTCTAATAATATGTTTTCCTTATTAGTTCCACTATAAAATGATGATCTATTTTGTTTATCAAACACAATATTCACAAAAAATATTTTTACCAACAAAATAATCAAAAATACCATCGACCAACTTTTTGTTTAGAATATTCTTTAGTCCTTTTTCACCTATGTGACCCAATTTATGGTGCCACAACATACATGCATTTTCAATGTTAGTTACATTGGCAGTTACATAAACTAGAGGCGTTTAGCCTAAAAAAAGTCCCTATATGAGATCCTTTAGCTATCACCAAACTCCCTATTACCAACCTACAACCAAACTTATCGAATATCACATGCATTCTAGAATCATTCAAATTGAACACTAAAAGTAAATTTATTGCAAGTCTTAGAATATGCAAAACATTATTTTTTTAATTTTCCCATCATTGAAACACAACTTTAACTTTCTCTTACCAACGATCCTTTTTGTGTTGTTATCACCAAGGAAAAATTCTCCCCGTCATATTCCTTGTAAGTAGTAAACTGCTCCTTAAAATGAGTCATATGGTAAGAGAAACCTGAATCAGTAAGCCAATCATCATTGCTAGTAGTGTTAGATGAAATAGGAAAAACATCAAAATCATCATCGAAGGAATTTTCTATGGAGGAATCAATTTTTTGTCTTATTCCTACTTTTCTTCTTTGCACACCCTCTTTTACCACAATTCCAACACTCTGCTCTTTTCAAGGGTTTTAGAACATCCTTTAGACTTATCCCTCTCATTATCCCCTTTAAGCCCTTTCTCTTTGGACCTACCACACACATGAAAGGCATTTTGGGAGCCAAATTTCATGGAATTTCTCCTCATCTCCTTTGAAACAAGTACATGGAGATTATAGATTCTATATTTGGTTCTACATTACCACTACTTATGGCAATAATTAGATTTCCCAAGAATCAAGCAAAGAACAAAGAAACAAGATGCAATTATCTTCATATTCTATTTTAACATTTACAGATGCAAGCTGACTTATAGTCATATTAAAAGAATTTAAATGATTCACTATAGATTCACCATCTTTCATTTTTTACTAATATAATCATCTTTTGAGATATAACTTGTTAGATAAAATTTTAGTTTGATAAATATTACATATCCTTTTCTACAACTTATATGTGGTGTCTTCAATGGAGACATTCAAAATGATGGAATATATAAGACACAACCGAATGGTTCCTCATGCCTTCTTGTCTAACTTTTCCCAATCTTCATTAAACATTGCATTTAGATTAGTTTCTTGTGAAATTAGCAACCACTAATCTCTCTCTTGAAGAAGATCATCTTTAATTTCCACATCTCATAGCCCGTTCTATTGAACTTTTCAATATATCCTAATGAGAGGTAGAAGCCATGGTATACAATATTCTTCACAAATCTATAGTATGCCACAAAGATAAAAGCTCTCATTGTAGCCAAAAAATAATGATAACTTTAAGAAACCCCCCTAAAAAAAATCTTGACGAATCTTTCATTTTATAGGAAAAATATTAATTTCAATTGGTGAATCTTTCTTTTTTTTCAAAAAAATATTACTTTATTGGCGATTTTTTTTACATCACTAAAATTTTGTAAATTATTTTGGTGAATCTTGAAAAATAATAGGAAAATGAATTAATTATGATGGAAAATTCATCCAATCTAAAAATAGTTCTCATGGAAAAATAGGGGCCTGAGGGTGTAAATTATTGATGGGTTTAAGGGGTAGACTATAATATTTACTTGCCACCATTGTTTTAAAATATAATATAATGGCCCTCATTGTATTTTGAAAGGTAAAATGTACCCATGATTTATAATTCTCATAGGGCTCAAAATTGTTTTTAGATCATTGATCTAATGACCCTCATTGTACTTTGCAAGGTAAAATGTACCCACAATCTATAATGCTCATGAGACCCGAAGTTGTGGGTCTCATGAGAATTACAAATCGTGAGTACATTTTACATCATGGAATGCAACAAGTGCCATTAGATTATATTATAAATCAATGGTGGAAACTAAAGATTAGAAATATGGTCCTAAAAAAACTAATAAAATTATAATATACTATTAGCGAATTAGTATAGATTTCTACTATAATTTATAAAACTTAGGCAAATCTAATATGATCATGTATCATGTAATGCCCCATCTCACAAACCCCAAAGGAACAACTAAAAAATGCAACAATTTTTTTTTTTAAACATAAGGAATGCACTTTAAGTATTCCAACATAACCAATGCTTCAAATTGCACAACAAGTCCCTTGGGGTACACGAGGTGACATTACCAAACTAACTCATAACAAAGTTAACAGATGAAACATTAAATTACCAATTGCGTAATTCATTCATTTACACATCATCATCTAAACATTCATTCATGATAATCAAAATGATAAGAACAATCCATATAAAACCATACATGCAAATACAATAATTTAATCATGAAGATATTAAGTACATATTTCCATAGATACAACATAACATAAACAATATTTACAAATGGTAGTTCAAGAATGAATTACATGGTATGTTAATACATTACATTAGTCTGATAGTACATCTCAACGAACACATATACAAAATTACATTATAAGTATTCCCAACGCACATGGGAGTGATGCATCAATATATAAAATACATATGGAGTACAAATATACATCTGGTAACATATGAATCCTGGATCAAACTACATCAACAAAACTCTACACTGAAAGGTACAATTGCATCAAAGGGGACCCAACGGGATGCGTAGCACGTTCCACTCGACCACCCCCGCGCTAGAAGTAAACAAGGAAGGATCCTCGACCAAGCACATCCAAACAAATAACACAAGACTAAACTCTAGACATGAAAAGCAAGAGAACACAAAGAAATATCTCATAACAACAATAAATCTCCAAAACATAATAATAGACCACTTCCAAAGGATTTCAATAAAACAACTCAAAGGGAACGCTAGAGGAGAGTGTCATCGCATGGCCTTACATGGATTATCCAGACAACCTATCACAAGGTGCCACCTCCATCTATGGTTATCTTGACTGCCTATCTCAAGGCGCCGCTCCATAGGGTAACTCGTGTAGAACCGTTAACCTCTCGTGAAGACGAGGCAACGACCTTGCCAACCACAGCCTTCTCGGCCCACCTTTAGTCTATGAAAGCCCTAACAAGCGGACGAGACATCCATAATTATCTTATTAATGTTTTACTACCCCCCCTAATTAATTAATTAGGTTATCATTTATTACTCTAACTCTAACATGGGTTACCCTGACAACCCCTTTGTGCGCTGGCCCCTATGTAGAGCCACTCTCCCTAGAAACCCAAACATAACAAAAAAAATCCAACACCAAGGAGTTGTACCACAAATGGAACATCCGCGAGGCAAAACCATCTCGCCAAAATCATATAAAACAACATCCATAAAACGGTACAACCCATGTTAAACTCAATTCACAACCATAGCTGAAACATAGGGCCAAATATCAATTTACAAGATCAAATATAAACATCAATTTCCCCACTTCTTGAAGTTCCTAACCAACAACTTAAGCTCCTACAAAAGGATAAACTAGTTCAAGGGTTTTTCCCACAATACAAAATCCCAATTAAGAGAAAACCATAATTAACTCAACGAAAATTCCAAGAGTAAACAATCATGTACATGAATGTGCTATAATTCAACAACACCAAAAAAAAACATGTATCTTGTTACAAAATAATTTCACCAAGAAAATAATTAAATTTGTTTACTCGAGAACATTCAACTTAATTTAAATCACATAGTTTATTTCTAATTTACTCAATTACAATATAACATTGCAAATTTAACATTATCTAATTTATTCCATAATTTCCACATATATAACCATATATATATGCTTTTAAGCATATATACATATATACATATATACGTATATATATAAATAAAACATCTATTAAAAATCATGCTTTTAAATCATATTATAAAATCACCCATATACAGGTCACTGTATTTTACAATAGTATATATATACATATATATATATATATCACAAAAAGCAACATAAATAAAAAAAATTTTAATGTGAAACTCCACGTAGTCTGTGGGTACTACGTACCTCCCTGTGGGGAGGCTGCAGCCCCCACATGGCTACGTCCTATATATATAATTTATAAATATAATATATATAATAAAAAGAATAAAATAATAGTAACAAGTTCTTCCACAGGTACAAAATAAATTTGAGCACACAATTTTAATTCCATAATAAAAATGATTTTCTTTTCAAACAAGAATTTCACCACTAGATTTATTGAAGAAAATTCAGAAGGTTTCAGAATAGTTTTCTACAAAAGATTTAAAGGTTTAACACAAGCAATTTTTCAACAAAAAAAACTTTTTCAAAACATAGATATTGATTTTGAATATAGTAGACATGATTTTCATTTCCCTTATAGAACAAATAAATTAATAAATCAAAACAACAAATATATATCAAAGAACCTGGAGTCCTTCGTTTGATGTCGAATCCACCAGGACGGTAGCCCTTCTTCCTCTTTCGAAAATAGATTCCCTCTGCAGATTCTTCTTCAATTTCTTCTTTCAACTAACTTCTTGATCAATAATCTATTTCTTCTAAGAACAATTTTTTTTTTTTTTTTTTAACAGAGAAACACAAAAACCTATCTTTTTCTCTTCCAGACAAAACAAAAAACCATCCTCTCTGTGTGTGTAGAAACTTCTCCTTTCTCACAATAAAATAATGAAAAATAAATAAAGATCTTTTAAAAAAAATTAAAAATAAAAATCCAACCCATCCATTGGTTCTTTTTATTGCTTTAAAAGCTCACGCTTATCTCACAAATTTTAATTAAAAATTCATTAATTTCACATTTATCCTCACATGATATTATCCTTAAATTTTCTAATATTAATATTTTGAAAAAGACAATTACAATTATCACAAACATTATTTATTTAAATACTCTATCCCTTTTTAATTAATTAAATATCTTTTAATTTACAATATTTTAAATCCAACATTTAACTAAATTACAATTACATACAATTAATCATATCTACAAGATAACATTAATTAATCCCATATAAAATAAGGATAAATTAAATAACAACTATCCACAAATAAAATAAATAAACAACCACAAACAATACTGAGACAAGGACAAGGTCAAGACCACAACATTGAAAGACTCACAACGAGGTGACAGATTTGGGACGGGGACACTTCCTTATCAACTCCCTTTTTCAACATCATACCCATTGGGTTAATTTAATGCTCACCCTGTCCTGCCGAAGCAGGTGGAATTGAGACTTTGTTCCTGTAATTCCTGCATACAAACAAACGTCAAGTGGTATGTAAATCTCCATTGCAGACACACCATGAAAGGTAATCGTGGGGTAGCAGGGTGCTCGCAAGCGAGTGATGCTACTCTGTCCTTTCACCAAGACTCATTAGCAAACACATCAGAAAACCATAGCAACATATAATCACAACATCACCACATATATTATTAAAGAAAAACCATAGCATAACCAAGCAATATAACCACTACATAATGTATCATCAATCATCATAGTAATGTCAAGTGCAACAAACCAACCAAACTATGAATCCACACACAACCAAGTCGGTGAACTAATCACCATCACAAACCAAGTATCAAACCAACACATAAGAATACCAAAGAGTATCAAAGAGTATCAACAACATGAGGGGTATTACATATCGAATATTGTGGTGAATTTTTGAGTTAATTTTTTTAATAAAATAAATTCTTTGGCAATTTAATTAAGACTATAATAATATTTTGTAAAAATCTGGCAATTCAAGTCATGTTATAGCTCGAACTATTAGCCAATTTTGGATTCCCAAATTTCAACTATTAGCCAATTGGCGGATATTAGCACTAAAAAAATCACTACCAAAAAGCCTCTAATATTTAAGAGAAAGGCACCCGCTTCTAAACATAATCATTAGCTTTGATACCAAAATGTTGAAAACAAGGTAAAACTAAGTTGTAATATTATTAACTTATGTATGTGAATTCGAATATGAAAATAATATTACCAAATTAGATTATATGCATGTGATTGCATATTTACCATAACAAAAAATCAACAAACAAATATGACATCAAATTTACATGGAGAAACCCTTTCGAGAAAAAAATCCAAACAAGAAAAGAGGGCAAGTATATTATTTATCTTCACAAGAGAGATACATCACAATACAGTTCCTTGTTGATCTCCTACAACCTGAATGCTTCTATACACTTGCAAATAACACAAGATGGTATTGCCATTTCAATGTTCCAATTTATAGAACTTATGGGAGGTAAAACTACAATGGTAAAATGAAACAAGAGGTACCAAAACCACTTGAAAAAACACATGCCCCTTCCTTGGAAGACCAAGAGTCATGATAATAAATTAATTAATGTGCACAAGGTTTCAACATGGGAGCCTAACCCATAGCCCCTTCATCTTTTTCCATACAGAATGATTTGGTGACTGTTCAACTTCTAGATGGCACACCAATGGATACATGTTTCCCTCCAAACTTTGGCGGCCCACTCAAGACCTTTCACATTCCCAATGTGGATGCCTAGGAGGGATAATTTGTAGTCTAGTGATGTGTAACCTCCACCAACATTAAATTTCTTCTTGAAAACATAATTACGATAATGCCAATATTAAATGAATTTCTCACATGTCCCCTAGGACACTTTCCAAGAAACATGGAGACATAAAAAATGACATAGATTTGCAAGGTTAATGCCACCTAACCTAACATAGGTCTACTCATAAACTTATGAAGTTCTTTGGGAAAACCTTACCAATACTGTAACTTGAGGTTACTTCCTCAACAATGATGCCAAAAATGATTGTGGTCGTTATAGCTGTCAAATCATAATTATTTAATCTATCAATCTAGGTGGTGTCTAGAGTTTGCGATAAGGTGATGTTTGGTGTTTTCTTTTGAAAGGTAACACTATTTTTGAGTTGGTTGTTGTATTTTCTATTACTTCTAAATAATAATCATCTATTTTATCAAACCATTGCAAAAACCAATACTATATTCAAACAAATGGCTATGCTACCATAGATTTTAGGAATCAAATCTAATATCTACTCTACCACACATTTGTAGAAATCAAATCTATTATATAACACAAATGTAGGAAGCAAATTTACTCTATCACATACTTGTAGAAATCAAATCTATTCTATCACACGTGAAATCAATTGAAATGTACTAAGAGAATCATTAGAGTAAACAAATGTGTGAACTTATGCTTTTGGCTCTTTTGTGATTTATGAAAATGTCTACATACTTAATATAATGAAATACATAGTATACCATGAACAATATCTAAAACATATTAAATAAATGCAATGACAAGGAATTAAATCTAAAATAGATGAATGCAATGACAAGGAATTAAATCTAAAATAGATTAATGAAATGACAACTACAAAGGGAACTACTACGAGTCACCTCCATCTAGATGAGTGAATCAACTCTCCTTGAGGGATTTGGAGCTACTAACAATTAGGACAACTTTCTACTTATTGGCATTCAAATGGACCCCAAAAGGGGAAAATTATAAAAAGGAATGATATATTTTCTTCTCAATTAGAAAACAACTTACTAACTCCAAGAGATAATCACCCTTTATATGTTGGACCTTATTTTCCTAGACTAAGACTTAGGGACTAAACTAGGGATTTGACTAGAAAAAGACTAGTTGATCACTTTAGTGGTTCGATCTAGAAACTCATGTTTTCTCAAGTGTTTTGAATCAACTCAAGAGAGATTTCATAAAGATCACATGAGAGTAATTTTCATGCCACATCAAGTGGCAAGTCACACCGATAAATACTCAAGTTAATTGAAAAGTTGATTTTAGTTTTACATGAAAATCTCATCTTTAAGTAGCAGTCAATGGGTCGACAACAAAGAGTAGATTTGATCAAGTTGATGAGACAATCTATTTGCTGAGGCATCATTATGAAGGTGAGAATTCATCCTAAAATTATGTAACTTGTTTTGGAATTTAAAATATGCTTTTGAATTAAGTATCGTCCTATAGCTCTAGATGGGTTTGGAGATTTAATTCTTGAATTTTGTAGTGGATTAGCCATAAAACACATACACGCATTGTAGGGAAACATTTGACATTCTAACAAATCTTTACATGCAATACTAAGCATTTCAAAATGCATAATCTATCCATCCTTCATTAGTTAAAAGGCTTCAACAACATATTAAAATATTCCAAAGTCTTTGTGATCAAAGATAAAATGTAGCATACTATGTGGAAAAAAACGGTATCATCAACACCCATCACTTGTGTGAAATTTATGCCCCTAGTCTTAAGTTTGTAAGAGTGGTTTTAAGAGTTGAATTGGTGCAGTTTGACTCTAAAGTCCAAAGTTAGAAATGATGTTATTTGTGACTGCTCATGTTTTAGGATGATAAAATAGAGGAAGAGCAGCGGAAGCTTTGTTCTTCTCAGTAGAATTTCCATAGTATTTCAGTCCACGTGTATCTTTTCATTATTGACGAATATCAACCATTTCGAGAGCTTCGCGTTGGTTCTTAGCGTACAGAAAACCCTAGATCTGCATTTCGGAAAGAATTCGCACGTCAGATCTGAGCCATTGATTTTTGGAATCTTACGGAACAGTCCTAATTTGATTAAGTATGATGCTTCTAGTAAAATTGCACAGATTTTCTTTTTTTGACTCGATGTAAATCTGATCTGAAATTTTCATTCAAGAAATTATACACAATTTGCCAAAAAAAATAAAAATCTATGATCTAAATCAAAACTCAATTCACAATGGGGACGCCTATGGGTACGATCATATCTAGTACAAAAAGTCAGGTCAATAAAAGTCAAGAAATTTACAAGACTACTTATAGCCACATATCATTCATATGTACAACAAAAAGTTCATTTGCCCACCTTGGGTCCACACACATTGGACTATTCAACAATGAACAATTGTATAAATATCATATTATCTAAGTTAGCTTAATCTTGGGGAGAAGTCTCTAGTTAAGTGCGCTTTGAGTTGAGTAGTACTGGGATGGGTGACCTCGAGGAAGGCTTAGCGCTTCACTTATGTGAGGATCACCTAGATGCAATGATCTCAATCATGCTACCTCTTATGATAAGGAATTTTTTTCACATAGGTAATGTATTCAATAAGACATTGTTATAAGAAGTCTTAAGTTAATTTTAGATAATTTAAGTTATTTATATATTAAAGTGTAAGAAACTATTAAATTTCTATTATTTGTTGATGTGTTGGTCATTGAAATTGTATTTTTAAGTGATTATAGTAATAATCAAGTTAACAAACATAAACATAATTATTAGATGCAAATAAAAAATATTATACAAGATGTACATATATTTTGAGTTCTAAGACTATACTTCAAATTCAATGGATTGAATCTACAACTTTCACATTTATAAATTTGTGTAATTACAATGAATGCTAAATAAATATGTTTCACTTTGTTGAAAAAGTGACTTTTCCCTACACTTTAAATCTTCTAGTTAAAGTAAAATTTTGAATCTTCTAGTTAAAGTAACATTTTGTTCTTCATTTCAAAGGACTTTGTCATATTTATTAATTTTTTTAAGTCATTTTGGAGAGATATGTTTTAGTGAATTAAACAAATAAAGTCAAAAGCTAGTTTTCTTTGTTAGTGGTTTTCTATTCCAAATGGTGACTTGCCACCTACAAAAATATTCTTCTTTGATCAAGAAGATTATGTTTATCTTTTATTCAATCTATTTTTTCAAAGTCTATTTTATATATATCATTTTATCTCACCCTTCAATTTATTTTTCTTGAAAATCATAAATATTTAAATAAATAAAATCATAAATAAATAATTAATCTATTTTTTTTAAATGAAAAAAAAAGATTTACATAAAAGAGAAATTATAAAGAAACATCATAAAAAATAAGTATGAAATATTTTCATGTTTGCAAATACTAATATTACTTATGAGTACAAATACTAATATTACTTATGAGTTTTTATAAAGAATATAATTGAATATAATGCACATAAAATATTAAGAGAAATAAAAGATGATAGACTTACATGAAATAAAATAGAGTAATTTAAGAAAGTATGAAAATTTATAATTTAATTAATTGACACAATTGATATAAAAAATAATCAAAATTTTAATTATACAGTCCATCAAAATTCAAATCTCCTTTCATAAACTTAATTAACATCTACTTTATAATTAAATCGCTTGACTAACTTTAGTAGACTGACCATCTACGTATATCAACTTAAGTTAGACAATGACCAACTTACAGATTAAAATGTAGCCGACACTTTCATAACCACTGATCTCCTCACTTAATTTCTTACTTGACTTCTTTGCAAGAGTATGCCTGTTCAAACGTTTCGTACTTAAATTGTGCAAACTTATTAATACGACTGGTACCAAGTAACACTTTATAACATTTACAGCACGTCTCTATATTTTGCTGGGGATTCTTGCAGCAAGCTCCACTCATGGCTTCGTACATTATGTTGATTATACTGTGCACCACATTTATGTGTTGTTTCTTTTTCAACAGTGAAGACGCTGAGGCTGCGCTCTCCCAGGATGAATGTAAAAGTTTCCATGCTGTTACATAAAATTCGTTAAAATTTCTGGACTCAATTTTCTCTTTCTAATTCTTCTTTTGTTTTCTGGGGTGTCCAATTGACAGTCGGAGCATTAAAGACAGTTGCAAGCAAACTGGGCAAAGTAGATTGGGATTTTAGTGGTGATCCATGCACTGGCTTTGAAGGACTCACTTGTAATGGTTCTCATGTTACCAACATGTATGTAGTTGTTCCTGCATAGGCAATTGTCTCCTTTTCCTTTTAACAGAAGAAATAGATGGGATTATTACGTTGATATTTTGGTTGCAGAACACTTCCAAAACTCAATCTTGGGGGAGAGCTTTCACCAGAGCTAGCCAAATTGTCATATCTTCAAGGACTGTGAGTTAAAATGGGTTCAAATGAACTACTTTCTGACTTTGTTTCATTAGTTTCATTCCTTTGACTCGATAACCTAAAGGCTAATGTGAGTAGTGCGAAGGTGGGCATAAAAGAAATGACCACCCATGAGAAATGGAGCTGTGAAGCAATGAATCCAGTATTCTGTTAATCGATAAAAATGACATTCAAATTAAATATTTCTTCTAATATCTGTTAAAATCCTTAATTTGGTTTTTAGTTGTGTGACAACAATTCTAGTTATAACCTAAATGTTATAACAGAGAATATCCGGCTTTCGTCTTCGGCCTTCATGGTTATACTTTTACCCTGTGCTTATTTACTGTGGTTTTCTTGACAGAGATCTGTCAGACAACTATCTAACTGGCTCAATACCTCGACAATTGGGATCCATGTCTTCCTTGAGAAATTTGTGTGTTCTCTTTCTCAGAGCTTCTTTTTTAAAGTGTTCCATTGCTTTTCATATTCATGGAATCACCTTGCGCGAGGTGAGGGTTTTGAATTCAGAAGTATTGAGGAAAGCATATAACATTATAGCAGGGCTGTACCACGCCCTTTTAGGGATGCTTGTTTATCATGTTAGTGATTGAAATTCTCGACTGCTGCAGGTCTCTGTCACAAAATCTTTTGTCTGGTCCTATTCCTAAGGAGATGGGAAATTTGACAAGTTTGGTTGTATTGTAATTCTCTCTCTCTCTCTCTCTCTCTCTCTCACTCACACACAATTGAAATTCTTGACTGCCTCAGGTCTATGTCACAAAATCTTTTGTCTGGTCCTATTCCTAAGGAGAAACCTTACAAGTCTGGTTGAATCAAAATTCTCTCTCTCACAATTGAAATTCTTGACTGCCTCAGGTCTCTGTCACAAAATCTTTTGTCTGGCCCTATTCCTAAGGAGATGGGAAATCTCACAAGTTTGGTTAAATTGTAATTCTCTCTCTCACTCACTCAACCACACACTCATTTGAAACTTTTTTCAAATAAGCAGATGATAGTTAAGCTTACTCCAACTCCTTTGAATTGTGAATTTTTTATGATGACATTGTGTATGCTATTCAGGAATATTCACTCCAACCATCTTTCTGGTACACTCCCGCTGGAAATTGGAGACTTGAAAAAACTGGAGAAGCTGTATGTATCTATCAAATTTTGGAAGGAGCCTAGCAATTCCCACAAATAGTCTATCCGCTCATGTTCTTGTGCAGATCATTGTTGAGAGTTTGATTGTTCTCTGTTGAAATTTTTGGCTTAAGGGGATGACATAAATTCATTTCAGACAATTATTGTTATCCTTTCTTGCACAGGTATATATCTTCTAATCAGTTCGTTGGAGAAATACCTCCAACATTTTCCAAATTAGTGAGTCTGAACGAATTGTAAGTAGCTATTCTCTTTGATATATATATCTACATTACAAGGATATTATATAATTAAAATATTATCAAACACAGAAATAGCTTAATTATATCTATATGCTTTTCATGGTGGATACAGATTGGCATCTAGCAACAATTTTGCTGGTAAAATACCAGACTTTCTTGGAAACTTGACCTTGCTTGAAACTTTGTGAGATAACATACCTCCTCTATTAATTTCAAGCTAGTTTTGGATATTAGATCCTATTCTCCTCCTTAGTGGGAAGATAAATATAATCAAACAACATAGTAATATGAGTGTAATGTTCCTCTCATTTTTGCATAATTTAACATAGTGGATGAGTCTGAGAAGGCTGGGGTGAAATGGTTTTGTTACAGGATGCTTCAAGGAACTTCTATGAATGGACCAATTCCTTTAACTCTTTCAAAATTAAAACAAATAAAATACTTGTAAGAATATGTTTTCTTCTCATGGTTTTGTTTAAAGAAGAGAGGAGTACAAAAACTGCTAGCATGGTACCTATCTCTGTTGAAATCTTATCTATTTTGAATTCATTAAATCTCTGTTTTGCACCTACGAATTTAATATTTCACTTTCTTTTCGTTGAATGTCTCTGTATATATGTTGATTAGTGATGTGATTTCAATCATATTTACACTTTAGACATTCACAGGAAGATAAGTGACATAACTCAAGGTGGTTCTTCTTTGGGCTTCATATTGTCTCTGAACAATCTGAAAGAATTGTAAGTGGAAGAATGTTCTTTGACTCCTTATTTGTTTTGGAGTATATATACAATTTAAATTTCTGATGTTTATATAAGTATCTGGCTTATCATAATTGGGCTGGTTGCAGGGTTCTAAGAAACAATAACATCACTGCAGAAATTCCAGGAGGCATTGATGTGTTAAACAAGTTGGAATCTTTGTAAGTAAATCCTACATATTTGAATTGACTAGTATTAAAATTCACCACCATGTTGAAATATTTTATTAGATCCAATGATTCTCATATTGATTAATATGCGGAAGATCAACTTATTGCAGAAGACTTTTTGGTTTATTATGGTTAGTGTTTTAATTTGTTTCTTTTGAGACAATTCAAACCTGAACAATATGTGAGGTAAAACCTCTCCTCAAATTGCAATGGGAAGCACCGTGAGATCTAAAACTACCCTAGACACTAAGATATAGATAAAATATATAGTTTTAAAATTTTACGCTATCTCTTTACGGGGTTTCACATAAAAGATTAAGAAATAACTATCTGCCTATCTTTTTGCCTTGGGTATGAGCACAAGCCTGGTAATAACTCTTGCCTCATAAGATTTTATAGATTCAATGAATGAAAGAACCTAACTCTCAACATGATAACCACACCCTTGTATTGACTGAAACAGAGAACAGCAATTGGATGCATACACAATTTGAAAAGAATAACAATTATTGGATTGTTAACAACACACAATCCTAGGATTCTGAAAGCTAAGGTGCATGCAAATCTACAACCTAGATAGACAAATATCACCAATACAAAGCCTGACGCTATAATCCACTTTCAATTCAATTCATGAAATTCTAAATACAGTAAAATAGACACAAAAATAATGCATGGAATGATGTTTGAGCAGCATAAGCATAGTGTCAAGTATCGTTAATAATTTTTTGTGCTCAAAGCACTTATTTAAAATGTTACAAGATGCTCAATTTTTAGGGTTTAGAATAATCATTATTTTATCTGAAAAGTCACTATTTTAAAGCACAAATGCTTAAAGCTTTGGAAAGATCAGGAAATAAAAAATTTCTAAAGAAAAACTAATCCTAAATAAATAATAAGGTAAAAACTAACAAAGAAACTAAAAATAGGCCTTGACCCTTCATCCAATAACATGATCACTGAAATAGCAACTACTATAAATAGCCATTGCAAAAAGTAGCGAGACCTACGGCACTGTCACTACAATCTACAATGACCAATGTTTGAAGGAATGGCTGGAGCATGCCCCAAAACCCTAGGATTTCTCCCACAAATCTACATCACCAAATAGGACCCTAGGCAAAAATAAAAAATTGTTCAAATCCTCCTTCAATGTTTGCTGAAAGACCAGAAACCCTAGGGTTTAACTTAAATCAAACCATACAAATTAAACACTCGTGGATACATAAATTGATGGGAAGTTTGCTAGTCTGACTGCCCACACAACTAATCTATGCTTGAAATCAGGGATATGCAAACTGCCATCATGCATAGATATAGGAGTGCTGTCATACGTGACTCAAACATTGTCTTTTGCTGCTGTAGGAGGCTGAAAACCCTGCTGATGAAGGAGACCTTTCACATTTGTTGCATATTTTCATCACATCCCTGGTAAAGGGCTCAAATGAAGTATGTTTGCTACCTAAACAAATCGAATGCTGCCATCAAACAACTATCCCTTCAACTGCAAGCATGCCCAGCCCTTAAGTTTGCCACTTAAGGGACTCTTAACTCCAGCCAGGCACGACAAAATACGCGTGCCACTTAAAACTTTTGTTTAGGTCTTCGCTGTGCGCATATATTGGTTATTACTACCACTTAGAAGACAACATCGTCTTCTAGGTATGCCTAGTACACATAGCTGCCACCTATCAACCCTCTAGGTGTGCTTTATCACTAGTTCTGCCACTGAAGACCCCGCTATAAGCACCTAATCCGTATGCATCTGCCACCAAAAGACTGGCTTTGCCTTCTAGGCACCTATTTTGTGCATGCATGCCACTTATATTTGTACCTCTGCTCGCCAGTATGACAATCAGGTCATACTGCCACTTGAGACAGTCAATAATCATTAAGGTGCCCTTTTTTTAAACAATGAATAGTGCACTTCTATCTTAAAAATATAATACACAATTAAGGTACTTTTTTCATTCACTCATGCCATATAAAACAAGTCATCAACACCCAGGCACACCCAAGCATCACCTTTGTCACTTTAGTGTTTGTTTAGGTGCCTCATTCTACTGCTCATGCCACTTAAATGGTCTTTTAACTGCTCCCAGTGTTCAAATCGTCAACCTGTGTCACTCAAAACTGTCTCCCTGATCATAGGTGAGCCTTATACCTACTGCTGCCACCCAAGATGACTTTGGTGTGCCCATTTCATGATGCCCAGTCATTCAAACTCTTGCAAAAGTAGCCTGGGCATGTGCCTACCGGGACTCTGTCACAGAAGGCACTTAAAAATGAGACTTTGGTGCTAATAAAGGCTCATCTTGTCACTTAAAATCTCCTCATGACAATTATACATGCTTTTCTACTACATTTGACACTTCGACAATCCTTTTATCACTGGTTGAGTGCTTATCTTGACTGTTTCTGGCACTTTAGGTGCTCATAAACACCATTCTGTCACTTATCATTGATCTAGTACTTCTGAAGTGCACTTTTGAGGTATATCTATCACTTAACACATCACTCGACCAACTGAGGCATGTCCTACACATACTTATGATAGTTGAAGTTAGTCATAAACATATCCCAAGCACTTATTTCCTATGTTACACGGCCTGTCGGGGACGGGGACGGGGGGACGACAGGGGACGCTTTTCCGGGACGTTTCCTAAGGGGCAATTTTTAGGGGATGGCAGGGGACGGTGACATATAAAATACATATATATATGTGATTTTTTCAAAATTTATTAATATATTAGAGAGAGAGAGAGAGGGAAAGAGAGATAGATATGTCAATAAATTAATAATTGATAACAACAATATCAATATGTAAGTAAATCGCGAGAGTAGTACTATAACAGTGTAAGAAATGTCATTAAAGCATTATAAAATTTATCACAGCAGTATCAAACATCAATAAAACCATGGTCTATCAATATCCAAATGTCTCAAACATGTATCCAGAAGTCTCAAAGTTCAAACATGAAAATCAAAATATTAAATACAACAGTCTATGAAATTTAAGCCTCATTCGGGCTATGCATGCGTCGACCTTGCCTTGCCTTGCTGTAAGAAATGAAAAGAGCCCGATAAAATCAAAAGATTTAATATTTAGTCTTTTTCAGACTTTAGCCCAAACAATTAAAACATTAAACAATTGGTGGGCCCCGCATGAAGGAACTAAACCTTTAAAAAATCATTTTTTAATTGTTTTTTATTATATTTTGACTTGCAGCCTGTGGGGGACGGCTAACTGTCTTCGGTACAGGGAACCGTCCCCAATCCATCCCCAATCCGTATAGGGGACAGGGAACCGTCCCCAATCTGTCCCCAATCCGTACAGGGGACGGGGAACCGTCCCCAAAGTGAAGGAAACGTTTCCGATGGATTTTGCATTTTCGGGGACGGCAGGGGGATGTCCCCTTTGCATCCCCTCGTCCCCGGGACGATAGGGGACGGGGATGGGGGGTTTTGGGGCAGGGGACACATCCCCATGTAACCTTGCTTATTTCATGTTATTTCTGTTATTCAACTGTTCACAAGCTACTTGTTGACTGCTTAGATGCTCTGGAATTCTTCTCAGAAGATGTAATAAGGAAAGAATGACAAGTTTGAGTCATTTAAATGCATGCATATCGCTTCTTGAAAATACAAGTTTCCCCAATTTTAGGCTTATAAAAGCAGATTTTCCCAAAACATCAACCCTTCTTTTTACCATATAAAGCAGGTTGGCCCCCTTTATCTTTTGCTATTGCTGTCATTTGACTTTTCCAAAACAGTCTCCATGATTCCATTTCTTATGCATGATGTGATCAACAGACAACAACAACAACAACCTAGAGGACAGATAACCTTGCTTACAATGAAGCAAACAACAAAGTAGATCATGGCTGAGAATATTGAATTAGGCCTGTATAGGCAACACTTCGATAAACAGACACAATGGAACATGTAAAAACAGACCTGGACCCTGAACATTTGTAGGGGCGTAATAACTAGCACAATATTGTTTTTGGTTGCTGAAAAGTAATTTCTGTATATTTCCTATTTTATTAAAGATTTAGTACTTCCAATGATCTTACAATTGTTCAAATAACTTTTGGGAGACAACTTTGCAGAAAGATTTCCTATTCTCCTTTGCTAATCCATGTGGTATCATTAGGCATAATATATAAATAAATAAGTATAACAATAGACAAGAACTATGCAAGACACATTTGGAATAGAATATTAGGGAGATATATTATTTAATATTAATGCATCAGATATGTGCATAAATTGTTGCAGGTCTAAGCATATCAAATAGAGCAACAACAATAGAAGTGATGCAAACCAGCAGACTGCAGTTAAGAAAGTACTACACACAACCGACAAATAATTTGTTCAAAGTATAGAACAGATCACAACCAAGGATGTTTTTTTCTCTTTTAAGTAACTCAGCAATGTGAAATTCAGGACTGAACAATCCATAAGTGATACAGTAAAGAAGCCTCTTTAGGTTATAATCAAAATCAATTTCATTGTCTGCACTGAAAACTTACGGGGGCCATTTCCTTCTTTGTTTACAACAGTGACATATCAAAGATGTACTAGAGCTAACTTTTTGTTTGTTTTTCATAACAATTAAATCTAGACAAACAAATTCAGTCAAAAAAAGCTTCTGAAATAAGTCATTTAAAGTATGTCAATCTTTTTTCTTTGTTTTTATTTTTGAAAGCATATCCACTTTCTGTAGTCTTCTAAATCATATTTTCTTTAAAGGTTATGAATCTACCAAGCATCATTCTCGACAACTATTACAACATCTTTCCTCCCATCTCTAGAAAATATGAACCTCCTAGTTTAGAATTATCTGTTTTGCTATGCTTAATAACTGATCTACTATAATCTGGAAATGCTATTGGATTTTGGTAGACTACTTGCTATGCTAATCAACTTATGTACTATAACACAAGTGTTATTGGATTTTGGTAGACCCTTCCACTTCACCAAGTACATTTCATATTTACTGGATGCTGTAGCAAAAATTGTTTTAAAAAAATTAGATCTAACCTTGCAGGCTGGCAGGCTTTGATACCACTATAATGTCCTCATTTGGACAACCTTAGGAAATAGATTAATTTTCAAACATGTGGAAGATAAATAATGAATCAATGTCAAAATCTAGGTGCCAAAATGTGACTGAAATCAATGCTGATCAGTAATAAGCCAGTATTGCAAATCCCTTATCAATCAAAATACATGTTATGAATAACAAATATGACTATCCACAATGCTGTTTATGAATTATAACACCCTCAAATGCACAAAGTAATCTATTTAATGATGTATGAAAGCTGGAAATTTGTATGAAATCCTTGATTATACTTCCATATGCACCATAAATATTTAATAAAGGCAGATTTGACTGCTATGACAGTAAATTTTCATTTGAACAACAATTTAGAAAAGAACAATATTATTTCACCTGCAATTTCACCTGCAATTTCACCTACACAGTTCATACAGCTGTATAGAAGGGTACAAACCTTGAGATAGGTGCCAAACATGCAATAATGGAGCTGAAATTGTACGGTGATGACTGGAAGTTGCATGAACATGTCTGAAACCCTTCAATGACAACAGATTGACGAGAGCAGCTTTTCTATCAGCCAAACCCTGAAAATTAGCAATTATTCAAAGGTACAATTGCTGGGAAACATTTATGACAATACATCCAAGGTTTGAAAGGTCTCACAACAATAACAATTAATCCAAAACCGTAGATGCAACACTTGTTAGGGCTGCAAACATCAATCAAATATTAGACGCAGCCATTACGAGGGCTGGAAACTTTGAATAACGGTTGGAAAGCTCAACAAAACAACAAATCCAAATTCCATGCCAGCAACAACAACAAACCTACCTCAAAATGATGGCTAGAAGCCTAGAAGCATGAATTGTCGCTGATCCAATGACTGGAATATCCGACAAATAGTACCACTAGTTTGAAAGCCCTTCAAAGTCACCAAATCTAACCTTTTGACATTGTAGCATGTAATATCCACCCCAATTTTTTTCCAAACTTCACCCATTAGCGTTAGCCAAAATAACAATAATAATCAACTGAATAAAGCAACCCTCCATTTTTTGATCACCCAGATCCCAATGTGGGCAAGGTGAGAGCATATGGTGGTAAGGTGAACATTGCATTAACCGAAAGCATCCACTTATTCAATGGGGTGAGTGATAATCAAAACCAACTGAAAGCAAATACCTTCCATTTTATGATCACTCAGATCCTAATGTGGGCAAGGTGAGAGCATACGGTGGTAAGGCTTACAATTGCGTGCTTCTAAGCAAACCACTTCTTCAGTAGGGTAAGTATGTAATCTCAAAAACATGAAATGAAACCTCCACTTATTCAGCGAGAAATTACAACTAGCAAGAAAGCCCTTGGTGGCAAGCCGACCAAGCAAAAGAGAGATCCTCCGCTTATTCAGCGGGCATAGCATGAAAGTAAAATAAACTCATCCGCTTATTCAGCCAGCATAACACGAAAGAAAAGAAAGCTCAATCGCTTATTCAACCAGATCACCACTTATTCAGTGGGGTAAGTAACAATCTTCAAAAGAGCTGATTCACCGATGGTATTACAAAACGGTGTTACAAAGGAGCTCGTTACAAAATCTTCCAGAATATCATAAGCTGCTGTTAACACTATGAAAATGATGATAACTTGTAGCACAACTCCCCAAAATGATACCCCAACATGAATATAAGTACTCCCCAACAAAATATAACAATGACACCTCAATAGGAAGACCCCCAAGGGACTGAAGAAGGTCTGAAATGTTGCTGCTACAGGTTTGAAAACAAAGTTTCAGGTCTGATACAAAATGAACAACAGACTAAAAACACCAACCAGCAATTTCCCAATGATCACAGCTTCACCAAATCGCCATAGAACTCTCCCAAAATGCTTGCAAGGCCAAGGTATAGGCTAGGCGCTCCCCAAACACAGAGCAACAAGGAAAAAGGGCAGATTTCTGTCACCAAAGACAAAGTACCAAACCCTCAAAGAGGTATGGCTAGCTAGGAGGGCAATTTGCTCCTAGAAATTCATGCCTCCATCATAAATTCTTATTTCTTGCACAAAGGGTTGCCTCAACCTACCAATCAAGAATAAGCAATGCCCACAAAAAGATTTCCGAACCTCCAATCAGCATGAGCAATACAATGGTATGACCTAGGGTTGGAAAACAGTGACCAACAAACTGAAAATTCTAGAAATCACTTCAAAAATGCCTCCAAAATGCTGCAAATCAACACTCACCAAAAGCATATCTAGAAAACATCATAACAATCCAAAACTGAGAATAAAATGAAAGCCATCACCAAATGAACCTCAATGGTGACTCCTGCAGTGAAGCCACACCCACATCCAGCTAGGGAGTATCTTGCAACTCCAAAAATAGAGCCCACCTTGAGGATTTTTGTTCTAAAGCCCAAGGATTCTCACACCAATTTAGCAGCACTTCGTTATCATAAAATTGCATAATCAAAATGAGAGCAAGAGGGGGATTTAAATAGAAATTAGGGCTCCCAAAATTCAAACACCTTTTCACACCAAATGGGACGCCCATCCTTGGGAAATAGTATTTTATTTTAAATTCACTTAAAAACCTCCAACTTAGGCATCCACCTTAGAATGAGAATAACTACCTTTTAAAAACAACTTGAAGTTATCAAAGCTAGGCGTGGGGGTACAAGGGGGCCTTTTTGAACTTTATAACTTAAATTGCAATATTGCCTTTTCAAATTCCAAAGATGGTGGATGCACTGAACTGCCAAAAATGATAGAAATCAACAACTGAAACTGCCACCACTGCCAAAACTGGAAACTCAACACTGAACTGCTGTCAAAACCACTGCCAAAAATAGCACTTACTAATAATAGCATCATGCTAAAAATAGTGTCCAAATGCCAAATTAGCCCAAATTGAGATGCAGCTATGACTTACTAAAAATAGTAAGTGCTAAAAATAGCAATACTGCCCACCAAGGATCTCAGAAAACCTAGAAAAACCCAGAAAACACTTAGCAAACCTCTGCAATTACCCCCTGAAAGTGTTGACAAGAATCCTCCAAGAATCTTGGAATCCCCTAGAAAGCCTCCGAATAGCATACGAGACTATGGAAATAAGCTAATGGTCACTGAAAAGCTTAGGACTGAGAAGGGGGACATCACATAGCACCACTATAGCAAGAATATATTGACACTGTAACAATTGAAATTGACCTCAAATCCTTAATAATTTTTCAACAATTTAGCACAATTGTGATTTCCAAATGGAATTACCTACTATGGATAAGAGCATTTTCGTCCTTGAATCCAAATATGAAACCAAGAGGTCTATTATCCTCAAGATCTTCCACACCAATTGTTTTTATTTTTGAATGCTTCAAAACTCCAATTTGGAGGGACAAATTAAAAATGAAAAAAATGGATGCTTTGATGTGAACCTTGACCTCTCTTTTATAGGAGTCTACTTTGGTCCCTCAATTTCAGTTTGTTTTTAGTTAATGTACTTTTCCCTCCAAGTATTTAAAAATACTTTTAAGTAACATCCAAAGGCCCCTTTTGAATTACTTTTTGAATAAAGTGTTAAAAATACTTATTTAAATATTACATATGACCTATAATAATATTTAAGTCATAGTTGCAAAACTCGTGAGTTCTCGTGAGCCTGATTTCTAGGTGAGTTACTCACCCAATAACTCACCAATGAGTTCTTGTAAAACTTGTGATTTTCTCTATAAAACTCATGAGTCAACGAAAAAAATCACAATTTTGGTGTTATTAACTCGTCCAAATCCATATAAAAACCTTTTTCTTGCCTCTAGTTGAAAGAAAACATGATTTTAACTTCATTTTCACATGCAATTGCCGATTTAGGACACACAATGACTGGCAATTAAGGTTTGTGGTTTCAAAAGCCTTAATTTAAGTTTGGATTCCCCTTGAGTTTGGGGGTGTTGCCCCTAGATCTCCATGAGGGGCATTGCCCCTCAACCCCATTAAGGTCTCCACTCCCAAATCCCCATTAGTTAATGAGATCTCTTGTCAGATAAGAAACTTGTTTACAATGAGGGGGTGACAAGGAATTGGGATATAAATCTTGAGTGTGCTAACTTAGACGTTATTATCACACAACTTGCCAAAAGTCTCTTTGGATGAGGCATATTCTACATATGACATGGCTGGTGGAAGTTGCATTGTAATTCATTTAGAGGTTGAACTCATTTTTTGGTCAATGATATGTATTAAACTCTAATTTTAATTTATATATGATGGAAATCAATAATATGTCCTACAAATTTAGTAATATGTGTGCTTTTGAAGAATATTTTTAAAGATTTATGTATTTTTAAATGTTTGATAAAATTATCGAGTTTTTCCCCAATTTTTTGTTGAGTCTTGAGTAAATTTTTTGAGGCTTGCCAAGTTATTGCCAAGGTTGGGTTTTTTAACTATGATTTAAGTTATGCTTTTGAAAATAAAGTGATTGGGCCCAACTTAAAATATAATTATTTCTTTTAATTTTGAAAAGGGAACATGACAAGGATAGGAATTAGTTTCAATGAAGAGAGGAGCTAACTAAATAAGTAGAAATCTAGTGATGGCATTTGATGAGGAAAATTTGGCACCTAATTGCCACAAATCAAGGAATGATGAGCCAAATGTGGCAAATGATTAGTGGCAAGATAATCTATGGAAACATTATGTCATGTCCCCATTTTGGGACCAGGTAGAGCATTTTTAAATGCTAGTTTGAAAACAATATTAAAATAATAATAATATTTAAATAATAAATAGCAATATTAAATATAAATAATAAATAGTGTTCTCTAGAGGGCCGACCTCACTTGAGGTGCCTAATTTGAATTTGAACTTTATTTGTGTTTTGGACGACATATCTTCTTGTTGGCAGGTTTGATTAGCATAAATAGGAGATTGATTCCCTTGTTGAGGTATCACGAGTTTTGGAGTTAGATCTTTCCAGGCTATCGATGAGGACGTAGCCCCTCACACGCTGGAACCCAAGTTATACAGAGCTCGCCTTTGGGAGAATGTCGTAACCCCTGATGGTTCTCAATTCAAAACCCTAACTGTTTTTTTTTCGTTTTTTGCAAGTTTGGTTTTTTTTGTGTTTTTGATGAGTTTTCAGACAAAATAGAATGCTGCGATTTTCTTCTAAAATTGCTAATAAATTCAAATAAATGCAAAGCTTCATGCAATAAGCTTAAATATGCTCAGAAATCATAGGCGCACCTTTATATTATTTTTCCCAGAGCTTTTACAATACAAAATCTGAATAAGGAATGAAATACATTAAATTTATTGAAAAACCTGAATGGCGGCTGCAGCAAATGAAGATGGTACGGCCAGAATAAATGGAGGAATCTCGAGCTCAAAAATCAATGCAAAAGTCTCCAGTAACCAATGCGCCCAAAGTCCAATCGCCAGAATCTGAAGATGGAAGGCGTTTCTCCAGAGAAAGGAAAGTACGGCCTTGCTGGTACGGCCAGGTACAGCAATAAATGATAAGTACGGCTCCTTGGGATTCGTGCCAGAACACTGATGAATGATCTTGGATGAAGTTGCCTTTATTCACTGATGAATATCTCTGCTAAACTCTGATGAATCTGTCAATAAGTCCAATTTGTAACTCCTGAATGAAGTCACCCAGATGCAAGCTTAAACTGGTATTTCACAGCCTCAGTCTGCCTAATCTCTGAAGAGTTTTCGTTCTCCAGAAACGTCTGTCTACCAGAAACCCTAGGGTTTGCAAACTCCAATGCTCAGAGCAAAAAGGCAAAAGTCGAATAATAATATCAGAATAGTTCGATTTTGCCTTGAGTGAAAATATATACTCCTTGAAGAAATTCGACCCAATCTCCTTTTAATTAATCATTTAAATAAATGACTTAATTCGCACTTTTAAACTTAGGAGAAATATTTAATAATTGGCGTCCTTATTTTAATGAATATTAAATACTCATTAAGTCAAAATTTAATACTTTATTATAAAGTATAATAAATACTTTATAACAGGCCAATTAATTAAATATTTAAATATTTCAATAAAGTGACTTTAATATAAAGTCAAAATATTAAATATTTAATAAATCATTAATTACTCCTTATTTCTCCGTCTGATCATCAAACTGCTGAACTGGGTCGACTCTGAGCTGAAAGGTTGAACCA